>CM076580.1:1274070262-1274304578 GCA_034641835.2 Pinus albicaulis | reverse complement strand
TACAATATAGACAAAAGAGAACATATGATAAAAGTAGGCTCATGAATATATCCATTATATCAAAATTGCACCCAGTGCACTGTCCAAGGACCAATACATGATCAAAACAAAAAACATAACTAAGGAGGCTCTAAATGGCCTCTACAACAAAACATGAATAGTCACTAGTAACTAGTAACTAGTAACTACTGCTAGTCATCTGAATCTGACAAGCCAATGTCCTCTTCCTCAAACTCTGAACCATGGGGGGAAGACGCTCGCTCCGCCTCCTCCTCTGAGTCTGAATCAACATCCTCGACTGGAACTATACCCTTGCCCTTACCACCTTGAGAATCAGATAGACGAGATATGCGTCTCCGTCGTGGCTGACTAGAGGAAGTGCCTGTACCTGCAGCGGCTGCAACTGGATGGCCTGGGACTGGCTCTGCTACTAATGGATCTACATTGAGCATAGTCGCCTCCATATCTAAATCCAAGTCAAGTGAAGTCTCCCTGTCAAACTCTGGTGGACAAGACTCCACTACCCAATCTGATGTTGGATCAATATCCTCCAACACAATGGGATCTGAATCAGGTCTTTTGTTCAGTAATTGGTTCCGTCTTAGTCGAAGGTTGTACTGGACAAACACTAGATCATTTAACCGTTTTTGCTCCAAACGGTTTCTCTTGTGTGTGTGAATCCTCTCAAAGACAGACCAATTGCGCTCACACCCAGAAGCACTGCAAGTTTGACTCAAAATGCGGATTGCAAACCTATGCAATTCAGGACAGTGGGCACCAAATGCCTCCCACCATTGTGCTGCAAAAAATGAGTTTCAGTTAGCTCAACAATTTATATCCAACTTTGAAATTGAAATTATAATTTTATAAACAATTATACAAAATAATAAATTATAAAATATAAATTTGAAAATTGAAATTCTTTGTTTACCTGGCTCATCTGATTCCCTTGCAATCCTTGCAAGGTTCTTGCCAAAGGTACCAGTGGCATGGCTGAACATATTGATCTGCCTGTATATCGTCAACTGCTCAGTGTCTGTGGGGATCATGCGATCAATGCAGTCAATCAATCCATCTCTAACCTCTCCAGTCAAAGCTCCTGTTTCCTGAGCTTTATAATGATACCTTGGGTTCAGAAAATACCCAGCTGCATGTATCGGGCGATGGAGTTGATTGTTCCATCTCTGATCAATGATTTCCCAAATGGGCCCATACTTAGCCACTCTGTCCTTGAATGCTGCCCTTATCTGCTCCTTTGCTTGATCCATAGCCTCATAAATGAAGCCCATAGCCAATCTTTCCCCATCCATCAAGCGCAACACCTTAACCAATGGCTCAGCAAGTTTCACAATGTTTGCTGCCTTTTTCCAAAATATTTCTTCAACAACTTTCCTTTTCATGTCTTTGCCATCCTGTTTGCGAGAGAACTGACTTTCATTCCATTCATCACTAGAAAACATCTTTTGCAAGTTTCTTTGTTGGGCACCCATAGATTGCAATGTCAAAAAATGTGTTGCAAATCTAGTGATGGCAAGCCTAATAAGTTCCTTGCCCCCTGTGTATTTCCTCATCAGACTCAGAATCCATGAGTGATTGTAAATATATTTTGTGATGCATTTGGCATGCTCTACAATGTTCTTGATCCAGTCTATTTTGCCAATATCCTCAAGCATGAGGTCTATGCAATGTGCAGCACATGGGGTCCAAAAGATGGTTGGGTGTTTTTCCTCTAACAATTTACCGGCAAGAACATAGTTAGAGGCATTGTCTGTGATGATTTGAACAACATTTTCCACCCCCACCTCTTCAACAACCTCATCCAAAAGTTGTAACAACAACTGTGCATCTTTCACCCTATCAGATGCATCAACTGATTTTAGAAACATGGTTCCCCGTGGGCAAAAGACAAGAAAGTTTATGATGGTACGGGTCCTCTGATCAGTCCATCCATCTGACATGATGGTACATCCTGTACGTGCCCATGAGTTTTTGAAATCTTTCAAATAATCATTAATGTTTGAAATCTCTCTTTGCAAAAAAGATCCTCTTAACTCATGCAGAGTAGGAGGTTTGAAGCCCTTTCCAGCAGCATATATGGCATCAAAAATAGGTTCATAATATGGTGAACGAGTAGCATTAAAGGGAATATCAGCATCATACCACCATCTAGCAATGTACTCACAAGCATCATCTCTCAATTCTTTTTTCCAATGAGCATCTAAAGTGGGCTGCACAGTGTGAGGACTAGGACCATATGCAATTGCACTATCAGAAGGAGATGAGGGCACAAAAAAAACTTTTAATAGTACCCTTATTTCTCATTGCACCCTTACCCTTGTCAGAAATAGACTCCCTAGAGGGAGGAACATAGCGAAAGGGGTTTTTTGATGCATCAGTGGAAGGGATAGATGAGGAATCCTGATAATTAAAAGATTCAAAACTTGAGTTGCCAGCCATCATATTTTGTATATTCCTCTTCCTCCCAATTTCAGCCTGTATTTCTTTTTTCCTATTTTTGTCTTGCTCAAACTTGTCAAACTGTTCTTTCAACTGCTTCCTAATTTCCCCAATTTTTTCTGCTTCACATGCAGTGATTTGGCCTTTAACACCAGCCAAATGTAGTTTCAGTCTATGAATGCCCCCTCCACCCTCCTTAATTTTTTTCTTGCAAAATTTGCAATACATTTGATCCCCAACCATTTCAGCATATGCCCAAGCAGAGTCTTTTGCTCTAGGGGCCATTTTGGACTGAGTTTTTGACTTGGAAATAAAATGTTTAAATCTGAACATGAAAACAAAAACAAAACTATTCATTCTATGTTCATTTCTTTCACCAAATGGCAAATGCCAAAAACTATGCAAATGCAAATGGCAAATGCTAGATTTGCTAAATAAATAAAACAAACAAAGGCAGATTTAGTAGAGAAAAAATAAATACCTCTAGCCTCTAGCTTCCTCTAGCTCAATGCTGCTCCAAAGCTTGCCAATTTGCTCCTCACTGCTGCTCCAAAACTTGCCCAAGAAGCTCCTCACTGCTGCTCCAAAACGAACTCCACAATCTTCAGCGAACACTCACAAATGCTCAAACAAATTGCACAAGATAGATGTGAGCTCAATAGAGGGGGTGGGTTAGTTATATAGCATTGGGAGGGCTTAGAGATGCATAAAAAACCCTAACAGCAAATAAAAATCCGTTTTAAAGTCCGCAAATCAGCAAAAATTGGGCCCACCGGCCGGCGGTAATGACCAGTCCTGGTTGACTCGGGCTCGGCCTGGTCGGCCAGTTTATTACCGAGCCGGCCGAGTCATTACAAAAACTGGCCGGCTTGGTAATAAACCGGCCAGCCTGGCTGGTTACGTAACTGGTCGGACCGGCCGCCCAACCGGCTCGGTCGACCAGGCCTGGTCGGTTTCGACCAGGCCGTTTTTTAAAACAGAGGTAATAACAGCAATCAGTATGGGATTTTCAAGTTACACTACATTCTGGACATAGTATTTTCTGCAGTTTTATGAGAGAATAATTTTGTTGATTGCATGTGCATCTTATAAATGTTATCTATATATTATTTTTCCGGAAAGATGTGGGTTTATGTATTAAAAATAATATATATTGGGTTTGAAATTTTTAAACAATTTAAAACAATTAGAAGGTTAAAATAACATTCTTACATGGATAAATGAGGAAATTTATATAGAATATGTAAGAAGTTTGTGCAACATCACCCAAAAAAAATATTAGTTGCAAATTTAAGAAACAATTTTATAGCCTGAAGGATTTGTCTTGGCAATGATACAAGAAGTTTCATACCTTTATGATGAGCAAAAATTATACCAGAATTGAGTATAATCATTGTATGTTCTTTAAAAGCTTGAATTTAATATTTATTATTCTAGTGTTTAGTGTTTTATGTTGAAGATATTCTTTGCAAATAAAAACATAGAATGGAAAACATTACTAGGTTGAAACCTTAGTTCGCTATGACATTTTAAATGATGGATCTACGAGCCATAAAACAAATCTCAGACATTAAAATAAATAGATATAACAAAAATGGAACGTCGAAGATTTCACAGCAGAAGCATGTACAGAAAATACTTGAAAATTTCAGGATGAACTATGTGAAATAGGTTAATATCTCTTGTGCTTTACATTTTAAGCTTTCTTTTGGCTTATGTCCTAGAAATGAAGACGAAAGGTAGTATATGTCTAGTTCGTTATATGCTACTGCAATAAGAAGTACGTTGTATGCAATACTTTGTACTAACTAGAAATCTCGCATGTTGTTTCCAAGTTCATGGAAAATCTAGGAAAAGAGCATTGGGCTGTAATGAAATCGGTTCCTTCCTCGGTATCTTGGCACCAATTATTACTATGTCACATTCAGTGATGGTAAAAATTATGTCTACCGATACGTTGACTTTATCCATCATATATCCCAATTTTTTTACATGTACCTTTGGACACATGAAGCTGCACTACTACAATCAAAATTTATGCACAATACTATATAATATATATAAAACTAGTTTGTAGAGGAAATATATATATATATATAAATATATAAACATTTTGTAGACAAGGAACCCGATAGCCATAAATTAGAAAGGTTGTTAACCACCTTCCTGTCCGATGGCATTACCACTGTGTTTGGTTTTCAATTTCGCCCATGTGGAAATTCTAGTGACATAGTGACATTTTCAGGATGCGCACATGACGGCTGCAATAAATCCCACATAGCCTCTGGTTCTGTGTATTTAGAGCTGTAGTTTCACAATTTTGGGTTTTGAAGTGTTTTTTTTCTTGTTTTTTTAAAGATATTTGACAAAATTACACGTATAAATTGTACCATTCATATTTTTCAAAAAATCTCAAATAATGAATTTACTTATTCAATCAAAACCGGTTTTAAAAAACAAAAATCAGAAATTAAATTACATTAATAAAAACCCGAAAACGTAAAATAGTTGGAGAAGGCGCCTAGTAAAATGTTTGAATTCATTGTCAGACAATACCCTCTACAAGAATCCAGAAAAACCCATGATCTTTGAAAATTCCACGTACTTTTATGGAAACAACTTAGAACACCAAATTTAACTATAGACAAATTTGATATCCCTAATTCACACGAACTCACAAGATTCTGATATATAAAAAGGGAAGAGCAACCGAGAAAAACCTATAATCTTTGAAAACCCGGTGACCTTTCTTGAAAATAACTTAGTACAGCAAATTTAGCTATAGACAAATTTTTGAAATCTCTAGCTCGCACGAAGTCACAAGATTCTGCCATATAAAAAGGGAATAGTAAGGGAAGCAATAGATATTTGAAAAAAAAAGGAACGACAGAAGATTAAGAGCAAACGGGAAGAGACTTATTTTGCATTCTTAGAAGAAGATTGGGCCCCAAGAAATTAATCTTCTCGGATTTTAGCTTTTCGCGTCAAGCTTCTGCTCACTTTCGTTCACGAGGTTATTTTGTCTATGCACTCTGATATTCACGACGTTATTTTTTGCATGTAGTCTTATATAAAGGCCCATTAGGTCAATAAGCTTGCAAGAAAACACAAGAGATTGACCTTTTTTTTCTTTTCAACAAAGGTTTTTGGTCCATATGTTTGCTACGTATGTTTAATGTCTCTATGATAACATAGTATTCTATGCATGCCGGAGAGATTTAAGGTGATTAGTAAACTCAAAATTATCGTATAGGTTTTGAGTTTCTTATCTCCGTTTTAGTTCTTGGAGTTTGTTTCTATTGGTTTTTCTTTGGTAGAAATAATATGGTTTCAATGTACATTCAGAAGATTGGACAATCAAAATTTGGACATTTAGTATATTTAGGATCTTGTATTTCATAGTTACCAGTGTGAGCTTTGACCAATGTTAAAAGTATATATTCTTATTTCGATTTGATAAGGTAAAATATAAATAGTTACAACTACAATACACAAATTATTAAGTTGATTCTACATATTTAATTTCTATGGAATATTTATAATATTAAACACCTCAACGTAATACTCCAAAATATTGATAGCAATATATACAAATGAGAGATTGAGATTAATTAGAAAAGTTTTCATATAAAATGATTTATGGAATTTTAGGCAAGTGGTATTGATAAGCCATAATATTGACCCATGAAATTGTAATAAATTGTATTTATACATTAAGAATCTTCATGATAATGTGGCTATAAATTTCAATGCTTAAGAATCTTGTTCAATATTTTTTCAAATGTATATATTTTTAACTTATATATTAATTTTTAAAATTATTTAATAACAGAAACAATTATATATATATATATATATATATATAATTTAAAATAAATTCGTAATTAATAAGTTATTACTATTATTTTTCAATTCTAACAACCTGATATATACTATGCAATAAATGTTAAGCTTTAATAAGTGTTTTCAATTATATTATAGATTAATATTTGTCAATATTTTCCAACCATTTAATTTATATAATTGTAATAATAAATAACCACACTAAATAAATCAATTCTTCTAAATACTTTCAAATCTTAAGCATTGATCGACTCAAGTGGTTATATTTCGAAGCATAGCGTCAATGACATGAAACCAAAAAAAGCTCCATAAAAATCTTGTTTAACAAAAAGCCAACTCTATGTTCAACAGTATCAAGATGACATGCAGGAAGAACCTAATAAAAAATTAGTGTACTTTGCCATATAGGTGTTAACCTTATGTTTACTTTGCCATGGTTATAATTTTTTTTTCACGTGCATAGATTTTTATTATGTACTAACTAAACGCTAAAAAAACAATTAACTGAAGAAATCGTAGCTAATAAACTTCTAAAATGTCTAACGTCATTTAAATGTTTTCGGCATAACGCTTTAAATTTCCTATTATAAAAGTGTGATAATATAAAAAACAAGAAACAGCGAATACAACAGTGATGTTTCATTTTCATTCTTGTATGCAATTCAATAGGAAAATATATATATTGTTTTGTTATCTTTATGCTAAAAGGCTCCTAAGAATATTCTCTTGTATGCAATTCTAAAGTTATATATATATATATATATATATATATATATATATATATATATATATATTTTGTTTTGTTATCTTTATGCTAAAAGGCTGCTAAGAATATTCTTTTAACGTGTTTGAAGCATGGCAACAATACTGGAAAAATATCGAATATACACAGAAACAGATGGAAACATGCGGGCATCGTCGCTCCAAACCGTGAAGGTAAAAGTTGCTTGATTACTTTATATTCATTATAATAAAGTGAATTCAAATTATCGGAAGCTAAAATCTCTCTTTTGTCATGCCGAGCAACTGATTTTTTCATAGTCGTTTCGAGTTAGAAAAAGTATGTGCCATTTTGGTTTTTATCAACGTAAATGCTATACGAACTCATCGAAATTTGGCATTTTATAAATTTTATACAGCAGATTTAGTAAATCAGTATAAATTTATCTGATCATAACCAATGACCATGATCTAGTTGAAAGGGATGAATTTGTTTTATTTGTAAATTTGTTTTAAAAAGGTACAATTTAAAAAGAGATTAATTTTTTAGATTTAATTTTTTTTTACTGTTTTATAAATCCATGATTAATATAAATTTACAATAATTCTTTCGAAAATTACATAACTTACATTGCTTTTTACATTGTTTTATATTTAAATTAAAAAAAAAACCAAGATCAACACCACATTGAACACACAGAGAATTACATATCACTCAGTTACTCGATTAAAGAATGCGTCTCACAAAGCAATAAATATGAGCGGTTAGAAACTAAGTTTTAAAGCGCACTAACAAAACAATGACAGCAATAAAGTTATCTATTTTAATATTACTATCCTGTATTTTCTAGATAACGTTTTTTTTCAACTTCTTCCAGAGGCAATGAATCAACTCAAAAAAATTGAAAATATTACTTAATAGCATATTTAAAATATAATTGTTTTGAATTAATTAAAACTCAAGGAAAAAAACTAAAAACAAAATAAAAGAGATAAAATATATTCGTGCTTTTTTCTCTTCTAAGTTGAAATGATTTTATATACATGTTTAAGTTATACATAAATGGAAAGAAATAACTATGATGAGTTAGAAATATTGTGTGTACGAACTGAATTTTGATAAAAAAAAATAACAACATTTTTTGGAGTGATGTAAGTTAAACCCAATTAATATAAAAACATACTACTCATCCATTCAATGTTTAATTTAGTTAATCCTTAAACTATGCATGCACACAACTGAAAATAAAAAGGAAAATGAATTATAATATGCATGCAATCGGAAAGCTAAAAAATGCTAATAACTAACAAATAACAATCATGATATATTAATCAAGATATATTTCTATGGGAGTGGGCTAAGTGAGATAACATCCATGAACCATATTAGTTTTTTTTTATTATCAAACTGCCTCTACTTTCCATGTTGGTTAGACCAAAAGTGTCCTTTCATTCCACTTAGTTTAGGAATGCTTATAGGTTGTGAAAATGTTTTAAAAAGCATTCATCAATGTTGACGTGGATATATGAGAAGAGGTGGAACGTCAAGAAAAATATGGACATCATTGATGTTGTTTGAAAATGATGACATATTTTCTTTGCATTCAAGAGGTTTTGTGCATCGTAACTGATTCATGGGATTATGGAAATATGGGAAAACCATAGTCGAAGTTATGTGGTAGAACAAGGATGCTCGTTATAAATATATAGATAGATAATGGTGAAAAGAAGATATGGGCCTTTGCAATATTACACTACCTCATTAAAGGAGTGATTGTTGTTTCAATTATATTTGTTCCAACCATAGCACTAGGTCCTTCCGGTGTAGAAAGCATATGGAGGTTCAAGTTACATAAAAAGATAATGAGATTTATGAAATTATTGGAGAGGGGATTTGGATGGGTTTTATTTTTTTGGTTAGTCCAAAAGTGTTAACATGTTTAGTACACTACGTGTGATGTGACCATTTATGGTTCATGATGAACTTGCATAATGGAATGATATTTATTGGATCATTATATTATTTTTCATCAATATAAACATTTTTAAAGTGGAAACATAGAGAAACAATTTATAGGGCCATTCTTATCAAGTATTCCCAATTCAGTGAATTGAGGTTTGAAAGCGTTTCGATGTAGTTTGAGACAAGAAATGGTTTTTTTTTGGGTCCAAAATATATCTCATGTGAAATATGCCCTAGCACAATTCTAAACTCACAGGCCTTTCCAAAGGTGTAATAAATACATCAAATATAGTCCATATGCACAAGTTATGCCACTCGAAAGTTGACCTTCCTATGTTTTCCACCATTATACAAGAGGATGATACAATTCAAGTGAATGTTGTATTTGTTTTCCATCGCATCTCATGGGTAACAGGTGTCAGGTAACTCCATGGAGAATGTCTACTCCTTTATATTTACATTATTTCCATTTTAGAAAAAAGTGTATAGGGCAACCTAACCTTTCAATTGGGTTTTCTCTTGAAATGGTTTCCCATAACATATGTGGTTGTTTTTGTGCCTAGTATGTGTTTTTATATTTTACTATTCCTATTTCCTACTTTTATCTATAATAAACCTACTTTGATAAAATAAATAACAATATTGATGGAATCAAATTGTATTAGCCCTCCATAAAATAGATTTTTTGTTTATTGTAATATACTTGTTGTGAAAAATTGTCTAGTGGTATACCCACGATAGTTTATACATCATACATATAATAAAGTAGGTTTCTTTGGGCATTTTTCAGTAGTTGCAAGGTATTTAGAAAATGGTTCCAGCCCAAAGTTGTAAAACCCTAGCCATGATTGAAAAATTTGTTTATAATATCCATTAACATTTAAAAAGGTAGAGATTCTCAAGGCCATTACCATAAGTCAAAGATATCATCCATAATATTAACCTCTTTATGGAATCTTTGCAAAATAAATTTGAAATCATAGAAGAAAAAGGTTCCAAATCATAGAGTAGATTAGAGGGAAAATCACGGTTTACATGATCTAGATAAAGATTCAAAGAAAGAACCCAAAATAGAGCACGTAAGTTCAAGTGTCATTCGACATTCATCATATGTTGTCAATATGGAAGCCACAAGGTGATATCATTGCTTTGAAATTAAATGACTCACTACAATAATTATTTTTTTACATTAGTGTTCACCACAAGGGTGAGGAATATAAAATTTCGTTTGTTTGCCTAAAATTAAATTGCCATGCCGTGACCTAATGGGAAAGCCACATAGAAAGATTAAAGATAGAAAAATATCCTATAGTAACTATGTGGCGGGATTTTAATACCCTGATAATGTTTGAATTCGACCCTATAATTTATGTAAAGGACTAGTGGATAGAGTGTTATACTTCAGGAAGACAGAGGGGCAGAGTGGATAAGTATACACGACAAAATTCAAGAATATGGAAATAAATTTGGGTATTTAATGGAAACCCAAATATGAATCCTTTCAACATCCATTCACCACCTATTGATACCATTTTCCCATCCATATATCATATTGTAACACATTTTTCCCATAGCAATGCATTTTATACCAAGGTATAATATTTCATTTATTATGTCACATTTTTTGTTTGTTCTTATTCATTGAGGAAGGAATCCAAATTTTTATGCTAACTAAAAAGGAAAGAATGAGAAACACTATAGACTTTATCATTACATGTAACCTTGGAGGCATCGATAAATGAGCAAAGAATCAATGATGCAACTCCTTTGTGTTGTTATAAAACTTGTGTGTTTCCACCACTCCATAAATTCACTTCAAGCATATTGGTGCTTCAACACAATAAAATTTGTTGTAACACCATCACCGATGTTGCAACACAATTAAAGCATTTTTGCTGCAAATCCATCATTGATGTTGCAACATGATTAGAGCATTGTTGTTGCAACGCCATCACAGATGTTGTAATACAACATAAGAAATGATGCAGCAACACCTTTTTCTACAATTGATTATGTTGCAAAATTCGTGAGTCATCATGTTGTAACACATATGTTATTGGAAGAAACTGCTGCAACTCTAAGGATAGTTGTAATAGCTCAACATAGGAAAATCATTGAATGCATCACTCAAACTCAATGGCTTTCTAGTGAGAGAATAAAATTCTTACTTCCAAAGGGAGTAAAATAAAAAGAAGTTGGTCTACCTAATAGGTTCTTCACTTTATTGAATATTTTTAATGTTATCTAAGTGAATGAATAATTCCCTCTTTCAAGATTTTATTTTTACTCAAGGGAACATCCTGAGAATATGATATTCTCATTATTGTCCCCTAATTCCTTTATTAAGTTAAGAAACTATGATACTTTATAAATTTCCCTACTCCACTAAATTTTAGTGGGTAGTAGAGAGGAAAGGATATTATTGAATTTTTAATTTTAGTTTTGTTAATACAAAAGTTCATTGTTCTCAATTCTTATCATTTTTTGTCTATGAAATGTGTTGATCCTATAAGTGTGTTGCAAGTATAGACAATGTATCACCAAACAAGGTAGGGCTCCCTCCTTAGTTAGGTACACCCTATAATTTTAGCTATAATTATAACTAATTTTGCATATTAGTTGTTTTTTTACTTTATTTCCTAAATTCCTTCTGTTGTTGTAACATAATTAGTAATTAATCAATTTTTCTGCAACTCTAGCATTTACTCTATTTTTCGATTGGTAGTTTTATTCCAACTCATTACATTTCTTGATTTATCCCCTAATTTTGCGATGATTGATTGAAATAGAGGTTCATTTTGTTTTCTAGATTCACGATTCATTTTTTTGAGTAGATATCCTGCATCATTATATTTTGTCAACTTAAGAGTATTGGATCTGTATATTTTATGAATGATCAATTAGCTTGATCATGTCACATCTCTATTTCTTTCCTATGTATTTATATTCTATTATAGTGATTTAGTTCTTCCCTGAGTGTTTGTTTTCTAGAAGAGTGTGATTACGTTCCCATAGGAGTGATTTATATATCTTCAAGAGTGTATTAGCTAGTACTTGAATTCCCATAAGCACGATATTTTAATCTCAACCTGTGTGAGTGTAGTATTTCAATTACTATAAGTGTAGTATCTCAAATCTTCTAGTGTGGGCCTTTTAATCCATGCCAAGTGTAGTTTGGTGGCTTGTGAAATAATATTGACATTCAACACTACCATATTTAGATAGTATGAAAACCTCATTGGCACTTCTAGATCTAATTAACATATATGGTGCAAGAAATTTCACAAGTTCCATATACACATTAGATTGATAATTAAATGTATAAATTATTGGTTATCCACTAGGTAGTTAGGAGTTGATTGAAAGGCTTTTCATTTTTGGCATCATTGAAGGGTAACTATCAATAACACAATAGTTGTTTGTTTCCTAATTTCATTAAATTAGTATATTCTTCTTAAGAATATTGATGTGATGTGTTTTTATTTAAGCCATATTGTTTTATTTTGTATGTATTTTTAATTTCCCATGCATAGGATTATATATAGATAAGGTATATTTGACATCTTTGCTAAAAACCCCGACAAGACTGATAATGCAACACAATCACAAGAGGAGACATAGCACACTCAACCTCCCTTTATAACTATCTCTCGCCAAAATAAAATAAAAATATTTGTTTCTGGAGCCTAATACTATGCCATACTCATCCCCTACCTCAACATCTATCTTGTCTCTTGAAGACCAACCTAAAGAGAAATGCCATTTCAGAAAATTATAATTTCCTAACTCTCTCAAGGCATCTTTAAAGGAAAAGGGATGTTTCAATGAGAAGATGGAACATGAAATCCCCATCAAGGAAATTTTTTTCTTTCGAATCGCCATTAAAGTGACAAATGTGGAAACTAGAAGGAAGAGAATTCCACATTTACCTTTTCATAACTTCCATGAATTTTTAGAAATAATATATTAACACCTTACTCTTTGAGTTTGATGCCTTTGTAGAAGTTATGACTCTGTATTAGATGCCAAAAAATTAAACTCATCCTTTCCACACTCTAGAATGTGGCATTAGGCTAGTTCATAGCCCTAGGTGGAGATAGGATCATCACATGGGCACAAATGAAGAAGTTCCTAGAGAAGCATCAAGATTACTTCAAGGATAAGGAGCAAAGGGAGGAGGTATTATAAATGAAAGAAAAGGAGAATGAAACCATAGAGGACAATGTTGACTGATTAAACTACAATCTATAGTGGGAAAGATAAGGAGATTTAGCTCTAGACATATTGCATTTATTGTTTCTACACGTAATTCATGATGATTTCATTGAAATTTTAAATTTTACGAGTATATGCGATGTCTCCTAGTGATATTATGCTAACATTATTTATTTATGTTTAAGGTACTCCTAAGGAACATTTTTTATTGGAATAATACTGAGAGACTATTGGAAAAAGTTAAAAACATTGAAGGTAATGGAGTAATGAGAGAAGAACTTGGGAACACATTGAAAGAATTAAAACGAACATACTTAGCTTGTTAAGTTACAAATTGGATACCTTAGAAATGAATAAGAAGATGGAAGGTCCAAAATTAAATTTGGCAATATTTTGTGCAATGTGTAGGTGGATGCAACCATTGAGAGAATTCCCATTGGACGATGTTGGGGCTTTTAAAATATGCAACAAGGACCATACCACAATAAAATGTTCATCCCTATGTGGATTGAAAGTTGATACTAAGAGGCTGAAGAAAAAAATAAAATGTTTTTTTGTCTCCTGCAAATGTCCATTACAACCTAAACCCCAATGTATGCTTTTGGACCAGTGACAATATTATAATTTATGTTGGTGTATACCTTCAATGTAGTGCTCTTCTCCATTGTAGTTATTCCCTACTCAACCATGGATGGTTCCCCCTCTAAATTATTTTTAGTAGTAAAGGTGGATGAATCCATATTTTGGAGGCATCCAATAGGCCTTTTTTCAACCACTTATACTGTTCCTTCCTTCTCCACCAATGTAACCTTGAAATTTTCCCTTGGCCTCAACATCCTACACAACCAATTCCTAACTTGAGTAATGGTAAAAAATCTCAACTGGTGAATGTTGTGATGCTTTCCACTTATCTCATTTGATTTTTTCGTTGGATTTTATCAATGTTCACCTTAAGTTGAAGAAGGCTCTTAATAAAACAAATTATTTGGTACAAATACAATATGTAAATGAGGCATTTTAGAATGAATAACCATAATATTTTCAATCTCCTACCATATTAAGAGTCAATAAATATAGCCTCGAACCAAAAGTTCCTCCTAACCCTAAAATATTGGACCAAGAAAAATCTACTAGTCAACCCTAGTGTGACATATTAGGAGATATAAAGAATGTGTGTGATCTTATAGATTCTTTTAAGGCCATTAAGAATGTTCCTATCTATTCAAAAATTGTTTCAGAACTATGCCTCTGATGACCTAGTAGGTGTTAATTTTTGAAACAGAGTCAAATTCCACTTTGGAAAGCTCATATGATCAATATTATAATTACATTAGTTTCCTCTTTTAGAGAGGACCAAAATTGACCTATGGATCACCCCAAATGGTTAAGAAGAAGTTAAATTATGAATTATTCTATTTATTAGTGAAATATAATGGGTCAACCTCAACACATGTAGATTTGGTCAAAGCCCCAAGTTGTCCCTCAAAAAAGTTACAAATGGAAGTGACCTCAAGCTCACTATTACACATTCGCTCATAAGATTTTCTACTTTCTCTCTTTGTTTTGGTTCGTCTATTATGCTTTTGGTTCACAAAAGTTTGGCAGAAGAAGCTTACAAAGTGTATGAAATCATAGGGAAGAGGCTCCCACTGAATTAGGGCTTCTGGACCATAGCTATGAGAACAAAACTAAAGAATTTAGGCCAGATTTGTGAGCATAATGTGGCAAGGTAGCGGCTAAGCTACCATATTCACGATATGAGCACGTTAATGTCGCGACTAGGGTTCCTGGGTTAGATCAGGTTGATTAGGATGAGAGCCACAGGCATAGTGTGCCTAGGTAGCAGCGAGGGAAGCTTCAGCCACGTGTACCACATCTTAAGGTCGCAACTAAGGGTTTTTTGAGCAAATCTTAGTTGAGTCATCTTCATTTCCTTGCACGGTGCCTTCAAATATCAATCGATGAGTCACATATCCTTATGATCAGTCTTTGACATAATCCTGGACTCAGATCTAGGACTTGGCACTTGATATCACTTGGTTTGAGTGATCTATTGGATCTGTGCTCTTGATGTTGTAGATATAAAAATCTATAGATATGATCTATATATTTTCTGTTGCATATGTGTTGTGATCATTGTACTCCTTGCTGAAAATTTGTTATGATGAGTTATTGAAGAAGATGATTTCAAAGAGTTTCCCCCATAGTGGGGTTTTTCCCTGGTCTTGGAACAATATGATTATTTACACTTCTAATAATTGGATGAATTTTTTATGAAGAATTAATTTGGGTGAAATTAATTGATATAACATAGAACAATCTGAAAATTTAACTATAGGGAAAAGGAGGCCCAAAAAATATATTTTGTTGGACTGCTAGGAAATATTATGTTGGGTGAGGTCTTTAATTGTAAATAGTTTGAGCTTAACAACCCACTTTTCAATATGTTTATTGATCATACTATTATCCCAAACACATTGATGGAACTTGTAGTTTTCTTCAATGTAATGAATCATGAAATGATGAAGCCCTTGTAATTTTAGGTCTTAGAGAAAACCCCCATAGTATTAGAAATCGCGGATCGTTCAAGAATCAAGCTTGAACAAATTATCGAACACATGGTAATTTCTATAAATTATTGAGATTCCATATTGAATTCATGGTACTACAACCCATTTTTTCCATAGGGGAATATCACTTGATCACAGGAAAACCATGGTTAACCACTAAAAACACATATATCAACTGTAGGTAAGGTAATATGACCATTTTTCATGTAACCATAACCAAGAAACTCATCCTTTATGCTCCGAAAAAGCACGACTTCAACCTGGAATCTCCATTTTGGGCTTATGTGGAGGAAAGTGACGGGGATGAACTTGCTCACGAAGTACTTACTATAGATCAACATCTCACCTTCATAGAGAAATCTATGGATGACAGGATTAGTGATCTCATAGTCTTATCCTCTGCATCTAACTTCCATATTCTTTCCCATACGTTACATTCAGAAGTCTACGATTATCTTGCCTTAAGAGATGCAATACCTTTCAAATGTGAATCTTTTCCAATGAAGATCACAAGAAAACATTGGAAACTATGGAAATAAACTTCTAGAAATATTTGGAGATCACTATAAGTATAACAATATAGGAAAAGGAATGATTGAGTAAGTTACTACAAAAGAACAATAATGTTTTCCCCTCAATTACACTGACATGAATGGATTCATAGTGATCTATGAGCTCACCATATTACCATCAAAGAAGACTCTAGACTAGTTCACTAGCTATAGAAATGAGTGACTTCAAAAATTTGTGACATTTTCAAAGGAGAGATATAATAGTTTCCTTAAACTAAGTTTATTTACAATATATATAAGAGCCAATGTGTATGCCCTCTTTTCATTGTCCTATAAACAATGGAAAGTGGAGAATTTTTGTAGATTATAAAGAACTCATCAAGGAAAATATAACTAAAAAACTTATGTTATTTACTATATCAGTAAAAATATAACTCTAGTTGAATTAAATTATACAATAATTGAGAAAAAAAATTCTTGTTTTGGTCTTTGCCATAAATAAAATTCAACATTATATCACACGATATCATTATGTTATTCGTTATCTTATGAATAAACGAGTGACACATGGCAGATACATGGCAGAGTTACCACGTGGCTTAAACGAGTGACACATGGCAGATACATGGCAGAGTTACCACGTGGCTTCTCTTTCAACGGAAAATTTTAAGAATGGATCTCTATCTTAAATTCTAGAAACCTTGGCGAATCTCAGTAGTCCCTAATATGCAAACTATACAAATTTTGACAATATTTTTGTAAAATTTTTCAAAATTCTAATGATTTTATATATTCTCTATAAAAAATTGGCGATTTTTATGATAAAATAAGTTTATACTATAAAATTTGGGGGAATAATTTTTAGAAAAAATAGAAAATAGCAGATAATTTTTGTGGAAAAACCATGGGAAATTAGGCCAAGTGCAAATATTAGCCCGTAAAATTCTCCTTGTAGACTCATTCTCCAAGAATTTGGTATTAGCATTAATGATAAACTTGGAAAAGGATAATATTTGCACCCTAAAATTCTCCTTGTAGACTCATTCTCCAAAAAATTGATATTAGCATTATTGATAAACATGCAAAGGACAATATTTGCATATGAAGTGATTAGATCCCTCTCGGTGCTTGATAAATGCCGAACTAAGATGGATGTACGCTCGTATATTTAATTTTGCTGAAAAGGGCTATCTAACCCAGTATGGTAGAGATGTTATATTGTAATGTCCTATTAAACATTTTGACTCAGTCAAATTACATAATAATTAAAATAATTTAAAATCAAAATAAAATAATTAATACCTATAATTTTCAATAAAACATTTTTATCTCATCAAATGAAGTAAAAATAAAAAGTAAAATAGAAACAATAAAATGATAATTAATTAATAATTATATTTATAACTATTAAATAATAATTATACCCATCTAGATGCATGTTAACTCTAAATTTATAAGTAAATATAAAAATAAAACAAAAAACATAAAATTAATAATTATATTTATAACTAATAATTAATAATTACATTGATCTAGATCCATCTTAACTCTAAATCTACATATATTACATATATTTTCATTCTAAAAATATATCTCTAAAAATTCAATAGCTTATGAATTAAAATAAATTTAAAATCATTAATAAAATTTTTGGTATATACTATTTTAAATAAAATTATTAAAATTATTTTTTAATATTTTTAATATTATAAAATTGTTTTGACAGACTTTTTTCTAACACGCACATTAACCCCACACATAGCTATACACGATTGGTACTTGAAAGGGAATTGAAATTTATGTGCTTGCGTTCTTTCATAAATGACTTGTGGAAATAGTTATTCGAATTTCGGATGAATGAGCGAATACTTCTTTCATACTCACGAATACCTGTTTTCTTTGATATTTTCAGTGAATTAAAAGTGTGTTCAATAATGAAAATATTATTATCTTTATAGCTTATTAAATGTTGAATACTTGTTTTCTTTGATATTTTAAGTTAATTGAAAGTGTGTTCGATAATGAACATTTAGTGATGTTTATTAGTGTCAATATAATTATTAACCTAAATTTATTTAAAGGTTCAAGTTAAATTGAGTAATTATGTTTATGTTTAGTTTTGGCAGTCATTTTTTATAAATATTATATTTAATATTTATTTTTCTGATTATATATAATTTAAGTTAAATTGGGTTTATTTTTTTCGCATTAATTTATATATATATATATATATATATTTGATTATCTTAATTATAAGTTAAATATAATAAATTTGATATTTTTTTTATGGGTATAGGTTATAAAGAAATAGAGATCAAAAGAGCCATCAGAAAAGCTGAAGGTTCGTTCATATCTAAGAAGTGCTAAGGATCTCAAGAAAGTTTTGGTAGGGTTTTCTACCATACATTAGGGGTGTTACAGATAATATAGCCAAGGTTCCGGGAAGGAGTGACATTTTCGCGCAATTTTTAGTGGCAGGAACCCTAAGACAAAAGACGCGGTCAGTTAAAGATAATGTTAGTCCTGAACAACTTAAATGTGTTTACAAGATTGATCGTTCATGCGGGAAAAGTTACATTGGTGAAATATGGCGCTCTCTTCAAAAACATCTTAAAGAGCATGGTGCTGATATTAAACATGACAGATCCCATACCATGGCCTTCGCTGATCTCTCGAAAACTAAGCATCATTTGCGTCTTGAGGATGCTAAAATAATTGCTAGGGAGGAACACTATCGTAGAAGAAAAATTAGAGAAGCACTTGATATCATAAAACGACCGCATAACATTAACAAATATAGAGGATTCAAGATAAGTGACAGGTGGCGACCTCTAATTCGACAGATGTGCTCCGAGGGTTCATCCTCTTCCAAGGTATAATATCACAAGTTTGCTTCTCTTCCTTATAAAAATATTTTAGAACTTCATCAATTGTAACAACTATTTGAATTAGTTACTTTTAAAAATTATTCTTATTAAATAAATTTTATTCTTATTAATAAAAATCAATTAATTAATAATTATTATTAGTATCTATAATTTTTTAATAAATCAATAATTTAAATTAAAAATAAAAATAATATTTATAATTAACCTTTCAAATTTATTATAACAACATTGGAATACGAGAAATTTATTATAAAATTAATTAATAAAAATTATAAATAATAACACTTAGTGTTATTAACATTTATTAGCTTTTTTGAATAAATATTTGTTAGTATTAATTTAGTAACTATAATTTATTATTATTTTGATTAATTTAGTAAATAGTTTTGATTATTGTAGTATAAATTTTCACTAAATTATTGATTAAGAATTTACCTTTATTTTATTTAATTAGATATTATAAATCAGTAATAATTATAATTTAAATAAAAATTTTAAAATTTATTTAGTAACATTTAGGTTTTTAATTAATATAATTATTACTTTATCTTTTTATAATTTATTATAAATATTTAAAAAATAAATAAATAATAAAAAAATAACATTTAAGTTGTGTCATTATAACTAATTTAAAAATTTCAGTTTATTTTATAAAATTTTATTAATAATATAATAATAAATTAGGTATTTATTAATAAAAATTTATTAGGATAAGATAGTTATTTATATATTAAAAATTTATTAGAATATAGTAGTTATTTATTTGTTATAGTAAAATTAAATTATTAATATTATAAAATTAAAAGATATATGATATAATATATATATTTTAAGAAATTATCGTAATTTATTAAAAAAAAATTATTAAAAGAGATTTATAGGTTTATTAAATAAATTACAGATTATTAATTAATATGTTTTTTCTGTTTTTTTTTCTCTTTATCACTTTATAAACCATGATATTTTGTTTTTCTTTCATTCTTCATTCAAAAATATTGTTTTGAAGATGGATCCCCGTTAGGATTCGAAACGTCGACCAATGTTTTTTAAAACTAGATAATCCAAATATTTTTTCAGTAAATAATAACCACAGAAAACTTGAAAACCAAAATAATAAAAACAATAATTAATTGATTATATATATATATATATATATATATATATATATATATATATATATGAATTAATTATATATATATTTATTAGTTGGTAATGTTATAGCAATATGAATTAATTTTTGTTCTAAAATAAAATATTTGGTGATTGTTTGTTTATGAGATACTTGAGAGTGGTGAATATATGATATTGAGTTAAATATTATTTATTTCACCGTGTTTTCCTTATTTTGGATGATCAGGAGTGGTGAATAAATGATATTGAGGTAAATATTATTTGTTTAAGTGCATTTTCGTTATTTTGGTTAATGAGAGTGGTGAAGATATGAGATTGAGGTAAATATTATTTGTTTTTCTTTACTTGGTCAACCCATCTTACTTGGCTAATGATCATAATTGGACAAAATTTGGTAATTCCATGATGTGTGATGCCTCTTTCAGTATTTAGATTGCTCAGTACATAGTCAATGAAATAATCTAATGAGTGCTTCTTGGTGATATTGAAGTTAAATGATATGTGTATTTTGTACTAGAGTTTTTTTTGTGTCAATGTGATATTAGAACAATTTCATGGAAAAATGTGAGAGTTACTTTAGATGAGTGAATATGTGTTTGTTGAAAGTGTTTAAAAAAATGATTCATGTATTTTGTAGTTCAGTTGTTTGTTTTAATGCGAAATTGCGAAATTAGAATTATGGCATGTAAGAGTTATGTGATCTAATGATTAATAATTTTTTTGTTTTTCTTATAAGAAGAAATAAGATAAAATCTTAAGAGATATATAATGTATATAACAATAATTTTTACAAATCAAATTGGTGTACATAGGTGGATAGATTATCCCCTAAACAAAAGTGTTTCATGTGCCAATTTAATGTCTATCTTGGTTGTAACCATAAAATTCAAAATTTGTGTTATTAATATTATTATAATAAAAACATGTAAGTAATGAAAAAACATAAAGAAATGTATATATGATAAATTCCTATATATTGGATACGTCCACATTGGTGAGTATGAAAATTACAAGTACCCTTACAAGTACGTTCAATCTCTAATGCTAGATAGATATATCAATGTATGTTACATTCATTACAAAAAATACATGTTCTTTTGTAAATCAACGCTATTAAACAGGTCACCACAAAATTATTTAATTAAATTTTGGGTTTTTACAGTTTCTTTTAGTTTCTTTTAATTGATTGCTCTAAAAAATTATAGCAATCACTATCTTAACAACGATCTATGTGATACCTTGGAAAAGGTATTTCATGACCTCTTTTGTAGGCCAAAAGAAGCTAAAGATCACTACAACTTCTATAAAACACTAGTTTTGTAAACATGCTTATACACCTTTCTTGAATATGAACTTTTTTGATATATAATCCGCTTCCATCAACAACCACTCTTAGAAAATCATATTTAATATCAATATTCTTATTTTAATTATTATAAGCTAAATTTGTAGCCAAATGGATAGGACTTTAACTATCAAATATTATATTTACACTATTTTCATTCTTCCAAACTCACATAAGAGATCTTTCAACCAAACAACCTATTTGCAAGGATGTGAGACAATGATATATTATGCCTTGGTAGTGTATAATGAAATTATCTCTTGAAGCTTCAATATCCAATGAATTTATCATCTAGAAAGAGTAAATAACAAAAAAATAAATCATTGCAAGTGTTTAAGGTGATGTAATAAGAAGTTGTGTCCAAGATATCAAAGCACCCATTTCATTGCATTCTAGTGCTCTCTTCCTAGATATGTCATGTACCTATTAACAACACCCACTACATGTGAAATATATTGTCTAGTACATAGTCTCACATACATCAAACTTCATACTAAATTAACATATGGTACACGAGACATAACATTTTTCTTCCTGACTATTACGAAATAAACTCGAGAAAGCTTAAAATGGGAAGAAAAAGGCATATTTATAGGCTTCACATATTCATTCTAAAATTTACAAGAATTATCTCAACATACTTCTATTGTGTAAATTTAATTTTACCATTTTTCCTATTTATATTTACTTTTATTCCCATTTGTTTTGTTCATCTCAAATCCTTTATATAAAAATACCATTGAAACTTTTGAAAAAAAATATGATGGTCATATTCACTTATAGTATAACTTTGGTTCCTCAAGAAGGGATCAAACTTATTGTATTATTTCCTTTTGAGCTTGTAAACTAATCGTCTTTTGTGATGTTGAAAAAATCCATTTGGTTATTCTATGTATATCTCCTCATCCAAATATCCATGAAAAAATCTTTCTTTAACATCTAATTAATCTAACTCTAGGTCAAGTAGAACAACTAGTGTCAATATAATACAAATAGAAACAAGCTTAAAAATTAGTGGAAAAATCTCATGGAAATTTATATCTTCAATGGAGTACCCCTTTGCAACCATGCTCGTTTTATAACATTTAGCATTACCATAAATGTCTTTCTTGAATTTTTAGACACATTTACACCAAACAACCTTTCTTTCTTTAGGAGGTTCTACTAGGTCCCATGTTCTGTTGTTCTTAAGGGATCCATCTCTCCTTTCATTGCCACATTCCATTTGGAAATATTAATATCATCTATTTCTTTTGGATAAAAAGAAGGTTCCCCATCTTCAATAACCAAAACAATAGATGAAATAAATTTGGTATACCTTTTAGGAGTATTTCTCTCCCTTGTATATCTTCTCGGTGTTGGTTTTGAAATTTCCATATTTTCCTGAATATCTTCAACACCCATATAGTTTTTATCCCGGTAAGCTTCTTCCTTGTTCCTAGTTTCTATAGATGATTGAGTTTCCAATTGAATTTGTTAATTTACTAGCATTTTATTTTGTTTCAAATAAACTTTTACAATATCTAATTTAATGAAGTGAGTTTGATCAAATATTACACATATACTAATGATGATTTTGTGGGAAGTATGATCCCACAATCTATATCCCTTAGCTATATCAACATAACCAAAAGGACAGATTCATTGAATCTGTGATCTAACTTAGAATGTTGATTTTTAGGAGTAAGAGCAAGGCTCCAAGGCCTAGACGCATGGATGTTGAAAACCCTTTTATGTTCATTTCTCCACTTACAACTCTTTCTTCTTCATTGCTCCTCACTATGGTTGACCTCCTCCATTGAACGATCATCTAGGTTAGTTCATCTGCAGAATCCTCTTATAGACAAGTCACTGAGGGTAATTTTTTTTTACTTCAACTCCATGAGCCTCTTCTTTGCACAAAGTGGACTAGATTCCTTTTTCTCTTCATGAGGAATTCTAACTCAACTTGGGAGCTCAAGCATTCAGGATTTTATCTCTAAATATAACTAGATTCTCCTCCTATACCTCCCCATCAACACAATCAAATGTTAGCTAGGGTTTTTGTGGCTAGGGTTTTGAATCTTGACTATACCACTCTCCTCATGAAAATTTACTATAACATATTTAATATGTACCTAGCTCAACCTCATCTTTGTGTGGCTTAGTCTTTGTGCGACTTGGTGACCGTTTTATTATGTAATTGCGTCAATCTATGTGTGGCTTAGCCTCCTTTTATGCAGACATACAACATCTCATGCCCTCGTGTAACCTACTTTGACACTGGTTGATGAGTTTGTATATAATATGGTTAACTAAAAGATAATAAAAAAATCACATCACAAAAAATATCATAAAGACACTCCTACAACATGAGTTTGGTTGTGACCAAGTGCCCTAGGCATCCACATAGAAAAATAAGACATTTTATTACAATTTTTTTTTAATTATAATTAGTCAAAGTTAGTAATATTCATTATAAAGACTACCATAGATTTAGTAAGCAACACCACCTTTAAGATAGACCACCAAATATTTAATTAAGTACGTTTTTTACAATATTGCTGTCACAAATTCCAACGGATCATGATGAGTGGTAAATCCATGTTGCTAACCCATTATTTTTGGTAGCCTTTGGTTAGTTCTAAAAGCATTATTGTTATTGTACTTTCTTTGATAGTTTTTAGATAGTAAATCCAATGCAGATAAGTGGGAAGTCTCAAGCGTATGGTTTATGTCCCTGGAGGCGTGTTATAAAGGCCAAGCAGCCTGTAAATCTTCGGTACGATAGCAAATCCTTTCGGTATTATAGAAAATTCTAAGGTGTCTCATAAACCTTGAGGCGTGGAATATACATCGTGATAAGGAAGTCTACGAGTATCTAACTATCTAGAGATTGGGTTTTAATTTTGTTTGTGCTCCGTAATGCCACAAGTGACATGTAAACCTTGAACGGTATATGTGCAAAACTAGAAACAGCATAACATGCCTAAGGCTAGGCTGTCAAGGACAGGGAAATCATAAAGCCTTCACATGATTGTAAATCCTTAGGTTTGTCATATATATTAATGGTTTACTTTATAAATCCTCATGAAATAATTGTGCCATGATCTGAATTTAAAGGTTTTTCGTGCTTCCTTATAAAGTAGGGATTGTTTACCGAGTTATCTACTTCTAGAGATTAATTCTCCAGTTACCTTCGTGTTGTAGGGATGGTACCCTGAATTTGCTCGAGATTGCGCGATTCAGTGTTTGTGGATGATCCCTATTATTGCAGTGTGGGTTGGGGCACGAGGGGTGGATTTGTAACTCGACTCATATGATTGCAAGGTACTTATAATGAGACAATACTTTGGCGTCATTAGTCTGTGTACTGCCAGATAAGTGGATTTGTTTATTGTTTTTTTTTTTTTGGTGATTAGATTGTTGCTTTTTCCTTAAATGTAATTTAGGTCCTCCTCGTGCTAATTAATAGCAGGATGGGTTGCGATATCTGCGATTGGACGTAAATGTAAATATAAATATCCCATTAAGGTAGTTCAATTTGAATGTGAATTACGAAGACACAAATAAATACGTCGAACAATTTACATTTTCAACGAAACAATCCACGATGATCAACTTTCCACCCATACCCTGAAGTCATTGAACATCGAACATGAGTCGCCTATATAGAAGACAATAAATGTATTGATATTAAGATTAACGTTAGTGAGCTTAGTATATCTATTGACTGACCGTTGGAGGACAGTAGAAATTGGAGATTTCTTCACAACTAAGATATACAATTAAATTATTAATTAGTTTAAATATCTTTCAATCTTTATTATGGATTTCAAAGAGTCAAAGGGATTAAATCTTTATATGTTTAATGTTTTTTTGAATTATTTTAAATTGGAAAAATATTAATCTACATGGACTTTATATGGACTTTATATGATACTTTCTCAAATTTAATAATGTATTATCGATTTCTTTTTAATTTTTGGTTTTTGTTTTGGGTTCATCCTTGTATCTTAGAGATCCAAGGGAGCTATATCTTTAGGTGTGATGGCCTTATCCAGAAATAAATAGTTTCGTTACTTACATCATTTTACATAAAATAGACTTGCCAATTGAGCTACCAAGGACATTTTTTAAATGTTTTAACAAATTTTTTTTTTTCCAATATTGAAATATTAAATTATGATTTATGTTTATTTTTGTTGTATTATCAATAATTTCTAAAAATCTCATTTGCTTCATGCTAAGCACTAGATAAATTATTTAATTTTCTTGTACTAGATGTAGAAAGAATAAATTATATTTTTATTCAATTATTTTTTATATAGATAATGATATTATAGTAGCTGTGATGGGTAGCTTAGTTGGTTGAAGCGCATACTCCCGCCAACTCATTGGCCTTCTCTCATGAGGTGTGGGATCAATTCTACTTTACTACATTAGGGTTAGGCTTCTAAGTGTGGTGTATGATGGGTGCGTGTCTCTTTTTAGTGGGCTCACTTAGCAGTGTTATCGAAGAAAAGAAAGAAATGTTGATATAAAAATATTTTACTCCTGATGGATATTGAAACATAAACACACACACATAGAAATATATACCCGTTGTCAACTTCATGTCCAACATTGATCAAACTACACAACTCCTTCATATTGCAATGCCAAGCACCTATCAACCTTGAAAGTATTAGAATATTATTAAAAAATCCCAGCAAGCTAACATATTAATACAATTATTTGGTTAATACATTGATAATATGATCACAAACATCATATTATCATGCCCTTAGAGGGATCAAAATTATAGAGGCTCAAGCATTTCCTCAAATATTTTCAATCTAAAAAAATGCACTTATAGGGATTTGTTCCCTGTCCTCCTATGATATATTTGGAGTTAAGATATGTTTGTGTGTGTGTCAACTCTATGTTGTCATAGATGATGTGATAGACCTCCCTCATATGAGAAATACACAATTCAAGTCAATTTCACCTCAATGAGCTTTATCCTTGTATATCTAAAGTTAATATGGATATTCCATGTCTCAAACCCATATTGAGCATGGAAAAATTAGCCATGTTTGTGATACATCAGACTATTGAAATAATTTTACTATAGAAACGTCTTTACTTTCAATTTCCTAAAAAATATTAAATATCTGTGATAAGTGAGAAATAAAGTGATTGAAAATTCTTTCTATATAGGTATAAAGAAAGAACTTTCAATTGCTTTACTTTCCTGTATATAAAATAGATATAAAATGATTGTACCTAAAATGGGCATTAAATATCTTATTTGTGGTCAATATTAAAAGTTATTTTTTATTTTGTTTTATAATTTCCATATTTCAACTACATGTTGAGTAGGAAAAAATAATTGGATGATTTATGCGAAAAATTCATCAAACTACTCTTCTAATTCCATCACTATATCTATTATTTTCTATAATTTCCTTTTACATGAATTGCAAACATGTATCACATAGATAGATCAATTTTTCTTATCATGCATGCTGGCCAAATTTGAATTTACCTTGACCCGATTTGAAATGTTAATAATTTATTCATTACAACTTTAATCAAGAATAAAATACATAATATAAATATTTGAAATTAATTTAGGAATTGGTAATTGAAACAATTTATACAGAAAAATATACTTGAATAGTTGTGTAATACTATTCTCCCACATCTACCCAAGTAACAGACCAACCAGGGTAAATATGTGACAAAGTGTTACTATGATCTGCTTCAACATCCCAGGTCACCTTGAGGAAGTGGAAGTCACACCAAACAACAACCCAAACCTTCTGCACATGCTACAGGACATACTGGAGCTATCCCAACCTTCTAGGAGTCTAGCCCCATAATGAAACTGGCCTTTTCATGCATCAATCCCTAGTCACTCCATTGACATGGGAAAGAGTGCGACTGGAAACCTTTAGTCGCTCGCATAACATGGGAATTTGTGCGGTTGGGGACTTTTCCCAATAGTTCTGAGCCCATGACCCCAATTTCGGTGACACATTTCAGGCCGAGGGCTCAAGTCTTTGCCTAGAAATCCATGAAAATTTTAGAAATGAAATATAACAACAAAATAATAATGTAAATGTAATCCCTTGAACAAGGGCTTGACTGGACCCCTAACAACACTAGTAGCCATTTCGTCAAACATGTCATAAATATGTAATCTACAGGTTTAAACAACATATATGAGCATATGGGTCTAATACTTATCGGATAATCGATAAGAAGTATTGTTACCTCATCAAACTAATTGCATTATCATATATTTGTTCATAGATACAATTTTCATCAATTTAAAAATGAAAACATGATGAGAGCCATTCATCATCACTATCATCAAATGAATTCATACCCAACATATAAACAACATAATTGAAAATTATATAACAACCATATAATCCAAATAATAACAAGAATATTTACCCACAAAATACAAGTGGAAAGGAGACCTTATTGCCATAAACAAAATGAAACCAAGTCTAGGACTGCCACGTACCACCCGACCATAGACATGGCTAAGCCAAATCTCACTTCAGCCAGCTAGCATTGTGCCATATTCCAAGCTTGAATGTGGGATCTCATAAAAAAAATGCATCAAAGCCAAAACAGGGCTTCTAGAGGAAAAACCACCTCACCACTAGTGATTCCACCTAATTGTCCGACACCACAAACCATCATCGGATTTGTATCCACCAAAGTTGTCAAGGGCTCTAGAGTGTTCGTTCCAACAAATACTCCAAGACTAGTAACTCAATCCACAACTACTCTCAGGGTCCATGGTGTTTTTCCAACCAAGGCTCCAGGACTAGTAACTCAACCCACCAAGGGCTCCAGGACTAGTAACTCAACCCACCAAGGGCTCCAGACCATTTTTCCAACCAAGGCTCTAGGACAAGTAACTCAACCCAAGCTATTACAGGGCTCCAGAGTGTTTTTCCAACAAAGGCTCCAAGAACTAGTAACTTAATCCACATTTAAGGGAACATGAGAACCAAACAAAAAGAAAACAATGAAATGAACCCAAAACACCATCGCTATCCAAGAAATGAAGGAAATGGAAATTCTAGGAATTCCACAGTCAATATAGACAATCCTCCATGCCAATGACATATCATGACCTAGATACCACATGCATATACAATGCATGCAAAAACTAGTGAGGATAATATACATAAAACTTAATACATGCTAGCAAAACCCATTGTAGTTGTTGATCTTGATGTCCTCCTGTGATTTCATTCTCTTTGTTTTCCTTCTTGCTCCAAAACTCCAAGTATGCCACACTCTACGAGAGTGATCCAAGAAAATATATGTGCCCAAGAGTATGAGAGAGAGAGAATAGAATGAGAGCTCCAAGAATGAAATGACAAAAGTTTGTGAATTGATATTTATAAGCCGTTTTATTAATGGGACCCCTAGTTTATTCATTTTCCGTTATTTTCCTACATTTTCCTCCTCACATGAAACCGATGACCTTTCACCTCCCTTTTCTTCTAATTTCCATTAATTTCATAGATAAAATGCCAATAAATGACACTTTGCCTTTCAAAAGCCTTAGACATTGTCGTTGCTATTAAGCCCCTATATTAATAGTATAATCCCTTATTAGGTTAGTGTATCCCCCCTTATTGTTATTGTTGTACCCCTGTAACCCCTATATTGTTATTATTGTGCCCTTACATTATTATTGCTAGGTCGGCTAGGGTTACATTGTGGTCCCATGGACTCCTATATATAGAAAGGAGGTTTTGTTATTTGTATCATCCAAGAATTGTTCATTCATGTAATGTATTGGAGGTTTCCCCCTTGAAGTGGCTTATTTATAAGGCGTTGATATCTCTTTTCTTCTATTTTTGGAGCTGGTTTCACAACATTTGGTATCAGAGCTTTGGATTCTAGGGTTTCGCTGCTCGAAATAGTTCATCGTGGCATTTTCGCTATAAATTTTTTTCTACAAAGTTTCAGAAGCTTAAATTTTTAGAGTGCGAAGCCAAAATCCTAAGGAACATTGTCACAGAATTTCAGATTTTTGTTCGCAATATATTCCGAGATATGATCTATGGAAGTTAGGAATTTTTACAAGCTCATGAATTTAACCTAAGGAGGTCATCACATAATTTTTTCTATAAAGTTTTTTCTATGAAGATTCAGACGCTGAAATTTTCAGAGCACAAAGTTGACATCCTGAGAAACGACGTCGCAAAATTTCAGAGCTTGGTTCACAATATTTTCGGAGATATGATCTGTGGAAGTTAGGTATTTTTCAGGCTCCTGAATTTCATCTCAAAGAGGTGATCGTGGGAAAATATTCATAATTCTCTCTCTGAGCATCGAATTGGAATGCTGTAAAAAGTGGCCACAAGTATACGGATTTTAGTTTTCTATCTATCAATTTCAGAGCTGAAGGAGGAAACAAGGGCACGTGGCAAGTCGTACAAGTTCGCTCTACTGAACAAGTCCATAATTAGGTCATTGTCGGATATTGGACATATCTTTATCTTGCAGAATCCAAATCAGGTCAGACCAATGGCATTTGAAAGAAGCTTTAGAGGGATATTACAGGGCTGGATTTTAGATATTGAAGTTCCGAAATCACAGAGGTAATTCAGTTTCAATATTGAGCTCTTCAAAAGCAAGAAAAAGGTTTGTATTTTTTTTGAATTACATAAGTCTCATTTGAAAAAAGTTAGTTTGAATTTATTCCAAGGGAATATTTTAGAATTTTTATCAGCATTGGGTTCTATAATGCCTCCAAAAAATAATTCCATAGTCATTAAGCCCTCAAAAAGCTATACTATGATGCATGAAGTTGAAGAATTGCAGTATGAGATATCAAAATTATGGTACCAAATGCAACAAATTTCGATTTTACGAAGAGAAACCAAAGATGACATAGATGGTTTAAAAGCAGAAATGGAGGCTAAGTTGGATGGTCTGAAGGATCAAATAATAGCTAATATGGATGATAAATTAGTGGAAGATCACATTGAGCATCAACAACAAGTTCTCCAACTCTCAAAGGATAACCTAACTTTGGTGTAGAATCTAATGAAACAATAGGAAGATCAACATAACATCGAAATAAGTTTTGAAGAAGTCACAAAAACAAGAACTCGACAAGTATGATCAATTTCAGAGTATCTCAGCAAGTGGAAGAACTTTCTTGTAGAAGATTCCACATGGGAGGATGAGAATTTTATACAGAAGCATCAAGAAATAATCAAGCATTGAGGATAACACTTGTTTGAAGGAGAGGGGCATATTAAGTCCCTATATTAATAGTATAGTCCCTTATTATGTTAGCGTATCCCCCCTTATTATTATTTTTGTACCCCTGTAACCCCCATATTGTTATTATTGTGCCCTTAAATTATTATTGTTAGGTCGAATAGGGTTACATTGTTGCCCCATGGACTCCTATATATAGAAAGGAAGTTTTTTCATTTGTATCATCCAAGAATTGTTCATTCATGTAATGTATTGGAGATTTCCCCCTTGAAGTGGCTTATTTCTAAGGCATTGGTATCTCTTTTCTTCTATTTTTGGAGCTGGTTTCACAACAGTTTCCAATTTTCATAATCATAATAAACAATATGAACACCCACACTAGGATATTTTTTCCCAACATTTAGCTTGGAATACATGTCCCATGACCTTGTTTATTATTTTTCCTTCATTATCTTTTATTACATGGAATTTTCACCAGGGTTGTTATAGAACCCTCCCCCCTAGGGGGGACACCATCCTATTGTTCAACGACACCTAAAACCAACAAGACTACCGTAAGAAAAAAATAGTTCCATGGAGTTGTATAACCTAGTTCGTTGCAGTATTTACAATGATCAAGCTACTTAGAAGCAAACAACATGACAACATAACATCATAATGACATGACACCAATATCATTGATTAGAGCTTTATAATGTATCTCGTGGCAGCTTTTACATCCATATACATATGTACATATACCCAAAAACCATACGAAGCATATAGAAAAAAATATACTAACACATGTGCCAAAACATTCGCTCAACCAACGAACAAGGAAGGATGCATAGGCCACATTTGTTATGCCATATCCCATGTAGTTTTATTGGGCCAAAAGAACTTCAATTGCACTTTAACCTACTTGATTACTTTGTTATGGAGCATGAGCATATTTCTCTACAAAATGAACTGTGGTTGCGGCTATAATTCTCCTTCTGGATCCACTTGCAATATAGAACAGTCAATCACATGATCAACATCTTTAACATAACTATTAAGCAATGAAACATGGAAAACATAATGGACTTTCACTTTCCGAGGCAAAGCAAGTCGATAGTCTACTGGCCCAATCCTCTCAAGAATCTTGAAAGGTCCACAAAACCGAGGAGACAAATTGGCACATGAGTTGATATGTAAGGAGCTCCTCTTCAGCTTGATGTGAAAGTACATTTGCTTCCCCACATTAAACTCCTTAGAAAATATGTTTTGATCTGCATAAATTTTCTACCTATCCGGTGATGCTTTTAAATTATTCTTGATTACTTGCATTTCCTGCTCCATATTTCTTAACATATATGGTCCAATCAACACCTTTTTAATTGGATCACTCCAACTGATGGGAGTATTGCAAGTATGCACATATAATGCCTCAAATAAATCATCCTCAAAGATTCTTGATACTCAATATTGTAAGAAAAAGTTACTAATGGAATTTATTCTTCCCACTTTCATTGATGATGCATCACATACATCCTCAACATGTCCTCCAATATCTTGCTGACTCTTTTTGTCTGTTCATCTATCTGCGGATGATAAGTTTAGTTTTACTGAAGACTAACTTTGTGCCCAAACCTCCAAACAACTCTTTCCAAGACATGGAAGTGAACTTTGCATCCTTGTATAACAAAATATTCTTCGGAACACCATGCAATATGACTACATCCCTGATCAATATCTATGCTACATAATTCACTAAGTATGTAGACTTAACTTGAATGAAGTGCACTACCTTCGTCAACCTTCCCACAACAACCGGAATGGAATCATGATGTCTAGATGTCCATGGTAAACCTGTGATAAATTCCATATAAATGAACTCCCATTTCCACTCTGGAATCAGATTCGGTTGTAGTAGTTGACCTAGATGCTTACACACTACCTTAACTTGTTGAAAATCTAAGAACCTAGCCACCAAGTCTACTATATCTCTCTTCAAATTCATCCAATATTAAAAATTATTTACTGTTGTCAACATATTTTGATAACTTGGGTGACCTGAATAGGGTTTGACCTGAAACTCCCTCAATATCACCCTCTTGAGTGCCTTGTTTTCTGACACATATATCCTATCTCTAAAACTTATCATGCCATCTACTGTGAGACGATAGTCTACCTCTCATGATCCTGCATTTGTACATGTATATGTACCTATAATATGATGCAATATGTACCTAAGCTCCATATACCTGACATCATGTTGTCCTACCTGCAAGATCCTATCATGTAGATATGTCCCATAGGAACTCATTGCCACTATATCATTCACATGTATATGCCCGCTAGAGCATCTGGAACCCTATTCTCTTTAATTTTAATATTTTTTTTCTCAAAGTCAAACTTAATGATTGTACTTAAAATGGGCATTGAATATCTTATTTGTGGTCAATATTAAAAGTTAATTTTTATTTTGTTTTCTAATTCCATGTTTCAACTCCATGTTGAGAAGAAAAAAATAATTGGATGTTTTATGCAAAACATTCATCAAAATACTCTTCTAATTCCATCACTATATCTATTATTTTCTATAATTTCCTTTTAGATGAATTGAAAAAATATATCACATAGATATATCATTTTTTCTTGTCATGCATGCTGGCCAAATTTGAATTTACCTTGACTCGATTTTAAATGTTAATAATTTGTTCATTATAACTTTAATCAAGGATAAAATACATAATATAAATCTTCGAAATTAATTTAGGAATTGGTAATTGAAACAATTTATATGGAAATAATAGATGTGTAACACTCTTCTCCCACATCTACCCAAGTAATGGACCAACTAGGGTAAACATGTGACAATGTATTACTATGATTTGGTTCAACCTCCCTGGTCACCTTAAGGAATTGGAAGTCACACCAAACAACAACCCAAACCTTCTACACATGCTATAGGACACATAGGAGCTATCCAAACCTTCCAGAAGTCCAACCCCATAATGAAGCTAACCTTTTCATGCATCAATCCCGAGTGACTCCATTGACATGGGAAAGAGTGCAATTGGAAACCTTTAGTCGCTCGCATAACATGGGAATGTTTGTGGTTGGGGACTTTTCCCAGTAGCTCTAAGCCTGTGACCTCGACTTTTGTGACACGTTTCAGGCCGAGGGCTCAGGTCTCTGCCCATAAATCGATGACAGTTACAGAAATGAAAGATAACAACAAAATACTGATGTAAATGTAATCACTTGAACAAGGACTTGACTGGACCCCTACCAACACTAATAGGAATTTCATTAAACATGTCATAAATATGTAATCTACAGGTTCAAACAACATATATGAGCATATGGGTCTAATACTTATCTGAGAATCGATAAGAAGTATTGTTACCTCATCATATTAACTGCATTATCATATATTTGTTCATATATACATTTTTCATTAATTTACAAATCAAAACATGATGAGAGCCATTCATCATCACTATCATCAAATGAATTCATACCCAACATATAAAAAACATAATTGACAATTATATAACAACCATATAATCAAGATAATAACAAGGATATTTACCCATCAATACAAGCGAAAAAGAGACCTTATTACCATGAACAAAATGAGATCAAGTCTAGGACTACAACGTACCACTCGACCATAGGCATGGCTGAGCCAAATATCACTTTAGCCAGACACCACCATGCCATATTTCAAGCTTTAATGTGGGATCTCATAAAACAAATCCATCAAAACCAAGATAGGGCTTCTAGAGGAAAAACAACCTCAACCCTCCACTAGTGATTCCACCTCATGGTCGGACACCACAAACCATCATCGGATTGGTATCCACCAAAGTTGTCGAGGGCTCCAGAGCGTTCATTCCAACCAAGAATCCAAGACTAGTAACTCAATCCACAACTACTCTTGGGGTCTAGGGCATTTTTCCAACCAAGGCTCTAGGACTAGTAACTCAACCCACCAAGGGCTCTAGAGCGTTTGTCCAACCAAGGCTCTAGGAAAAGTAACTCAACCCAAGCTATTACAGGGATCTAGAGTGTTTTTCTAAAAAAGTCTCCAAGAACAAGTAACTTAACCCACATTTAAAGGAACATGAGAACCAAACAAAAAGCAAACAATTAAATGAACCCAAAACACCATCGCTATCCAAGAAATGGAAATGCTAGAAAATCCACAGTCAATCCAGACAATCCTCCATGACAATGACATATCATGACCTAGATACCACATGCATATACCATGCATGCAAAAAATGGTGAGGAAAATATGCATACAACTTATTACATGCAAGAAAAACCTGTTGTAGCTATTGATCTTGATGTCCTCTTGCAATTTCCTTCTCTTTGTTTTCCTTCTTTCTCTAAAACTCCAGGTATGCCACACTCTCTAAGAGTGCTCCAACAAACTATATGTGCCCAAGAGTATGAGAGAGAGAGAGAGTAGAGTGAGAGCTCAAAAAATGAAATGACAAAAGTCTATGAACTGATATTGAGGAGCCATTTTATTAATGAGACCTCTAGTTTATTCATTTTCTATTATTTTCCTACATTTTTCTCCTCACATGAAATCGGTGACATTTCACCTCCCTTTTCTTATAATTTCCATCATTTTTATAAATAAAATTCCAATAACTGACACTTTTCCTTTCAAAAGCCTTAGACATTGCCTTTGCCAATTTTCATGGTCATAATAAACAATATGAACACCCACACTAGGATGTTTTTTTCCCAACATTTAGCTTGGAATACATGTCCCATGACCTTGTTTATTATTTTTCCTTCATTAAATTTTATTACATGGAATTATCACCAGGGATGTTATAGAACCCCCCCCCCCCCTAGGGGGAACACCATCCTATTGTTCAACAACACCTACAACCAACAAGACTACTGTAAGAAAAACATATTTCCCATGGAGTTGTATAACTTAACTCATTGTAGTATTTACAATGATCAAGCTACTTAGAAGCAAACAACATGACAACATAACATCATAATGACATGACACCAATATCATTGTTTAGAGCTTTATAATGTAGCTCGTGGCAGTTTTTACATCCATATACATATGTACATATACCAAAAAACCATACCAAGCATATAGCAAAAAAATATACCAACACATGCGCTAAAACATTCGCTCAACCAATGAATAAGGAAGGATACATAGCGTGCATTTCTTATGCCATATCCCATTTATATTTATCAGGCCAAAAGAGCTTCAATTGCACTTTAACCTACTCGATTACTCGGTTATGGAGCATAAGAGTATTTCTCTACAAAATGCACTATAGTTTCGGCTAGAATTCTCCTTCTTGATCCACCTGCAATACAAAACAGTCAATCAATTGATCAACATATTTAACATAATTGTTAAGTAATGAAACATGGAAAACATAATTGACTTTCACTTTCTGAGGCAAAGCAAGTCAATAATCTATTGGCCCAATCCTCTCAAGAATCTTGAAAGGTCCACAAAATCGAGGAGACAACTTGGCACATGAGCTCATATGTAAGGAGCTCCTCTTTAGCTTGATGTGTAGGTACATTTTCTCCCTAACATTAAACTCCTTAAACAATATGTTTTGATCGTCATAGCTATTCTACCTATCCTGTGACACTTTTAAATTATTATTGATTACTTGCATTTCCTGTTCAATATTGGTTAACATATATGGTCCAATCAAAAGCTTTTTAATTGGATCACTCCAACTGATGGGAGTATTGCAAGTATGCCCATATAATGCCTCAAATAACTCATCCTCAAAGATTCCTGATACCCATTATTGTAAGCAAAGGGTACCAATGGAATCTATTCTTCCCACTTTCGTTAATGATGCATCACATACATCCTCAACATGTCGTCCAATATCTTGTTGACTCTCTTTGCTTGTCCATCTATCTTTGGATGATAAGTTTAGTTTTACTGAAGGCCAACTCTGTGCCCAAACCTCCAAACAACTCTCTCCAAGACATGGAAGTGAACTTTTCATCCCTGTATAACACAATATTCTTCGAAACACCATGCAATATGACCACATCCCTGATCAATACCTATGCTACATAATTCACTAAGTATGTAGACTTAACTTGAATGAAGTGCACTACCTTCGTCAACCTGTCCACAATAGCTGAATGGAATCATGATACCTAGATGTCCTTGGAAAACCTGTGATCAATTCCATATAAATGACCTCCCATTTCCAATCTAGAATCAGAATCGATTGTAGTAGTCAACCTGGATGTTTACACACTACCTTAACTTGTTGACAAGCTAGGAACCTAGCCACAAACTCTACTATATCTCTCTTTAAATTCATCCAATATTAAAAATTCTTTATTGTTGTCAACATCTTTTGATAACTTGGGTGAACTGAATAGGGTTTGACATGAAACTCCCTCAATATCACCCTCTTGAGTTCCTTGTTTTCTGAAAAATATATCCTATATCTAAACCTGATCATGCCATCTACTGTGAGATGATAGTCTACATCCGGTGCTCTTTCATTTTTACATGTATTTGTACCTATATCTGTAATTGCAGCTATAATCTAATGCAATATGAACCTAAGCTCCATATACTTGACATCGTGTTGTCCTACCTACAAGATCCTATCATGTAGATATGTCCCATATGAACTCATTTCCGCTATATGATTCACGTGTATACCCCTGCTAAGAGCATCTGCTACCCTATTCTCTTTAATTTTAATATTTTTTATCTCAAAGTAAAACTTAATGATGATGGCCAACCATTTATCTTGCATTATATTGGTCAAATATATACCACAATCCACTATGATCACTCATCAATAAAAATTGTCTCCCCGGAAGGTATTTCCTCCACATCTTCAATGCATGAATGATCACTACCAACTGAAGATCATGTGTTGTGTTATCACTCCACCGGATCTCTGAAGGCTAATAAGGAGACCAACAAAGGTAACCACAAACCACTTTGACCTGGTAGCTAGCCCAACTAGGCTGAGAGGGCTCTCTAAAATAGATTCTCAACCAAATTGAATGGATTAATGTGATTTTAGGATAGATACACAGATTAGGGTTTGGTTGATTTGGATTTTTTTTGTTGGATGAAAATGGATCTTTACAGCTATGCTTTTTTGCGGGTTGAATCTGTTGAAAATTTCCCAATGTGACCAAAAATATGAAATTTGCTAAAATCATCTCCAAAATTTCCCAACATTTATGTGTGAGGTCCTGATGAGGTATTTTATGCAACCGTGGAGGCATAATCAAACAAATCAAGTTTACCCTTCTCCTTCTCCACAGTGGACTATGATAGAAAACAGTAGGGGAAAAACCAGGGGAAGGTAAAAAAAGGAATGGGATAATGGGGATAGGAAGTAGGGATGAATGTAGGAAAAATTTAGTAGGTGAGGACAATTGTTAGGGACCTTGGGGAAGTGGAGATAGGTGAAAAGGATAATGGAATAGGGCTAGGGAATTTTTACAGAGGCCTATATTGTTGGCTTCCAAAAAACGCAACGAGTAGGGATAAGGTTTGGGGATAGGTTTTAGGGAATGAAAGTTTGAGAGTGGCTTAGTGTTTTAGGGATGTATTTAGGTGTGTAGGAGATTGGTGTATGGAAGGAGAGGGAATCTAGGGTTTGCAAATAAAAAAAAACATAGTCTTCAAGAAAAGCATAACGTAGGAGGAAATTGACAAATTTTCCACTATAAGAATGAAGACACTGAGTGAAAGAGAGTGTGAATTGTCCCAACTTACTTGTTTTACCCTTTTGCAAACTTGTGCTGGGCTTGGAGACCTTCTGCAACCCTTTATAATATTTTCAAAACAAAGTGTACTTCCTCTTCAAAAAGCGCAGTGCCAGAAGGAAAAGCATAGCATGAGAAGGAAAAGTTCAACGTGTGAAGGAAAAGCGCAATGTGTGAAGGAAAAGCATAGTGTGTGAAGTAAAAGTGCATCGCCTAAAGGAAAAGAGCAACAACTAGAGGCAAAGCTCGATTTTTAAAAATGTATGGCCCTAAACCTGTGAGGAAATGATTGGAGCTCGATGTTAAAAAGGAAAAAGAGTGCAAATAAAATGGGATTGTGTCTTTTTGGGCTTTTTATAAGCATGGAATGACTCCCTTTTAGTGATGATGGGCCCCACATGTCTCTTTGAAGGATGACTTCCTTTCTTATTTTTAAGTTCATAACCTTTTGTAATCTGAATTTTTTGAATTTTCCTTGGAACATTGAACTGCAGCTTTGGAATTTTAGAACACTTATTACATATAGAAAAATTTAAATTATATTTAAAAGTAAAATTCATTGAATAAACTTGTTTTATTACCACTCTTCCAATTTGCCAGATTTAATGCATGAAATGGCAGTTTGGTGACCTGGAAACCCTAATAACCTAATTTAGACTCTGAACTGAATGAGATCATGATGTAGACGACTAAAATGATGATGAGAATCTCTGAATTGTTATATACTCATCTTATTTTATGATATGGACCAACATTTAAAACTTTGGAAGGAGTGGAAAATCATCCTAAACCTAATGCCCAGTGACCAATTTTTTTCTTGAAAACCTAGTGAAATGACAAAAATTGACTATGCGACCCTAACAAAACGTGATAAGAGTCCATTTGATCACTGGTGATAGGATGCAAAGACTAACACTAACATTTTGGATAGTACTGCTCATGCTCATTTAGTTTATGTGACTCATAGCATACCACCTGCCCTTCCTGCATAAGGACTCCACGAGTCCATCTCTTGTAAGAATTTGTACATACCAAAATCTCCTTGTCCAGATCTGTCATCCTTAACACTGGATCATGTGTCAAAAAATTCTTTAACTTCTCGAAACTGGTTGTGCATTCATCTTTCCATTTGAACTTCTTACCTTTCCTTTGCAATGATGTGATTAGATAATCAATCTGTGAGAAGTTATAGATGAACCTCCTATAATAACTTTCTAACCCTGCAAATGATCTTGCCTCATCCACATTCGTAGGAGCTTCCTAATCCATGATAACTCTTATCTTTTGTGGATCTACTTCCATGCTTTCCTTGGAGACAACATGTCCCAAGTAATGTATCTATGTCTGAAAGAAACTACATATTCTAAGCTTAACATACAACTAATGCTCTCTTAGCAATATAAACACTGTTACTAAATTCTCACCATGCTCTTCTAAATTCTTAGAATATACTAGTATATCATCAATTAATACAATCACAAACTTATCTAGACAAGGACACAACACATTTTTCACCAAGCACATAAATGTAGCTAGAGCATTTTTCAAATCGAACGAAACTACAACAAACTCGTAATGCCCATACCTGGTCCATAAAGTTTTCTTGTAGATGTCTTCTTATTTAATGCGAACCTAATGATATCCAAATCTTAGATCATTCTTCAAGAACATTTCTACTCCCTTCAAATGTTTGAATAAATCATCAATCCTCGAAAACATGTACCTACTCTTGATGGTCACATTTTTCAAATGTTTGTAATAAATTCACAACCTCACAGTGCCATCCTTCTTCATCAAAAAAAATACTGGTGCACCCCAAGGTGATACACTTGTGATAATGTATCCCTTTTCAAGAATTTCCTTTAACTGTAACTTCAACTCTACCAACTCTGGAGTGCTCATCCTATATGGTGCTTTTGATGCTGTTGCTGCACTTGGTACCAACTCAACAAAAAAGTATACTTCTCTCTGAAGTGGAAACTTTAAAATATCTGTAGAAAGTACGTCCTAAAACTTTTCTAGAACTGGTTACCTTCTCAAAACATTTCCATCATCAACATCCTTACCTTTGTCGCTACAAATTTTCATTGTATAGCACATGCTCGTTCCTGCGACTGCGCTTGGCCTGCATAGTTGTAACCATCCTTAACAATGTTGCTTTCTTATTGTCCTGTAAGACTATTTGTTCCCCATTTTCATCCAAACACTCAATGGATTTTTCATAAAAATCCACCTTTGTCCTGTGAAGGTATAACCAGTCCATACCCAAAAACATTCTATATGATTCCAACAAGAAAATATTCAAATATGTTGATGTAGACATAAAATTAAAATCAAATGCACAAGATTTTACCCAATGATGAACTCACGTTTGGTACCTGTAGCCAACTCGACTAACCAATATTATGCATTCACTTATTTATTCAAACCACACTTATCCACTAGGTCAGGATTAACATAACTATAATTCTATGCAGGGTCAATCAAAATAGAAACAAATTGATCACAAATTTTACTGTCCATATCGATGATACATGCCTCGTGATCTTGCTTCGTGTTTTGCAGCACTGCATAGATCCTGGGAATACTCTGTCAAACATCTCCCATTGTATGTGCCTCCTGGGAGCTATAGATCTGCAGTATACCAACCTAATGTTGTGGACAATCCCTCCTACGACGATATCCTCCACAAGTCCAAAACTACATGGTCTTCCTATTTTCACTCTTATTCTTCTCCTCCGACAGAATTCCCTGTCTTATGTCATATGTATTGAAATTATTAGGTGGTGCAACATTCTCTTTGTTACGTGTATCCTAAGGTCTTGTTTGCTTCTTGTCCCATTTCTCTTTGTTCTTTGAATTAACTTTCCAGCCTATCTTAGTCTCAGATCTGTGATTTGATTTCTCATAAAAATTCTTTAGCTTTCGAATGGGATCCTCCAATTATCTAGGTTCCTCAAACTCAATCATGTCCTTAAATTCTATCAACAATCCACTGATGAATATGTGAATATTGGCCTTCTCCTCCATGAGGTAAGGAACATATCGCAACAACTAGATAAATATACTAGTGTACTCCTCATTGGTTAGATATCCCATATTTAGTTCATAAAACTCATTTTCCCTGTCGTCATTATATATCTCTGATAGATACTTCTTCCAGAAGATTTGGTCAAATAGCAAGGAAAAATATGCACGAGGGGGAAAACCCTTTCAAATTTTTTTTCTATTAGATTGTCATCAAATTTTAAGCAGAGAGATAAAATATTCTATTCAATTAATGAGTCAAAGGACAAAAAATTTGAGAAACCAATTCAACTAACCAACAGTCAACGAGATTTGAGCAAAAAAGTGAAACCTGATGCAAAGTCAAAGTATACGATTTTTGGTCAAAGTAAATAGCACTAAATAGTACATAAAGATTCCATATCTAGTCCATAAGTAAATAGTCAAAATTATTCCAAAATAACTTAGTCAACAGTAAAGAAACATGACCTCCTTTTCTACTCAAAGTCATGTTAAAAAAAAACCAAAAAATAGCTTGGTCAAAGGATAGGATCTGCGGTCAAAGTTAGAATTTCTTGGGGTCAAACGGAAATTAAATTTCTATGGTCAACCCCAAACAAATATCCTAGAAAATTTTGATTTCTTCACCAATGAATTTGGTCTCTCAAGATCGAAATTTTCCAAGTCAAAGTGAGTCAAAATACCAAGTCAAATTTGGTCAAACTCAACACAAAAAAATTAGATTTCTCTTCTTCCCTTCACACATGTGAGCTCAGACTCCTTGATCTAAATCCTTTATAAGTCAATCAGAGAATGAGAGAGAATAGAATATGTGTTGATGTGATTTACAAATGATGTTTCCTTGATGTATAATTATTTGTTTCTTTAGAGACCCAATTATGACTTTAAGTCGACCCGCACTTTCCTGTACTTTTGGGTTTCCCATTAAAAATAATAATTTTCCTTGGCCAAATTAAATTATTCTAAGGGAAAAGAGGGAATTCTCTAGATGAGGAAAGTTGCCCAAAGGAGGAAATTTGTTCTTGAAAATCTAAATTAACAATCCCTCCTAGATAGGGGGAATTTCTGATTACATCAAAATTTCCATCTCAAATGTCTCATCATAGTCATCAAGTCGAATGTCTTTCCAGCTCGTATATACTCATCTCTTCTCATATGTTTAACACTAATATCTAAATAAGAAGAATCGTCATCATAGTGTAACTCTAGCTACCACCCTATATCCAAAGACAATAGGTGAGATCTACATACCATAAGGGTAAGAATCACACTTTATCTTATTAACCTGTGACAATATGCGAGATGAGCTTAAGGATCACACATTGTCCTATTTCCTATTCATCATCTCATATAAACACTTAAGAGTCAAGTGGTATAAAACCTATATCCCATCACTTGAGTGAGATACGACTTACATTAAATGGTAAGGATCCCTCCCTATCTCGAGTCACCTCAGCCCATTGGCTAGATGGGGAGGACCAATCCCCACAAGAAAATCTTATGGGTAGGATTCCAAATAGCGTATACTTAGAAAAGTCCTAGACTTGCTTGAAGGGGGAGATACCCACTTATCATAAATGAAAAGGATCACACACACACCCTATAGTGACAATAAGAGAGATCTACTTACCGTAAGGGTAAGGATAACACTCTATCTTATTTTCCAAAGTTCCCTAAATAGTAGGAACTCTAAGGCTCAATTCCTTGCCCTGGGATCCTGGAAAAGGGGAAAGAGCATAGCTTAGTTTTCTCGATTAGTTGAGACCCTTACTCAGGAGGGTCACATCCATCAATCTAAGCTACTCTCTAAAGACCAAGAAATACCATTTCAAAAAAGCCTTTGTGAGTATGTCTACAATCTGCTCATCAGTTGAAATATGATGGAGTCTCATCACTCCTCTCTGCACCATGTATACCCAATCTCAATATGTTTGGACTTCTCATGAAACACGAAATTATTCGACAATCATATCCCACTCTTGTTCTTACAATATTTCACTCTCGTATGTAGAACCTACTCAAATAACTCTCCAAATAGCTTCCTCAACCAAACCTCCATGTAGTAGGCCATGCTAGTAGCAAGATACTCCACCTCATTCATACTCAAAGATATGGAATTATGCTCCCTACTCATCCAATATAACATGGAAAAAACCAAACTAAAGCACCATCTTGAAGTTCTCTTCCTCTCAATAGCATTTCAAGCCCAATCAACATGAATGTATCCATGTAGCCTCACTTCTCCGACAATATATCATAGACCTAGATTAATTGTCCAATGCAAAAAATGCTTGAAAATAACCTAGTGTGCATGAAGAGGATTTGTCATGAATTTACTGAAATTATTTACTACAAAAAATATTTTTGGAGGGGTGTATAAGAAGGAACATCATTTTCCCAATCAACTATTGATATTCAAAGGTATTTTCAAATTTTTGTCCAACAACATATCCACATAAATTCTTGAAGTTCATTTCCATTAGAGTGGACAAGGACTTGCATTCTACCATTATAAATATTTCAACAATAGCACAAGTTATTTTCCGTGAGAAAGGAGAATATATTTCGAATTTTCCCAAACTTATAATTCAAATAAATAATGGATCAAGCCAAGTTATTTCATTTTTAAATCAAAATCCAACTCCCTCTTACACTCAAGAATTAAATGATCACTACCTATCAAGAATAAATCGTCAACATATAAAACAAGCATCAAAGGCATACTTGGGGTCACTTTGAAGTAGAGATTTGGGTTATCATTAATTCTCATGAATCCAAACTTCACCAGGAAGCTAACAATATGGGAATACCAAGCTCTAGGGGCTTGCCTCAAATCGTAAAGTGCCTTATTAAACTTGCAAGCCTCAGTCTTCCTGCCATGTACTTCAAATCCCGATGGTTGCTAAAAATATACTTTTTCCTGTAGTATGCCATGAAGAAATGCAATATTCATGTCTTTATAGTGAAGTGTATATCCTTGGCTATCAGTAAGGGAAAAATCAATCTTATAGTAGTAGCAGTTGAAAATATATCACCATTATCTTCTCCACCTTTCGAGGAGAAACGTAAAGCCACAAACATCACCTTATATTTTTCAATAATTATATCATCTCCATGCTCCATCTTGTATAACCACTTCTAAGTCATGAAAAACTTTCCTTTGGGTATTTGAACAAAATCTCACACACCAGTCTTCATAAAATATTTATATTCTTCAACAATAACATCCTTCCCAACTTGTTATTTCACTAATTTTTCAATGGTCGGAGGATCAACCTCTAAGATGGTGCTCACAACTACCACATATCCTTGGTATTGATATGGATTCTTTGTTTCTATAAAGATTCCTCTACCATAAACATATATTTCAACATCTTGTAATGTATCTTCAAGCCAAATTGGTGTGTTCCTAATAGGTGGATCACTTGGACGAGGATGCAAGGTTTCCATAGGTTCCATATGCTCATCGAAAACATATTTCTATGAGTTAGGCATAGAAGGACCATCTAGTAGGTCTAATTTATCATTATTCTTCACAAATGGAAGAGGACGAGGAATGCCCCTTTCTTTTCCAAAGGAAACATCTTAATAAAATTTTACATTCCTACTAAAATCTACTTTCCTTTCACTAGACACATATATTCTGAAAGCTTTAGATTTTTCACAATATTTGAAAAAAATATATTTATTTCTGGTGGCTTCCAACATTTTCCTCTTTTATTTCAGCACATGAAATTACACAAGGCATCCAAAGGCTCTCAAATGACCAACATCGAGCTTCACACCTGAGAATGCTTATTTAGGAATCCTGGTACCAAGGGCTTGAGGAGCAATCCTATTTTGAACATAGACTGTTGTATTAGTGGTTTCTCACCAAAGAAATGTTGGCAGATTTTGATCATGCATCATAGCTCGGGTAGACTCCATGATGGACGTATTCTTTCTTTCAAACACCCCATTTTTTTCTTGATTATAAGGTACAATGGGCTCTTTCTTGATTCCAACCTTCTTTCAAAAAACTAACTCATTTGAAGTATATTCTCCACCATTGTTGGACCTCAAAGATTTGATTTACTTCCTCATTCTCTATTAGTGCCTTGAATTCCGTAAACATGTCAATTATTTCGTCCTTGTACTTCAAATAGAATATCCATGTTTTCCAACATTAGTCATAAATAAATATTATATAGTAGACATAGCCAGTAAGGGAGTGCATGAGAATGGGTCAACATAGGCTAGAATGAATGAATTGTAGAATATCGTAAGACCAAATTTTGCTATAGGGTAATGGCCCCATTGACATCTTTCCACTTTCACACCCAACACATACACCATCATGATTATATTGAATATCAAGCATCCTATGATCCCTATTTCTTACTTTAAGTAGGACTTCAAAGTGTAGATGTGCCAAGCTTTTATGTCATCCTTGACTTTGATGATTTCTACCCTAAACCATTTATCATAGTAGTATTCCATTGACTCAATAGAGTTCTTCAATTCTATATCCCAAGGTGAAAGCATCCATTATGCAAGAATCCATATGCCAGGTGAGGAGCTTTCCTCTTATGAAGGGAACTCTCATCCCTTTGTCTTCCAAGGTAGATACAGATACTAGGCTCTTCTTTTATCCTGGTACATACATGACATCTTGAAGAAATACCATTTCCCCATTATCGAAGTGAAACTTGATAGAACTAAAAACCTTCATAGGATCAATAGTGTTTTCCCTAAGGATAATATTTAGATTAGTCTCCCTCTCAACCATATTTGAGAGTACTTCCCAGCATCCAGATAAATTTATAGAGGCCCCACTATCTCCCAAAAAACTATCACCTGAATCTGGAGGAGTGGAACTAGAAAGTGAAGATATAAGAATATATTTAGATTCAGTAGTTTCTACAACATTTCCATACCTGGAGTTCCTTGATTTATTTTGAGGACAATGAACTTCTTCATGATCACCATGAGCATCTCTTCTTCTTCTATCATCTCTTCTTAGTTTATCATTAAACTTATTGTTGTTAAATCCTGAACTATTGTGGTATTTGGATCTTGTAACATCTCTCTTTTCTCGACAATCTCAGGCATAATGGCCATGTTTGTGCCAATTGAAGCATTCAATTCTTCTTCCTCTTTAATTGGAGTCTTTTGATTCAATGACATTTCTTCTTGCGCTAGATGGTCTTCCTCTTCATTTTATATTCTTGTCTCGTGCAACAAATGCAAAGGAATCTACTTCTTCATGCTTTTGAATTCACCCTCTAAATATCATCCTATTTTCTTTTTGAGTGGTTTTACCAATAAGCTCATCAAATGTGGAGAACTAATGACTTTTTATTATAGTAGTGATGAATATTTTTATAATAGGCGGATGGCCTTGAAAAGTAATAAGCACAAGCTGTCTATTATATATAGGTCATCTAGTAATCTGCAATTGATCCCTTAGTTTGGATATCCTGATGGCATAGGATTTCACATATTCTCCCTTGTTAATATTAGTGACCTTGAGCTGATTTTTCAAGGAAAGAATGTGATTGAAATTTTTGACCTCATACATACCAACCAACTTGTCATAGATATCCTTAGACTCCTTCAAATTTCCAACATCAGTAACCAAATGATCTAAGATCTTTCAAAGAAGCAAAATAAGGAGTTTCTTGGCTTTGGTATCACATTTATTGTACTTCGCCTTGGCAGTAGTGCGGGTATTTTCTAGTTGTTGAAGAACCCTTCCTTCCACACATTCCAAAATATCATTTTCCTCCAATATCACTTCCAACATTATCTTCCAAGTTGTAAAATTTGACGAGGCACCCATATTTTCAATATCTTTAAACTAAGAAGTAGAAAGTTTGACCAAGTGTCTTCTTCTTTCAAAATTGATTTATTTAATCTCTTGTCTCCTTCTATTTGTCTTCACCACAAATCTGAAATCATGTTACTTTTCCATTATTGTATGCTTAGTGTACAAAAACTTTAGCCCAATTATTTATTCAATTAACAATCAATTTTAAACAAGTTTAATCTTCCAATATTAATGTTCAATTGTAGATAGAATAGTAAATTCAAAATGCAATACAAGGTAGTCAAAATGCATGACATGAGGCACAATATGTATTCAAAGAATAGGGAAAATACCCCATAAAGGGGAGAACCATTTCAAATTGTTCTTCTATTATATTTTCATCAAATATTCAACAAAGATATAAAATATTCCAATAAATCAATGAGTGAATGGACAAAAACTTTGACAAACCAATTCAAATAACCAATATTCAATGAGAGATGAGCCTAAAATTCAAATTTGATCTAAAATTAAAGTTTGCAATTTCTGGTCAAAGTCAACTGTAGTCAAAGATGCATTATCCAGTCTGCGATTCAATGATAAAACTGCTTCCAAAAAATCTCGGTCAACCGTAAAGAAACTTGGCCTCCTTTTCTTGTCAAATTCAAGTCAAAACAACCCCAAAAACATCTCGGCTAACGGAGAGAGAATGTGTGGTTAAACTAAGAATTTCCTATAGTCAAAAAGTAGTCAAAGTTCTGTGGTCAACTCCAGTCAATAACCTAGAAAAATTCTCTTTCTTCACAAAATAATTTGACCTCTTAAGATCAAAATTTTTCTTATGATAATTAGTGAAAATACCAAGTGAAACTTGGTCAACAACATTCCCAAACAAAAGTAAACGTAGAAATTTTAGATCTCCCTTGTTCTCTTCACATGTGTGAGCTTGAAATCCTTGATTATGGGCTTGTATGAAATAATCACAAGAGCATAGAGAAGGGAAGATATGTTGATGTGATTTACAAATGAGGTTTTCCTGATGTGCATTTATATGCTTAATTGGAGAACCAATAATGACTTTAGGCATACATGTAATTTTGTGCACTTGTGTGTTTTCTATTAAAATTAATGTTTTTCCTTCACTGAATTAAATTCTTCCAAGGGAAAAGAGGGTCTTATCTTGATGAGGAAAACTTTCCAAAGTATGGAATTTTTCCTTCTGATTCCAAATTAATAGTACCTAAGGTACTTCTATATGTATCCAAATATCTCTGAATATTTCATAGTTTGAAAAGTCCCGTAAAATATTAAGTTATATGAAAAATACCAAGATGATTTATTTAAAATGAATTTGTAGATCTTTCACAAACGCTAAATTCCATAGGGTATAACTACAAAATGATAACAAATCAAGGTATGAAATACCCATATTTTCCCCTATATCTCCCTTTAACATGTTCCATGTTTCGCTATCTAAAACCTTCCTAGAAACAAAAATTGTGAAAATGTCAAATTGACTTGTTTGTAATTGATTTCAAGGGAATTCGAAAACCCTAAATTAATTAGAGAAAATATCGAAAATTGTAATTAACCAAGATATAAAATTTGAATTATATATTCATCAAAATTTATCCTCAATATGGCACATGTTTATAGTTTTTAATTTCCTAGGAAAAACATTATAACAAAAATGATTAACTAACATATTTAAAATTAATTTTAGGAGAAATTAAGAACCCTAAACTCATTAGAGCATGTCTCCAAACATTTAGCGAAATATTCTTTGAAATTTGAACGAAATGGTATTAGATATTTCTCTTCTTAAAATCATCTAGTTTCATTTTTTGAAAACTCCCATAAATAATTATAATAAAATTTCCATGATGATTTTTTTTAAGCATCCAAACCTAGGATAATAATCTTTGATACCAAATTTTATGAAATGTGGTTCTTAGAAATGATAAGAAACCAAAAATTATAGTCCTTTTTAAGGTGTAAACCTTCATTTAAAATGAATAGAATGTACAGGAAAATTATTTGATGATCCTAACACTAGGCCTTCTTATATATATATATATATATATATATAACAGAGACAAAGGGTACAATTATAATAAAATGGTATCATGCTAGGTTGTAGCATACATAAAAATATAAAAATCGAAATGTAATCAATGAATATCTAGGGATTAATAAGGGGTTTTAAGGTTACATGGGGTTTATATAGGGCTTAAAATTTCTCTTCCTCCTCCTTTCACAACTTCTTTGTTTATTCTTCCAGTTTCTTTATCACTTCTTCCTCATTTCTTTTAAGTTTTACATAATTTATTAAAGCCTTAGATATTCAATCCCTTTCTTAATTTGACCATCTACTACCTATTTGTTGGGTGTGTGTTATATTCATTCCAGGATTATTCACACATGAGAGACAGTCAAAAGGGGGTGATAGCCTCCCCTATTCGTTGGGTTGGGTGTAGGAGGGGGGTGACAACCCCCTGGTTAGGGGCAGTATCCTCCCTACACAGGGTCTAGGGAAATGCCCTAGGAATATTTTTTGGACGACATAATAGGTGGGAGGAAATACCTATGGTTTTTTTCATGGGTTTACACATGGTTTTAGGCATGATGGTTTTCTTACCATGATATTTTTTAGATTTGGTTAGGGAACTACAATTATGTACTAATACAGGGTTAATGGATTCAGGTTTATGAATGCTTCAACTTGTATATATACATATTGTAAAATTAAAAGAAAGATAATGAAAAATCAATTTGGTAGTCCCATTTGTTTTATTGAGTGGAAAATCACTGTGTATATTTGTTTTATTTTCTCGCCATTGTTTATTTTTATGTTTTAAGAATTCGTTTGCAGGTAATGTCTGTAGAGGGTTAAAAAATACACTATTGAATCATTACTATTGAAGCCTTGTTTTCTAACTCGTTTGTTTGCAACCTATTTTCCAAACCTTTCCCTCTATAAGCAGTCCCCTTTTAGTATTTTAATTTATGCATTGAAACCATTAACTATTTTTAAAATGACCTTATCTAAGATATATTCCTTCTATATACTCATCTTCTCACCACACCTCATTTTAATATATAAACTTATAATATAGAGGGTCACTCCATCATAATATTTTATTTCGAAAATGGAAGGCTTCTAGTGTTTCTAGTTCCACAACTGCTTACTTGATGTCTTTAAAACTATAGGATCATGCATAAAATAATAATGAAGGCTAAATTTCTTTCTTGTCTCATGCAAAAGTCACTCTAACTCTATTTACTATTTATTTATGTACATTGTCTTAGTGGGACACTCTCTCAGGAATGAACTTGGAAAGTGAGTGATGAGCCTTAGTAGCATAAAAAATAATAATGTGTTATCCCTTCATGATGAAATACCAATCACCTACTTCTCCAATATCTTATACTTCTTTATCCAACAAGACTTTTTCTGGCACACAAAACAATACCTAATATTAGGGATATATAAAATTCTTACATATTTTAGTGTAGTGAATATAATGTTCATGGTACCAAAAATTATGACAATATATGTGTATGAATGGATCACCTGATTTCTATTACCCACATATATGCAACAAGGAATTGACCATGTAGTTTTTGTTCAACAAACTGAGGTTATTTAGAAAAAAAACTATGTTCCAAGTGTTGTATCCATGGAAAAAGATGTATTGAACCATGGAAATAAATAATATATATCATAGTTGAAGACTAATCATATTTATTGGCTACATAGATAAAATAATATCATGATTCTTTTAACTTGGTAGCATCCTCACCATATAACATACTATTCGTTCCATGTCATAGATAATCTTGTGATCGATATTTGGTAAGTAGATGAGACAAGTAATGGTTCCCATGCAGGAAAACATAGTAAGATTGGTAGCTACCTTGCGTAACTAGGAGTGTTTAACAGATTGGGTGACAAATTAATCTATATTGGTTTTTTCAAGGAGATGTGGAATTTTCAGATTATTTATTTCCTTAAACGTCTACTTGAAGTATCCCCACTTGAAGACCATGATAGGATCTATACAACACTTAGTGCTGGAATTGGGTTGTTATTGAATATTGAAATATATTTCCTATTAGGGTCCTATAATATAGGTAATCAAAGTGTATTTTTCTAACTATTCTTTTTGGGGTTTACTTGCAAGTTTTATATTATGAAATCACCGAGTATCATAGTCTAAATGGTATTGTACAAAGGTCTCAAATAGGTCAAGTCATTGTAAATATGTGTGTCAAAAGTTGTATGTTAGTCTTGGTTTGAAATTTTAAGCTCCCTAAGGAGTCATTATTGAGGTGTCTTGAGTGACTTGTCATGATTGAGGTGTCATGTTAGTTACAAGATCATACCTCATCATCAAAAGTGGTGTTACGTTTTTGAAAATGGGGCATATTTTGAAATAAAGAATACTCTAGACCATGTGAATTACTAAAAGGAAATGCTTTGATTTCAGAACAGTCCACCAAGTTGATTCTTCAAATTTTTAGGCACTCCACACATCAACCAGAAGTTTGTTGCACTAATGACAAAGCATTAGGGTTAGGTTTTTTTTCTAGAGATGAATGCTTTTCATTTTTGGTGAAAGGAGGATGGAATGGGTGTGTGTTATCACTAATATAGTCATCATCACCACCAACATGTGCATCTTGTTCAAAGACCCTAGTGTGGATTAAACCATGAAAAATAGATCGTGTTGTGCACAAGTGTTGCACACAGGAAGTGCACTTTCACATAGTCAACTTTAAGAGTTGGTTATGAAAAAATGGAGATGAATATTGGAAAAAAAATACAATTTTGTCAATAATGGGAGAAACAACAAAAACCTCTCTATTTTTTTGCACAAATATCATGGTTTGGGAGATATTTAATAAATATTAGTCGTCACGCTCAAGTGTTATGCTCAAACACAATCAAATTTTTATCGCGATTCATGTGTCATATTTCACTCAAATTTTTTCTAGAGATGAAATATTATGATATTGACTTTCTGTAAAAATTTCAGCCCATTCGGACTCACCGTTTGGGAGAGATTCACAAAATACATCTACTACCCACAAGTGTTGTGCACAAGATGAGCAACAAAAGTAGTATTTCATGAATGTCACATTTTGGGAATATTTTTTTTTTATATATGCAGGGCATATATGTTTTAATTCCACACTAAAGGAAATTTACAAAGATTTTTGATCAAATTTCATCCATTTATGAAGTCAAATAAATAATAGGACATGCGCTGCACTAAGGAGGTGTTGTGGTGAGGAAGTGTTGCGCTCAGGAGGTGCTGCGTTGAGGAAGTGTTGGACTCAAACACAGTCTCCGTTATTTACACTTATGATCCCCTAAGTGTGACACATGAAGGATTTTACTATGTAATTAATTGTGTTTTATCATGTTATAGCTCCACCTATGTTGTTTTGTATAGGTTCAATGTATTAGGAGTGTCAGAAAGTTTATAGGTAAAAGTCAAATATCCTTTCCTATTTTCCATATTAGTGTTTTTTCTTTCCTATTTCCATGATATCAGTTCCATATATATGGATAATATGTGGATTTCAACCCCCTTATTCTTAGGATAAATATTTTTTATATACTTTATGATTTTGAATCAAGAAAGGGTTGATTGTGAAGAAAAGGAAGACTACTTTTTTGTGTGTAAGTGGTGGAGTTCAAACTAAAGTAATAAATTCAGAAATGCATAGGAAGTTCGATTTTGGGATTCCTGTACCAAACAAATGGTGATGTTTTCCTATTTGTAAATATGTTTTTCCTTCATGTTTTACATGGATGTTGCTTCTTAAATTGTTTACAAGAAGATGATGAGTAAAATTTACTTGTAGTACCTTGGTTTGGCTTGTTGAGAAATATTAATGGTTTCTTTATGATATGAAGTATAGAACTCATCTGTGTATTCTCTATTTTTAATTTTTCCTAACTCTTTTTCATCTCATCCACACCAAAATAACTCTATAATATCTAGGAGTTTTCCTACCTCTCCCTGTTTCAATATTTCTTTGTTTATCTGTGATTGATTACTGAGCATCCTTATGAATTCATGCCCAACAAAATTTTCCTTCATTCTACTACCACAATTTTAAAATAAAATTCTTGAACTTCATACCTACCCTAAGAACTTAGATTGTGATTGAATGAAATCCATATAGAGAGAGCTCTCTCTAGGGTTGGAAAGCCTAGTTTCTAATCCTGCAAGTGGTTTGCAGTTGGATCTGCAATTTTCCTCCTCAACCTAGGAAAACTATAGAGAACTAACATTTCCAACCACACCTCCATGAAAAATGGGCTCATATCAGTTATGGGTTCCTCCCTATTCCTATATTTCTTTAAATCCATATCAGAATTATGTAGTGCAGAATACTAACATGAAAATAAATGTTACCTTCCAATGAGAAAATCTAGGCTAAAAACTCAATATTCATGGGTCAAAAACACAAAAATCAATCCTTCTTTGAAAAAAATATGTTACAACTAGAACCTTTTTCAACTAGCACCTTGTAACATGAAAAATATGTTCGTAAAAATGAGCAATTTATACCGTTCAAAACAAAAATCATAAAATAAAACTTTGAAATGAAAAGTGGTGATAACATTAAAACCTCCATTTCTTTGGTATTAGAATTACAACTTGTTTGCAATTGTGACCATGATGATTTATCGTTTCAAACTAGAATGAAAAAACAATACTGAAATACAAAAATAGTGTTTTATATAGTTGTTTCTTTTCTTCTTATTATTCTTAAACTACAATTGCTTTGAGATAAATATTAAAAAATTACACCATTACAAAGAAAATCATAGATAAAATAATAATAGGAACTAAATAAATAAATAAAAGTCCACAAAAAAATTCTCTCATTTTTATTTTCTAAATTTTAATTTTGAAAATAGAAACTCTAGAATAAAGAACATATTAATATAAAAAAATAAAAAATATCAAGTATTATAAAAGAATATAATTTCAATAAACTATAATATATATATATATATATATATATATAAACATTTTTTTTAATAAATTTAAATTCCCCATATATAATAGGGGGACCTTGTTTTCAAGAGGGACAAGCCACATGAAGAAAGGGACAAACACTCTAAATTCGAACAATTATGGATTTATCATTTCTAGATTTCCTCTGAAATTAAATTGATCTTGTTTTATTTTTTTTACTTGATTTTATCAGTACATTCATTTATTCATCATAGATTTTTTAATTAGCTTAATTTGAAAGAGTATTCCATTGGATTATTTTCCAAATATTGATCGACTATCCATTAAAATTTCTTTCATTACTGTAGGATCCCTCGATATCTAATCATGACCATGGAAATCCACTCTAGCCTAAGTAGATAAGAAACTAGTTTGAAATCTCTAAACATTACCTCCATCTGATATCTAATATTTCAATTGTAAAACACACAACCCCATATGTCACCTTAAGGAGATGGGGTCGCTAAATTGTATCCTTCATTTAATCAATTCGAGCCTGACACTTACTTTCAACATCATATTTTTCTTGTTAAGATATTTCTGGTAATTTAAATTTCATATAAATGCAATATTCATGAATAAATATAATTCCATCGAAATATTTCCGAAGTTTTTCACATCATCACCATATACAAATCAAACATTAAATTCGACAGAGAATGCCTTCCCTTTTATATATTCTTGTGCTATTTATATTCCAAACAAAGAGGGAGCACATCAACCTCACCTTCTAGGTGAGTATTCCCACAAAATAATTTCTTGGAGGTGAGTATTCCCACAAAATAATTTTTTGGAGCATATCTTGTGTTTATTGTCATTGGTGTGTGATTGTATTTTAATATTTTATATTGTCTACATTTTATATAGTACATGGATAAGAAAAAAAAAAAAAAATCTATATGTATGGAATATAAAGAAACTAACCATCATTGCATAGATTCTAGTGTATTCTTATGAGATTTTTTTGTGATGAAGTGTCTAGTCAAATATATATGGTATTTTATGGATTAATTATACTTCATCTCCATGCAAAGCCATTTAAATTCATTAGATCTGATGGTCATAACTACATTGAAGTTGATAATTTTTTTTTGGGAATTTAGAATGGGTGAGAGATAACTTCTCCCATTTTTCCAAAAACCCCATACCACGATGGGGTCACATGGTAGCTCCATGGTTCTCTTAGGCATTTTTGGGTGATTTCCAAAATCTTTGTTGCCATGAATCGATATCAATATTTAATGCTTGCTTGTTTTCTCCATGGTTCAACAATGATACATCCGTCTACTCACTCTAGGTTGGAAACAAAATAATTATCCATGAAATATAACATACTAAAACTTAAATTACCTTGAATTTCTATTATAACATATGTTTTTGAAGCCACGGTGAAAAAAAGATGCTCATTTACCACTAGCACTGGTCACACTCCCACGTATTTACATATGGGTTTATTTTTTTTACTGTATAGGACACATGACCCTTCTTACCCCTATCTCTACTCCATCAATTCTATATTCAAACGATATAGGGAGTGTGTTAACATCCCCCATGGAATTATACACCTAGTGTAGTCTGTAAGGTTACAATGGATGTGGAATTGTACTACTAATATAAATTGGTGGTCATAGGATTGTTTAACAACATCGCCATCAATGACCCATGCTAAGCTAGGCTCATCTCCCACCCTCACAATTTCATTCCCTCTCAACTTTCATGGTAACCACATATGCACTACAATGCTGCTTTAAAGCCTCACTCCCAAGGGATAATGATATTCGTGCAATTCCATAGGGATTATTAACCACCATAAAAACTAGTTCATGTTATCCACATGAGGTTTAAGTTCAATGTGGACGTACTTTATACATACATGCAAACATACAAACATACATGTATGTATCCGTGTTATGTACATAGATTTTTTATCATCTTGACATCATTTATCATGTGTGAAAATACATTTTTGTAGAGAATTCCCATGGATGTATGGATTGGTTTTTTAGAGGCATTACATAGAAGTCTAGTAACACTGAATCAAGTGACGCCACTTAATGATGATGATGGAAGTTACATTAGGAAATATTATAGTGTAGAAATAAAGTAATACCATTCTTTTATATGAAGCCTAACATGATCATCACTATGCCCCCATTTTCAAAGAAAAAATGGATTAAATATTATCTTTAACAAATCTAAATATCTTCTGGAATCATTTAATTAAGGTTTTTAAAAATAAAATTCATGTACCAATTTCCTTAATCATGGAGGCTTTACTGAATGAACTTTTGACATAGCACGTGTTGGTGGCGTACCAAACAATACCATTAATTTGGCCACATATTGGAAAATACTTCAAAAATGGCTTTATTTAACCTCCCTTTCAATAAAAACTCAACACACCTTCCCAATTTTTAAAATTCCTACTTTCACTAGATATTGTACATAACCATTCTTTCATTAATAAATTTTATACCACTTTATATTTTTTCATTAACTTTGAACTTCAATTTTTCATAGCTACCAATATAAAAACCCTTTACCCCTATTATATGCTCAATATATTATGTCTTTTTCCCCTCAATATAAATCCACCTGTTATGATATTGTTACCCTAGTAAAGTCCTAGTGACTTTAATAAACCTAATAGTAATTTCAAAAATAACTACACCAGATAGATTCCCTTTTCCTTGTTATTGTCCTCTTCTTATTAAAATGGAATTCATTTGGGAATTCAACATATGCCCTTATCATAATTTCTTGTTTCGAGAATTTATGTATCTATTTTCGTTCATCAAGCTATTTAAAGTCAGTCTGTAAGCGTAGTTGCTCCGTAATTGGAAAGACCTATGTGAGACTCGTCACCCATCTCAAATTACTAAAAATTTATAGTTTCAAGCCCATTACAAATCAGCTAAAGAGCCAACATTTAAGTCGACACGTATTAATTTCTTATGAGATAAAAGAAATTAACACATATATCTTTCTAGAGTTAATAATGACCCAAAGAACTCTTGAAGTTTCACAATTCATATGATATTATGCGTCATATCAGCCATAGGAATACGACAACTTCCATGCCCACTTGAGGTCTAAACACATGAATACCTCTAAATCTTCCATATCTTGGTAATCCCAATCGGTGTTAAATTTTAGCTACTCAAACAACATAATTTCGAAATAGGATTTCGCATAACAAATATTAGAAATACCCAATTCACATCTCTATAATGGATTTCACTAATTCATTCATATCTCTATAATGGATTCAACTAATTCATAGTTTCATTAGTGAATATTTTAAAAAATTATTTCAAATGTTTTTTAAAACTCGTCTCATCAAATCTTCACTACAAAACAATGGCATTGTTTTACTTTTGATATATATATATATATATATATATATATATATATATATATATATAGGTTGTTCATCCTTGAGTGATATATAGCGAAGACTTATTGTATACAGTGGTTACATACAAAACCTTTTGGTTTGACAGCGAATCAAAATTCTTGCATTCTAGGCTAACCATCATGGCCAGCCAAGAGGTTGAGGGATAAAATTTATTTCCTTTCAACTATAAAGTGTCTGGTTAAAGTTCCTAATATAACCATAATGTCATAAAAAGCCAAGACTCGGAATTCTCAATAAATACATTATATTAGGAAATTAGCCGAAATTAGCCATAAACATACATCACGTAAGTGAAATTATAATTTTACTAGGAAGTCTTTGAAATTACCTGGCCATAAACACTATTTTCATTCGTTAAAAATAACTTACAAATCACAAATAACACCTAAATTAATGAATTAGGTGTAATTGAATTAGGTGTAATTGAAGAAAGTTGAGCTATTCTTCATGAAATCATACGATCAACGTTATATTCCATTCCTTTGTGCTTGGTCATCCCCCTACCTAGACCATGAATCCATGAAGAGAATTATATTTCTTAATCAATTATCTTTCTTAGTCAATAAAAGGTGGAGATATGAAGGCCAGCATCCTTCATTAGCATGAATATATGATGGGAATTATCTTACTTAGTTAATAAAAGCTGGAGTTATGAAGGTCACTATCCTTCTTTAACAGAAAACAATTACACGTTTTCCTCTTACTCCTCCTATCCAAGAGCTTGTTCAAACTGCTGAATGCTTCTCAGCTATTCTGCACAACACAAAAAAAATCTTTTCAGAGTCCATCTGTGACCTCCCCTCTAAGTGCTTCAATGTCTATCCTAGAAAGCAAGCCAAAAGCATAGTTTCAATTCAGGTTTTAGGCACGTGTTTCTGATTTTTCTAGTCCATAAATGGATGTAATGATCCTCTCTATGCTACCATCAACTAGCAACATTTATAGCATTCACTTTTATTTAGAGTTGGACCTAAGAGCCACTTGCATGCAGCCTACACTATCCTACACTCTTTTCTCTCTCACCTGAGACTTAGCACATATATATATTTTTTTAATTCATGGATCAATTTTAAAATCTTTTGGAGTGCTAATCTTTTGGATGGTTACTTAAGCAATATCTTGTTGGGTAATTTGGGTACAAACTCTACAAGAGTTTTAAAAAAACTTTAACTTCAATAATGTTGAATCTCACAACTATGGAACAATATGGCTATATTCAGTTTCTAATCTAGTTTATAACATTATAAGAAGTATCAATTTCCATTGATAATGGTTCTTCACTACTAATTTTTGTTTTATGATTATAATTTAAAAATTATATTGTTTTCAAAATGGCTTGTAATAAAAATTTAGTATAATAAAAACTACAATGCTAAAAAGGAGTAGAAATCACATTGTAATTCTGGCATTTTCTTCTTCAAAATGATAGTTTTATTTTTTAAAATGATTACATGTAATAAAAAGTTATTTCTCATATAAATGTTTTGACTGAATTTTTTTTTGTTATGCAAGTTGGAAAACTTACGATAATTCAAATGTCAAATCAATAGTGAGATACCCATTAGTGGTTGACATCCCCAAATGCAACTTAACCCATTACTATTATTCAAGAGGATTACTTGCTAGTAATATGTAAGAAGAATATATTCACTCCTTCAATGTATCTATTTATCCTTAGTTGTTAACAAGATTATTTATATCTAACAAAGATAAAGTCTTAGCTAAACATAACCAGTTTTAAGACATATTTAAAACCATATGTAAATTCAAACCCTTTTTTTTCATCATTTTATTAAATAATTAAAAAAATTACTTAAATATAAAAAGTCCAATAATATAAGTGATACCCTAATACAATCTATATACATTAAGGAAGAGTATATTTTTCCATTTAAGGAATATTTATCATTATGAAATTAGAATCTCATAAATGTTACTTATTGTCCTCCTAGCGTTTTAAAGTGTATGAAGTTAAGAAATTTAAGATATATTCCAATATATGTCCCCTCTCTTTGCACGGGTGCCAACATAAACTTTAAAACATGAGCATGGAAAGGACTGGCATTCTCTATCAATCTTGTTTTAGGTCAACATAAAATTCTCAAAACATTATTATCTTTAAGCACTTGAAGTTGAAAGGAGAGAACATGGAAATTTTCAATGTTTTTAGGTCAAAAACAATTCTCAAAGCATTATTATCTTTAAGCACTTGAAGTTGAAAAGAAAGAACATGGCAATTTTCAATGTTGAAAAGAAGTAGAAGTATAATCCATTTTGATGTTTCCACGTTCTGTTTAATTATACGATTTTTTGAATGATTAATTTTAGAATTATGTTAACTAGGTTTATGTTGGGTTGTCTGTTTATTTTGGGTAGTCTTTAAGAATGTTTTTTTATTTTCCTTTACAGAAAATCAATTTTCATAAGCGGTAAAGTACAAACATATATATTCTTAATATAAAATATAATCATATTTTAAATAAAAAATTAAATTAAAAATAATAATTATGTATATTTTTAAACTTAATTTAACATAAATTATTATGTACAAATATAATTTTTTTCTATAAACTGTGAAATATTGTAATATTATTTATATATATAGATAAATGTGCACTTCGCCTCAAATTAAATTGAATAAATCTCACATTGTTATATGGGAATCCCATATGGATATTTTAGCTAAATTTAAAATCAGAGAATACCAAAAATAATCTTCAAGTAAAAGGTTTAGGTTTAAGATCTGAGACAGTTTTCTAAAGGTACTTATTACGTACACGCAATATGTAATTATTATTATTATTATTTCAATAATGCTAAATTTGACTTACGTACCGAGTAAATCAATTGTCAGCTTGGTGAATCAAAACAGAAAGCGTTGCACGAGAGGATGGACCTATTGAGAAAAAAGGAACGAGTAAGATTGCATATCATTTTATTAACATCAGGCATCTTAGCTTCATTATAAAATTATAATAAGTAGAAAGATAACAATTTCAATTATTTTGATTATTATTATTATTCATTTCCGTTTGAAACGATCAGAACATGGTGGGTGAAGACTTGGAGTCGTTAACAATAAAGGAGTTACAACGGCTTGAAAATCAATTGCAAATTGGGATTAAAAGAATTTCTGATAGAAAGGTAAATGAATCTAGATGTGTTTTCAGTACACAACATTTTCTCAAGATATTTATAGAATTATGACGCATAATTTCTGTTTTGCCTAACAATTTTTCCTTTTTAGATAAAAATATTGGCACAAACTTCCAAGTCATTGGGGCAAAAGGTATGTACAATTTTTTTTTCCATTATTTTAGTGCTAATTTTTTTATTTTAAATTAATCATTTACTTTACAATATGTAATAATTTTAATCCAATACAGAAGTCGACGTATAAGGTATACACAAGGCACCAAACCTAAAGCACTTATTTTATTTGTAATAATCATGCACCTTCTGTCGGGAAGTCGACTTATGACCAACAATCAAATCAAGGAACTAAAAATGATAAACCTTCATTGCGTTTATAAATGTACATAAATGCCATATGACTAGTATTTATTTCAAGTTTGATTGATGTTAAAAGTTGGAAATAGGGATTTTAGTGACGCACTCGTTGTGGTTGGTTGCACTGACTAGTTTATTAGATTTATATTTTCGTTATCATTTGACTCGATTGTGTATTAATGTGTATTTTAACAGGTTTATCGATAAACATTTTTTTTATTTCGAGACTTTTTTTTTTACTATTTCAGCTCATATCCATTTTCTTCTAGTATTTTCTATTTTTAGTATGTCTATTCTTATCTTAACATGGTGCAAATTAGGACGACATGTGGTATTGATTAGAATTTGACTAGATGATGATATGGTTTTTTTTATTTCATTGATTACTAATATTTCATGTATATTTCTTTCTAAAGTGACTATATATTTCCTTAAAATTTAATAAGTATCACCTAAGTTTTTAATTAGATAATATTTGTTAGTTATTTTTTAGTTTTATTTTGAATTTTGATTGAAAAATAATTGAATGCGACAATAGCTACATTAGTTCTAACTAATTTCTATTTTCAAACAATTATAATTTACTATTGTATTAAATATTTTGTTGATTTAGAGACTTTCTATTTTTAACTATTTTTTACTCAAGGAAAAATATTTTTCTAGTTAATTTGAATGCATACCTCAATGTAATTCAAATACGTTCTTCCTCCATATATATTTTATTTATGTTGAGCAATAATCCTCCATATATATTTTATTTATGTTGAGCAATAATAATTTTTGTTATATCACTTGTTTTATGCAGTTCAAATTATCTTTTTCAAGAGTCCAATTTCTTGGTAATTTTTCTTTTTTTTAATAATTAATTTAATTATTTTTTCACATACTTATATTGAAGTCGTACTTAAAATACAACATGGTATCAATTATTCAATGTTTTGTGAAAAACATTGATTTGTATTGTATATTTGACAAGTTAGAACAATCCATTCATCTAAAATGGCTCTTTTCAACTACTTTGACTAGAAGCTTTAGATTTTGATGTTCTTGCATATCAAGGGTCTCAAGTCTCAATTAGGACTAAAACTAAGTTTATATCGACATTGAAAAACCTAAATAATTTAATGGAATGGATAAATCTTATGAAATTCTTTACTTGTCAATTTATGATTTCGTATTGGTGACTCTAAAGATCTTAATGAAGTTCAAATGGAATTGGAGAAATTGATTGACAAAACTGATGGGTTGAGGGGACACAATTTTGAGAATGAGATCATTAGAATGGATAGATCTAACTTTGACAACCTGCTAGACTACTACACTAGATTAAAGACATTGATGACTCAACTAAAAGCTTGTCGTGTAATATCCCCCTGCTTGCTACTTTTACTCTTAAACTTTGACTTTGAACTGGAAAGTTTAAGTGTGAAAAGATTAGTCGATATAAATGTCATATTTTGATTTTTGACAAGAAAAAAAAGAAATTATTTTATTTTTTGTTGTTAGCAAATGTTCTTGAAAATGTGTTAAGGATTATCAAGTGGACTAACTCTTAAGTCTCAAGGGAATAGATGGAAATTGGTTATGCTCAGATGAAGGCACATACAAAAAAAGAGGATTCCTTTTCTTTCTACTTCTTGAGGAAAGTGAAGAAAAGGAACAATGAAAAACATTGATAGATACCAGCAAAGTGGATGGCGAGAGATAGATGCCATATGACTGCTTTTGTGAGAAAATGAGAATCCTTAGGTTACAGTTGGGAGGACTATGAGAATCCTTGATATATTTTCCAAAAAAATAAGGTAAGTAATCTGTGTAGGTAGATCCTATTATGAGTAAAAATAATTTTGGTATTCATTTGATATGTATCATTGTGTGTTAAAAAGGACAGTATAATTTTATTATAGAATTGTTGTGGATTATACATGTATGCTCTAACCTGAACATGTATCAAGGTAGCTTCTAGTTGAAGAGTAGAACCCTTGTTAGATTTATGAATGATGGACTAGGTAAAAGTAGGAAAGGGTGTTTGATATGTAGATGAAAGATGTAAGTGTGGTTATAGGTAATATAATCCTTAAAAATAAGAAACTATTTGTAAGTGGCATACAGAGTTTGAATATGGGTTAGTTACCCAAAGAGTCAATATTCCTTAAAAAGAAGAAACTATTTGTAGGTGGCATATATAGTTTTACTATGGGTTAGTTACCCGAAAAGTCATCAAATAGGAGAAAAGTCTATCTTTCCCTCTAGAAATAGTAGTAGACTCCATAGAATACGGGTCACAAAAAAAACCATAATAGATCCCATGACACGTCTCACTAAAATCCTAGACCAACTAATAATAATGTAAAGATTATGAACAAAGAAAAATATAAATAAGCATAGATAAGCACTCGAAGTTTCCATAATGTGTGTCTGGTACTGAATGAAAAAAAGAAAGATAAAATTTAAGACTTAAAAAAATATTTTAAATTATTATTTTTCTTTCACATGTATACTTAAAAGTTACAATATCATAAATTATTAAAAAAAAATATGTAAAGAACCTCTAGGAATTGATTATAAATTCTTTAGGTAAGCCACAAAAAGACGAATTGGTGTCAATAGAACCATTCATCGTATAAAACATACTGAGGAACATGAGTGGGTGTCAATAGAACCATGGCACCTTATAAAACAATTGACATCAGAGTATATATACATATACATACATGTAGAATAATCGGAGTAATAGTGTTACTAATTTTACTGAAATTATTTTCATGGATATATAATAACAGAAAAAGGGGAGCAAATATATGCATCTGTAGTTCCTATCGCGATACAAACTTCAAGGCCGTAACGGTTGGTACCTTTGTTGGTGTCAGAATTAAGTTCTACACATATATAAATATACACAAACTACAAATGAATCAACCCTTGGAGGGTTTGTAAAGAAATATTTTCCCTCTAAGGGCTTGTATCTTTGAAGCAACAGTAAACTACAGACAACCTAAGAGCCTCCCAACTCATGGTTGCGAACTTAGAGCAAGAAGAACAAAATACATAAGAACTTGGATGGGCTAGTCAAGCATAAAGCTTTGAAGTAATTACCGAGAGAGAGAGCTTACCATCCTTGCTTCTAAGGTAGCCATTACTTGCATACGAGGAAGAGAAGATTAGTAATTTAAATGTGTTTGAGTGCAAGCAAAGAAAACTTGAAAGAAAGAGAACGACTTGCAAAAAGAAACGCCACATGGGTTATGGATGGCTTCATGGCATTTGCCATTCAGTAACGAACATTTTACAAAGTGTTACCAAATGGACCAAATGGTAAAACAAAAGCGAGCGATAGGAACTTATCCATCGAAAGAACTGGAACAAATATTTTGTAAAAAGAATCCCAGCATAGCCTAGGTGGAAGTGTTCGCCTGGCCAATCCAATTTCTCTTATACATGTATACATAAATTGAGAGTCCCCAGCACTACGCCCTGAGAGTCCCCACTGTGCATATACATGTATACATAAATTGATCGCCCTCTGAACTCATGTTCCAGATCGACGGGTTGTGCTGGGTCAACATATCGACCGACGATGTTGACCGGAGATGTCATCCTGATTCTCTCATCCGGATGGTTTCATCCATTTCTATACCTTATGCATCCGGGATGAAACCTTCGGGATGCGTCATCCCGATCCCACCATCCCGACGACCAGGGTTGGAGCTTCTTTATTATCCGCCGGGGGGCCATTAATGGGTTTGCATATATGGTGGGGCTGGACAACCCCCTCTTCCCATTTGTATGCCATTCTAACTTCGAGTGCCACCGCAATCCACTACTTTGTCACTATGTTCCCGTTTTTAAAAGGTGCCTTTGAAAGAATTTGAGATCAATGGACAGGGCTGCCCTGTCTCATGGCGTACCCTATGCGAACACCATTGTGACCAAGATCGCATGGACTCCACCACGTCCTGACCACATGCCATTCCACTCCTCTGCAAGCTTCCCCTTCTTAACTTACAAAATTATGGCCTCACTCCTGATATGTCCTCTGGGCTACACTCTAACCAATAGGAATGTTCCCTGCTTCCGAGCTGTGAGCCCAGTCCAATCATCTCTACCGTTCCCTTGCACTATTGATTAAGAAATTCTGGGATATAAAGTTCGTTCTTGCATCGCCCGGCCATATGCGAGCACCTAATACAACGCTTCTATGGCTAGGTCTCCCCGAGACTATTGGGTAAGGGTTATCATTTAGGGTTATAAGGTCAAATTCTCGCTATTTTTTTTTAGCAACTTGTATCACTTTACTTCACATTTACTTATAAACATGAGCTGAGAGTTATTATGTATGACCCAACTTTCAATATATAATTATGGAAATGGGGTATAACTTAAGCTACTTATGTTATTTATTTTTACAAACATTTGTCATCTGTAAATCATGGATGCATAGTTTATTCATTGTTTTTATTAATTTTATGAAAAATTCGTCCAGAAAACTTACTTCCCTCTCTTACTAACTGCGACAACCCATACATTCATATAAAATAAACAAGAGAATATCAAACCATCTAATAGATCCGTAACAAAAGAAAATCATATAATAACAATTATACCATCCATGTAACCAAAGTAGAAACCATAATGTAGATTATACATGTATGTTGTAACCTGAACAAGTATGAAAGAAGCCTTCTCGTTGAAGACTAAAACCCTTCTAATATATATATATATATATATATATGAGGGATGGAACATGTAAAGGTCAAAAAGGTTCTTTGATTTGTAGATGAAATAGGTAAGTGTGGTTATAGATAATAAATTGTAAAAAAAAAACTATTTATAAATGACTTAGAGAATCTTTCTCGTTGAAAACTAAAATCCTTGTAATATATATATATGATGGAAGATGTAAAAGTAAGGTTCTTTAATTTGTGGATGAAATAGGTAAGTGTGGTTATAGATAATAAATTCCTAAAAAGAAAAAAAACTAAAACAAGAGAAATGACTATCTTTCCCTTTGGAAACAGTCCTAACCTCTGTATAGAATAGTCTAAGAAAAACCCTAATAGTTCCCATGACATGTCGCACTAAGGCCCTGGACTAATTAGTAATACTCTAAAGGTTATAAATAAAGAAAAATGTACAGAAACATAGATCAATACTGTAAGTTTCGAGAACGTGGGATGGGCACTGAACAGAACAGAACAGAAGAAAGAGGGAAATAAATTAAGACTGGTAGAAAATACTTTGAATTATTAATTTTTTTTCACATGTGTACGCAGAAACTTCAATATTATAAAGAAACTAAAAAAAGAAATTGAAACTACAATATTATAAACAAATTGTAAAAAGCTTATTGGATTGATTATAAATTCTTTGTCTAAGCTAGCATGAAATTTTACAACCACGGTATCAGACTAATATTATTGCTTCTATTAGTAATCGCAAGGGAAGAAAAATGAATTGGTGTCACTGGAATAGTGCACAGTATGAAACTGACTAAGGAATTGACATCACACAAAATATATATATATATATATATATATAAAAGAACAAGAGTAATAGTGTTACTAAATTCAGTGAAAAGTATTCTCATGTATATATAATCTGAGTGGTAGCAAAGTATACAATAAGATAAATACTATAGCAGAAAAAAGGGAACAATTATATGCATCTACAGTCTCTACCAGGATACAAAATTCAAGGTCGTGACGACTAGTACCTCTGCTGATGTAATAATTAAGTTCTACAGATATAAATATATACAAATTATACGAAAGAACCCTTGAATGGTTCGTAAAGAAAATATTTTCCCCTCTTAGAGTTTTTATCTTTGAAGCAATAGCAAACTACAAACAACTTAATATGCTTTGGCGTCGTGGTCATGAACCTACAACCAGAAGAAAACAATGCTTAGGAACATGAATGACCAGGTCGAGCGTAAAGCTTTGAACAAATGACCAAGAGAGAGAGCTTAACATCCTTGCTTCTCAAATAGCCATTACGTACATACGAGGAGGAGACAAATAGTAATTTATCCGTGTTTTACTGCATGCAGATATGACTTGAAATAAACAACACTAGTAGCAAAAAGAAACCGCAACTTGGTTATGGATGGCCTCATGACATTTCCCATTCTGTAACCAACATTTTACAGTGTTAGCAATTGCTAAAAGAAATGATAGCATGTAAATACAACATATCCAAGTACACGATTTCTGGTGAGTGATAGGAACTTACCCATTGAATGAACTCGCACAAGTATTTCATGACCGGGAAGGAAATGTAGTCACATGAAATTTCCTCCTCGTTATTCTGCAAACATGCCTGGGGATTTGAATAGGTTCGCAAAAACCCTAGAGAATGCAAGAAAGAGGAAGAAATTGAAGTAATACAACACAGTGCAATACAAACCCAAAAATAATAATAATCATTTTGAAGAGAAGCATAACTACAGAACTAACAAGGAAAGAAAAAGGTTCTTCACAACCAAAAACGGAATCTAAATTCTCGCTTGGGTGCATAATACACTAACGAGACTAAAATGGGTAAGCTCCATGCCATTGTAAAGACATAGTGAAACTGCTGGGAGAAGATAAAAAATTGTAGAGAGATATTCCATAATAAAATCAAAAGAAGCGAAAGCTAGTTGTAGAGAGGCAGTCAGAGAAAAGATAGAGCAAATGACGGCTGAAATGGAGCAATGTGGTGGGCAGTTACACGAATTTCTAATTAAAGGAATCATTACCATTGATCAAAACCCTAGTGGATGCATACCGTCGATGCTGACACCTCAAACAAGGTACAATTAATGTCAAAACCCCATTACCAAAACAAATATCAGATGACATATAACTCGCTATGTCTAGAAACTTCAAAGCCATAATAGTATGGTAGACCAAAGGATCGAAGGGGATAGTGGGAGGAAAACATGACCACGTCGTCTGTACAATATAATAAAATATCCATTATGGAATTTCCGGGCATCATACATATTAAAAGAAAGAAATCATAATGAACTTAATTGATGTGTTATAGGGAACCATTCAACAATTTGATAAAGTAAAGGTAAAGTCATATTGCTTATATATATAGGCTACTAGTGAGAAGACATCCGTGGACAAGCAGACTTTATAACAAATTAAAAATTGTATGTTGTCTATAAAATCAATATTGGGTCGGAACAATACCATGTATAGAAATAAAAAAAGGGATATATGAATAACAACAAAAGGAGAGTTTCCATACTTCTGTATACAGAGATGTATGGTTTAGCATTGATACTAAATAAAGAAGTAAAATCACGAGGTTGGAAATTTATATATAGGTTATGAATTTTGCTAAAGAATGGTACCCTGTAATGTCTAGACAATGGCATGTTAATTGGATAGGAAATCACTTGTTTCTAAAGTACATGGGACTAGTTGTTTCTTGCATAGGTGTTGTTTATATATATATATATACACACACGTAGGTTATGAATTTTGCTAAAGAATGGTACCTTGTAATGTTTAGAGAATGACATGTTAATTGGATAGGAAGTACATGGGACTAGTTGTTTCTTGCATAGGTGTTGTTTATATATATATATATACGTTTTATTGAAAATCATTTGGAAGCAAAAGACAAAAGAGAAAAAGAAAAAGAAATGTTTATCCTTTACGATATCTATATGTAAGTTTTTTTTACTAGGGATGTTACATGTTGCATAGATAAGAAATATGAAAAACTCATTCTTTTGGCTGTTTCTAAAATACGACTTCAACTCTTTGTTTTTTCTCTTCTTACCATGGTGCATAAATTTTTTATTTGTAAAAATTAGAGGATTTCATCTTTGGGTGAGTTTAGTGAGTCATTACTGCAAGAGAAAAGTAATATCACAATCACTAGGACTCTTAAATATGTGAAGACCCTCCCATTTATAACACATGAATATAGGAATATGATGATGCAGGAACACAACAATTTACATTTTGTTCCATTTCATTGGTTTGTTTTGATGGTGCATAAGCCTTCTAGGCTAACCTTGCTCCTTTGCCTACTCACGAGACCCAAATATAGTGCTCAATCATTGCCATGATTCAATACCTTAGTCGAGGACATAACCGAAGTGTTGGGGTGGAGATTCATTATCTTTCCCATTCATAGGTTTTGTCTTAGCCCTATTTGGATCCCAGTCCATGATGAGTGTGGGGGTGCTTGAACCCCACTAATGCTACCACTTGGTCTACTGGGGTCGGTGAAGAATAATTTCCTTGCAAAATATTGTAATTTCATAGTCAAACAGGGTTGTTCATTAGGTGGAAGATATGATTCTAGTATTTATGTTAATTTAGGGTTTTATTCACCTAAAAAGCAACCCTTAATCTATATGAGGGAATTGTATTGTGGTTACGTATTAATTTTTGAGAGAAGAATAACATAGTATATTATGTCGGAGTGAAGAGGAAGTTACAATGAATGTATTGTATGTTGTATTCCTTCCATTTGCTACATAATATAAAAGAAAGGAAATTTTTCTCTATGGATGTAGCCCAAATTGGTTGAAGAACATATATCTATGTCTCTCTTATTTTAGGATTTTATGTGTTTCCATTTATGCAATATTTTGTGTTTTCAATTGTTGTTTTATTGAATTTTTAACAACTCGTATTGAATTCGAAGGCCTATTTGGATCATACACGCACAGGAAATAAGATTTCGTGGGTTGAGTTGGAGTAATGACAAAAGATTCTATGTTTAGTGTTGAGAAATTCAATAGCCAAAATTAACAGCTATGGAATATGGTAATGGGAGTTTATCAGTGTATCATAGATATCTTTACCTACCATTGTGTGAAAAATAAATAAGTAAACAAGTATAGCAAATGAAGAATGGAAGATTCTTGACAAAAAGATACTAGTAAAAATATGTTTGTGCCTAGTATCGTCGGAGCCTTCAACAGTTCAAAGGAAATGACAACAAAGGGACTAATGAAGGAATTGGCCAAACTATATGAAAATACATTGAACTCAAACAATGTATTTCTTATGAATCACTTGTTTAATATGAATATCTCAAAAGATGGATCTATTGCTCATCATTTAAATGAAGTTAACACGGTTACTAGTTAGTTAAGTTTTATAAAGGTAAATTTTGATGATGAAATTAGGGATCTATTATTTATATGCTCATTTCCGGAATTTTGGAATGGCTTAGCCATTGGTATCAATAATTTTATTCTTGATTTAATACTTTAAAGTTTGATGATATTTTTGGTGCTATCCTTAGAGATGAAATGCTACAGAAAACCTCAAGGGAGATATCATGTAATGATTTGGCTACAAATACTAAGGGATGAAAAATAGAGAGAGGAAAGAGCCTAGGATATCACAATATGTCAAGGAAAGGTAATCCAAATACATTTTGGGGATAGTGTGATAGAAATGTGGGAAGAAATGATACCTAAAGAAAGACTTTAAATTTCACAATGGAAATCAAGGAGATGTATAACAGGAGAAGAATCAGGAAGTGAATGTAATAGGTGATATGCTGCAAGAGGCTTTGATTCTATCATTAGAAAATATTAGTGATATCCGAGTGGGACATTATGGGGCTTCATTCCATGCCACACCACATAAGACACATTATGTTGACTATGTTCAAGGATATTTTGGATTGGTTTGTCTAGATGATGATAAACCTTATAAAAATTAAGTACTTATAAAAAAATAGAATGGAAATAAATGTTTGTTAAAGGAGGTAAGGAATTTTATAAATGGAAATAAAAGTATAATTTCAACAGGGTAGTTGGGAAGGGAAGGTTGTGTAATTACATTTCCAAAAAAAACCTCTAACCTAACTAAAGTATCCCTCGTAATAGAAAAAATAGATAGGGTTGGTACATTTTATTTTTGCAATGCGATTTTGATTCTACTAATGCTTTAGCCTCCATAAGAGAAGATGCGATATTTGGAATCAGAGGCTAGGGAACATGGGTGAAAAGGGGATATAGATTCTTCACTCAATAATTTTTTTTTCCAGGTTTGAAGTATTTTGATTATATTTATGTGAGAAATGTGTTTATTTAAAACAAAAGAGGGTTATGTTAGCCCCTTATAAATTTCTTGACAAGCAAGCAAGGGGCTAGTTTGTTCTATAAGCCTGCAATGAATGCATTTCCCTTGAAAACACATCATCCTTGCAGTCTTTTCAAGTTCCCTACCTTGTGACTGTTTTCCTCTGCTGATTTAAGTCAATAAGCCTTGCTGATAAAGAATTATGCTCCAAAAGGCTTTATTTCGCCCCTTGTACCCCTCCATTTTTCCCCCATTCTATCCTTTTTCCCCTTCTTCTAAGTCCACTTTGTTCCCCCAATATCCCCATCAACCTCCTAAATTCATCCAAAATCTCCATGAAGTCCCACCCTTGCCCTTTGTTTCCTCAAAATTCCCCTCTGTCTCTCTATCGTTACCCTCCTCAGGCCTCAAAATGCATTAAAAAGGGTTAAAAAACCCACTTTCTGACCATATAATAGGCCTCAGCCCCTTCTCCGCCAGCCTCGTAACCTTTCTCTCCATGTAACCTCACGCCAAGATCGGAGGCCAGAGTAAAGAGTGCTCGGCGCATTTTTGTATCGGGTGCATTATAAGCCGTTGATCTTCACAGAATGGATGACGATCGCTGCCCCCGCAGCTTGCACTGTGCAACCCGTTCATCGCCCGTCATCGCATCTCCGTTGTCCGTTAACTCACCATCAACGGTCCGCAGCGCATCCATATCGGGCATGATTTAAATCGTCGATCTGTACAGATCCGACAGTGCGGAATCCGCCCGTCACGGTGGTCCTCGCCCGCTTTCACTGTTCCAAAACCATATGGTTTCCATCACACCGCTTATGGAGGTCGCACGGTATTTTCCTTTCGGCCAACAATTCCATACAACGATCGACGCGTGGCTCCTGTACGGTTTCAAAACCGCTTGCCCATCGCGGGTTAACGTTCAACATGGGAGGCGCAGCAATATTCATGTCAATCGTCCAATCTGCGATCGCCCATCCAACGGTCATCGCTCGACGAAGCTGCACAGGGTTTAATCTATGGCCTCTGTACCCCTGGCCCACGGTCTATTGCCCTCCGACATGTTTTCCACCTTCGATCTCCGCCGAGATCAGACAGTCCAGATTCGTTTGCCCACTGTTGACTTTTCCGCCATCGCCCGGTCCCACCACATCACCCCCACGTGCATCCGCTGTACATCCGCCCATTCCGTTGCATATATTCATTCAAAGGTCGATTTTCATATGTTTTATTTAATTTTCTGCTGCACTCTGCACACGTCCGCCAGACCATGTCCCACTGTCATAGCACGTTTTCCACCATGTTTATGCACCTTTCCGCCATCTCACCAATCTGTATAGCCATCCTCATCGCCCGCACTGCATCCATTACCCCGTCCATGGTTTTCTTGATGATTTTTCATGTTTTTCAAGTTATCCAAGGGCAGAAAGCCGCCATAATTCATATACACCATTATAAAGGCACAACGCACAGAAAGAGTTGAAATATAGAGCCTGTTGTTACAGAAAAACGTTCGGATAGGTGTCCACAGCATAAATTTCATCAAAGGACAGAGTTTGAACTCTGCAAACCCTCTGGCACCATTAAAGCTCGGATTGCATGAACAAAGGCAGTACAGGAGCAGCAGAGAGCTCAAGGCAAGAAATAGAAGACTTTGAGCCTTTTCAGGGATTTTAGAAGGCAAAGGTACCAGTTCAAGGACATCATGGATTGCACAAAAGGTACGACACATAGGGATTTATGTATATTAGGGTTTGCACACCAGCAGAAGGTTTTCTCCATAAAGGACAAGGCGCCCATGCTGCTTTTATTACACATCGCGTTCCTAAGGATTTTCTGCCCTGACAACAGCCCATAATATTATCAGAAGCATTTTTTTCACAGTATGGAGACCCAAGCATTGCTATTTTACCTTTTGTTTAAGTCACCAAGAGTACTGCAGAGTACTAGAGCCAAAGTACATCAAGAGACAGACCGAAGAAAATAGAAGCCTGAAGAAGATCACTCTTCCATCCAAAGAGTGACAGGAATTGAATGCTCAGGGTTTACAGACAGAATGGGTTTCAGCCTTCTTCATCTCTTGAGTTTTAATACTGCATTTAGTTCTTCACCTACTGCCTCTGTTTCCCTTCAGCTATAAATTTCATGAAGAAACTCATTGTAAAGGTTGTTGATCAGTTATCAGAGAACTGCAAGCAGTTTCTTTTGAGACACAGTCTCTGTGTAAATATTGTAAGATAGGTTAAAGGAGATGTTTTCAGACTGAGTATTCAGCTATTGGCAATTTTGTACTTGATTGGTATTGCTATTTAATATGACAAGCACATTTCTTTGGATCCTGATCTGAAGCAGTAGTGATGTTTTCCTATCTTTGCGTTTACATTCATTTCATTTCGTTTCTACTGGCTTGCACCAGAATATTGGCATAGGATTTACCCTTGTTAGGTACCCTATGTTTCTGCTCTCCTTGCCATTTATGTTTCTCTTCTAAATTTATTATCTAAGAAATGATTTCAGTTGGTTTAACCAGTGTAGTGGATGTTATTGCCTGCTCTTTGATGTATGAATTAAATGAATTCAGTTTTTAGATGCTTCTTGTAATAGATTTAGTTGGAAGATTTGGGAACACTGGGGATTAGAGTTAGCCCTGTCCACTAGGATCCTTGTGCGACCAACTGGTCTTTAACTTTTTTCTCTAAATCTATGTTACCTCCTCCCCTCCTACTTTCCATACCACAATCATCTTTAAAGATCCTATGTTTTAGATGACTAGCCCAATTGAAAGCATGCCTATTGAGTAGCAAGCAAATCCTTTCCTGACTCCATTGCCCAATGGTTATGAATATTTCCTGGAACACTTCACCTCTGCCCTTTCCCTCTTTGCTCATCCTTGTCTTACATTGAACCCTTCTTTCCTGATAACCAGCAACCAAACCAAATCAAACAAACAAACCTCGTGCCTATAACTAGCCTAAAATCATAACATTTGAGCCCCAAAGACATATACCTTTGACATATTATAGAGAGATCCCTCTCTGGACCCAGGAGGGCTAGATCCTGAGGTCTGAATGTGGTTTTGATGTTGTCTCATCTTTTGGTATTTCCAACATTGCCAAAACATGGGAACCCCAACATGTTATATTTCTCAAAATTGGGAAATAAAATAAGAGTGATAAATTCAATATTGTGCATACATATGTATGGGGATCGGCTTAAGTATCATCTCTCGGTGTCTCTCATTATTATGTTACTTTTATTGATGATGCAACTAAGAAAACCTAGGTTTATTGTATTTGAAATAAATGTAATGTTTTTGATACTTTAAAGAAATAGAAAGCTTTGGTTAAGAATGAGAGAGGAAAGAACATGAAGTGTCTCAGATAAGATAATGAAGGTGAATATTACATAAAATAGTTTAATAATTATTTTCCATACCATGGAATTTGCAGAGAGAAAAAAATGCGAGGAACAACACAAGAAAATGGCGCATGAAAAAGGATGAGCAACACCAACATGGAAACTGCAATATGTATGATATTTCATGCACAGTTTCCCTTACAATTTTGGGAAGGTATTGTATATACTACTACTTATAGAATAAACAAAGGGCGTTGAAGTTCCATGGATGATGGTATTCTAGAGGAGGCATGGACAAGTTAGAAAGTCCTCATTTATAAAGACCTTTGGTTTTCAAGCGTTTTCCACATTAATAAAGAAAACAAAGCAAAGCTTGAGGAAAAATAAAAGATGTATAACTTTATTGGATGTGGTGTAAATGGTTTTATTTATCGTTTCCATGATTATGAAAACCATTAAATAATTAGGAGTAGCGATTTGGTATTCAATTAAAGGGTCTTATACAAAGATCAATTAAAGAGAAAGAAACATGAAAAGGAAAAGAAATAATATGTAGTGCTTGATGACATCAAAGAAATAAAAAATTCAAGGTTTCCAGTAAATCATAATTATCAACAACAAGAAAAATAACAACAACAAAAACAACAACCACCTATAACTCCTGAAAGTGTTGTTAGAAGATATACGAGGTTAAGTAAAGCCTATGAATAATACTCTTGTTTATTATATTATGTATTTTTGGTTTATTTTGGTGAACCAGAAGTATATCAAGAAGTAATGCATGTAGAAAGAAGAAATAAGTGGAGCAACTTGGAAACAAAGATGGAATCCTTGGTGCATATCTAGATTTGGGACTTAGTCAAATTGATTGTAGGTAAAACAAAATTACAAAATAAGTGGTTTTATAGGTTGAAGGAAGAAGATGGAGGAAAAAGGAGGTATAGGGTTAGACTTATTTTGAAGGGGTTTGCCAAAAAGAAAGGTATATACTTTGATGAAATATTTTCTCCTGTTGTTAAAATGACTTCAATCATAACTATTTTAATTCTAGTGCCAACAGAATATTTTCATATTGAACAAGTAGATGTAAATACAACATTTCTCCATGGGGATTTAGAGGAAGGGATCTATATGTAGTAGACACAAGCGCATGAGGTCAAAGGGAAGGATAATTAGTATGCAAGTTAAAGAAGAGACTATATGGCTTAAAATAACCTCCAAGATAGTGGTATCTAATATTTGAGTAGTGTATGCGTGAACAAGATTATACTAGATGCCATTCCAACAATTTTGTTTATCTTAATAAACAAAAATGAGGAAAACTATATTTTATTGCTATTGTATATAGATGGCATGCTTGATATAGGGTCTAACGTGAAGGAAATAAACGTGATTAAACGAAAATTGGATAATTGATTTGGAATGAAGAATTTGGGTGTTGTAGAGCCAATCATTGGTATGAGAATAAATAGAGAAATGAAAATTCACAAATTAATTTATTCTCAGGGTGAGTACATAGAAAAGGTATTCGAAAGATTTAATGTGCATAATGCAAAAATATTGTGTACACCTTTGGCTATCCATTTCAATTTATGAAAGGAAAAGTGTCTGAAGGCTCAGGAAGAGATATATTATATCTCTAAACTTTCATATGCGTAAGAAGTTGGACACTTAATGTATGTATGGGGTGTGCACAAGGCCTCGTATTGCACATGTAGTGGGATTTGTGAGAAGGGATATAAAAAATCTAGGAAAAGTGCATTGGATGTTAGTACAGTGGATTCTCAGGTATTTCAGAGGTACCACTAATCAAGAATTATGATTTGGAGGCTCAAAAATTATTCTACAAGGATATGTCGATTAAAATATGAAAGGTGATAGAGATAACAGGAGGAGCACCATAGGGTATGTGTTTAATGTATGTGGAACATCAGTAAATTTGGTTTCCAAAATCCAAGGTATTGTTGCACTTTCAATAACAAAAGAAAATTATATGGTTGCTCTAAAGGCTAGTAAAGCAATGATTTGGTTATAAAGGATTATAGATGAATTTGGAAAGAAGCAAGAGATTGGTAGATTATACAGTGATTTCTAGTGTGCCAATCATCTTGAAAATGACTCACCATTTCATTCTAAGACTAAATATATACCACTCAGGTACCCTTTCATATGAATAGTTTTGAAGCATGGACAGTTAAATTTAGAAAATATGCACACTAGCCAAATTCCTACACATATGTTAGGAAATGTTATAACCAGGGATAAATTGAGTTTATACTCAGGTACAATTAGCCTTCATGTATGATGGTAAAGATGAGAAAAAAAATCAGGTCCAATTGGAAGCATTATCCAGCAAGTGAAGCCATGGTGGAGTTGTTATAATCACTCTCCAAGTGGAGATTGTTTTGTGTTGAGCCTGCTTATATTATTGATTCATAGGTATTTATTTAGCAGTGTTTGTATCCCATTTTCTCAAGAGATCAATATTTAGATAAAAAATGAAAGTGCTCATAAATTCTTAAGACTTGAACGACCAGATAGAGTTCGTTACAAGGATTCCAACGCAACTCGTTTCATCAAAATCTGCGTTCGTATGATTGAGTTATGGTATGTTGTTCATTTTCGCAAATAGGTAGAAATTATGCAAAACAGTGACAGATTGATGACTTGGCTGTCCATTCAACACCTTAGGCATATCCAGGGAATATTCTCTAGTTTTAGCCAGTGACACTGTGACAAGTTTCATCTTCAGATTTGCCAAGATTGCAATGTGAAGTTTGAATTTTACCTCCATTTCCTAAGGTTGGAATTTTTATGATTATGGCTCATTATTTTCATATCAAGGATTTTTAACCAATGGGGAAGGGTCACGTGACATGCCATGTGCCCCCCCCCATATTGCAAGGTTAGCACGTCAAAGTTCATTTTAATTATAGTTGAGCGCACATTTATTTTATGCAAGGTCCTAACCTATGTTATGGTCACAGATATATTTTATGGAGCACATATATTATTACTGCATACATTTCATAAATGCTAAGTTTTAAACTAGACCTATTGAAGAGCTCCCTAAATAAGCAGATATGCTATCTCATGTAGCCGAGGTCTACTAAACCTAGTGAAGGCTAGCTATATCGTTGGTGGCGGACACTAAGTATGACAGACACGTTAATATGGTGGGAAGGTTTTCAAACTTGGCGTAACTATTTATTATATGTTGGATCAAAATGCTATGGTAGGGATCGGGGTCAAACCCTAGACCTACTCCGCACCACTGTTGTGCCTTACCATCTCTCATGTAATGTGGGTCCTAACCCGTAACAGATGCGCCTTCCATTTGAATTTCAACGTGCCGGAGTTTGGGGTTACGGAGGGGCTAGCTGCGCGGGCCAACCCCCTCCCATATGTCCAACAGCTCAAGCCCAAAGTCCAAAAGCACTATTCATCGATGAAGTTATTTAAACTTTTTTTATTAGCCACTAAACCGTGGTTAATCCACAATAATTCACATTAGTGCTAAATGTGCTTATCACATAAAATTGCGCTTATCTTATTACTTAAGATGCATTTATCCTCTAATTAATGCACAGTTAAAAGTGGCGGTTAACTTGGAGGAGCGTGCCAAATGTGACGAAAGAGCTAAATTTAGTAATCTTAATTGGTGAAACTCCAGATTTATTGGAGAAATAGAAGGCATTTTTTTTTTCATAACTAAGACAATTTTTGACAAAAATGAGCTTAGAAAGAGTCATTCCTAGTATATTTTGATGTTTTGGAGCCATTGGAATAGGTTGGAGGGGCAACATGAGACTATAAACAATCATTTTTCACAATTGAAGCTAATACAATGGCCGACACTATGAAGCTAGACCAAGGAGACGTAGCCTAGGAGGGGTGAACTCCTTCAACAAAAAATTGTGTATTGAGCTCTTTTATTTGTGCATGTTGTGTTTTTATATGTTGTTATTCAACATTAAGTTTCTATTTTTTTGAGTTCATGAAAAACACTAAATTTCACCAAGTTTAATGAATTGTCAATCAAATGCTCATTTATAAGTCTTATTTTATAAGAAAACAAAAGAACTTTCATTTTAAATCTGAAATTGATATTAGCAAAATATTAACTAACAATCAATTTTCGATAAATTTGGTATCATAGGACAAGGTTGCTTGCTTTCTTTGCTTGAAGGGTTTTAGTATTTGCAATTTTTGTGATGCTTACAAGGTTTAGGTTGCAAAGAGGAGAAGGGAAGATATTGGTATCTAGTCCTGAGATTACGAAAAGAAGGAAGAGAGTTGAGAAAGCATCATCCTAACCCAAATAAGCACTCAAAGCTGCACTTGAAGCACCTAAATTTCCATATCCATCAGTTGATATTGAAGAGGTACAAATTGCACAAGAACTTGAAGTGATTGAAGAGGTACAAGCTACAGAGGTTGAGATTGAATCCAAAGCCATTATGTTAGCCTATGAAGAGAATCATGAACATTTTAAAGAAGAGGATGTTAAGAGAGACTGCAAAGAGATGCAAAGAATGGTGAAAATCATGTATGAATATTTCATGGAAGAAAGGGCTAGAGAAGGTTCAAATCCTCCACATGGAGAAGGATCTTCAAACATTGAGAAGGATGAAGAGAAGAGCTCAAAACGAAGTTGAGGAAAACCACCACCATCTCAAGGTAATGGAGGAAAGCCAACTCCATCTCCACCATCTTCATCCACATCATCTTCATCAACATCCTCGTCTACCACATCCACCACAAAAACTCATACTCATACTCATTCCAAGATCCCAAAAGGAAAGACTCTATTACTCAAGTTAGACATTAAGTTTGAAATTCCCATGTACAATGTAGAGGTTAATGTAGAGAAGTTAGATAATTAGATTCTTCAATTGGAAGTATACTGCAGAATTTAGAATCTACAAGAGGATGACATAAATATCTAGTTGGCTTCATTAAGGCTAGAAGGAGCAGCACTAGTTTGGTGGGAGGAAAATACTTAAAAGGAAATGTGAATTTATGGTAGGATATCCATTTCTTGGGTTGAATCATTTCTTCCATTAAAAGACAGTTTTATCCATTATCCTATATGAAAAAAAAATAGTGAGTTAGCAAAACTTTAGGTAACTCAAAGGCCAAATTGTTCAAGAGTACACTTAGGAGTTTAGAAAGAGGGCCTTGTTGTTACGAGTAAACTTGAATTCAAAAGATACACTCTTGAAATATATTGGAGGTTTACATTCCTACTTGAAACATACTATCCTTATGTTTAACCCCAATAACTTAGATGAAGTATGTGTGCAAGCCACACATCTTGAAGCAAGGGGAAAGAACACTCAAGAAGAGAGTAGTAAGAAGAAGCCATTCAAGGGTAAGGGAAAAGAGAAGGGAGAAAAATGGAAGGGAAAGAATAATGCAAGAATCAAGAAATAATGGGAGAAAACTTGCTCCAAAGAGGGGCATGATGAAGCCCACTGTTGGAAACTACATCCCAAATTAAGGCCAAAGGAACCAAATAACAAAGGGAAACAAAAGACGATGGCCACTACACAACAAGATCTTGTATCTGATTCAGGAGATGCTACCAAGATAATTGCCATGGTTAACAAAGGAAAGGAAGCCATAAAAAGTTCAAGTTCCTCAAATAGTCACAACAACACTCCAAATGAATACACAAAGATAGAATTTTTCAATGTTGAGTGATTTAAAATCATGCAAACATTGATGCGTTATTTGATATGGTGTCAAAAGAAAACCCGATTTTAGAAGACTTAGTCAAAAAGATAAACCTTGAAATTGTACCACATCATAAACTATACCCTTTGGGTTGGATAGTTAAGAATGCTAATTTACAGGTTACAGGGAAATGCATATTTAGATTTCTATTACTGCAAGCTTTGTTGATGAAGTTGAGTTAGATGTGGTTCCACTTGACATTTCCGGGATTATCTTGGGAAGTCCATATTTTTATGAAATGAAAGAAGTGTTTTATCGCCATGAGAACAAATATCATTTTCTTAAGGATGGGGTGGAGTATATTGTGACAACTCATTGCAAGAAACTAAACATTTCTTTAGTTAATGTAGGGAAAACGAAGACGCTAATTAATGCAAGTAAAACTTTGTGCTTCTGATGATCAAGAAAAAGGATGATGTTGACTATTAATATTTCGAAGGATGTGATGAAAAATTGAAATCCGATTTCTTTGATGTGGTAAGTCAACATGGCGACAAGTTTCAAGAACCAAAGGGGTTACCACCCAAGGGGGGAATTCAAAATGAGATTTAGCTATAACATGATGTTCCACTTCCAAACATGGCATGTATCGCATGTCAATTATGGAGATTTTGGAAATCAAGAAGAAAATTTAAGAATTTCTAAACAAAGGTATCATACACCCATCTACTTTGCCATGTGGTTCACCAATTGTTTTGGTTCCAAAGAAGGACAAGACTTTGCACATGTGTATCGATTTCCGTGCACTCAATAAAATCACTGTAAATAATCTCTACCCACTCCCATGCATTGATGATTTGCTAAATCAACTAAATCATGCAAAGTATTTCACTAAGTTAGACTTGTGGAGTGGTTATCATCAAGTTAGAATAACTGAAGAGGACATTTGGAAAACTGCTTTGAAAACTAGAAAAGGATTGTTTGAATGGTTGGTTATGCCATTTGGTTTAACAAATGATCTGCCTGCTTTCATGAGAGTCATGAATGATGTACTTAGACCATTTATATATGAATTTGTAATTGTTTACTTATATTACATACTCATATTCAACAAATCAAGAGAAGAACATGTCATGCATGTGAACAAGGTACTTAATGTCTTGAAAAAAGAGATTTTTTTTTTAAAGATGTCAAAGTGCGAGTTTTTTAAGAATTCATTGGTGTATTTGGGAGACATTGTTGGAGGAGGTGAGTTGAAGATCAATCCTTCAAAATTAGAGGTCATTCTGAATTGGCCCCAACCCAATATAGTTAGAGAGGTAAGAAGCCTTTTAGGGGAAACATAGTATTGGAGGAAATTCATTGCTATTTTTTCTTCCATTGCAACTCTGTTACATGCAATGAAAACTGTGAAGAAACTCTTCCATTGGGGAGATTTGTAGAAAAAAACATTTATGCTTTGAAACAAAATATAAGTTCAGCACCAGATCTAGCACTTTGAGATCTTAGACAACTATTTGAGATCCAAACAGATGCAAGTGATTATGCTATGGCAGCAGTGCTCATGTAGTATGGTAAGCCTATTTTCTTTCATTCTAAATTTTTTAATGGAGTTCTGAATAAATATCCCACCTATGATAAAGAGTTATATGCATTGGTACAAAGTGTAAAGAAATGGAAGCAATACTTGATGGGGAAAGGGACCATTATCCATACCGACCATCATCCATTGCAATACTTACAATCACAGTCAAAGTTGCAGAAAATAAGACATTTCAGATCGATGTGTTTCTACAACAATTTAATTTGGTTATCAGGTACGAAAAGGGAATCTACAATAAGGTAGCTGACATGCTCTCTAGGCCTATTATAAATTCGACTATTATACTCGAGCACTATTCCATTATGCATGAAAGTTACATTAAAATATATGAAAATGGTAGTGATTTTCAATATGTGTATGAGAGCTTCAGTGAAGGAAAAAAAAAATGAAGAGTTAGATTATCATGTGCATAACAATTTGTTGTAGCACTTGGGCAAGTTATGTATACCAGAAGGAGAAAGAAACAGTATCATAAGGGAGGCACACACAACATGTACTGTAGGAGATTTTAGTGTCGGCACAACAGTAGAGAATATCCAAAGGTATTGTTACTGGCCACACATGATTGATAGTGTATCTCGTTTTATTAGAGGATGCTCTTTATGTGCAACAAGTAAGCCTAGGAATAGGAAACTTTGATTGTACACTCCACTTCTAGTTCCTTCACATCCTTGGGAGAGTATCTCAATGGATTTTGTAGGTGGTCTTCTTATGTCAAGGAAAGGTCATGATTACTTATATGTTGTGGTAGATAGCTTTAGAAAAAATGTTTATTTTGATCTCATGTAAGGAAACAATTACAGCTGAACAAACCACTAATCTTTTCTTCGAAAATTTATGGGTTCATTTTGGTCTTCCTAATTCTATGGTAAGTGATCGAGATTCCGAGGTTGTTGAGATTTTTTGGTCAAAATTATGGGACATGATGGACACAAATTTGAAGAAGAGCACAACATGTCATTCCCAAACAGATGGTCAAACTGATCTGGTAAACAGGACATTTATTAATCTTCTTAGAGGTTATTGCAGCAAGCATCCTAAGTTGTGGGATGAACAGTAGCATTATATTAAGCATGCATACAATAGGGAAAAACATTGTTCAACAAAAACATTTCCATTTGAGGCATGTTATGGTTATTTTCCAAGTTCTCCTTTGGACTTAATATTTGAGAAACATGTCTCTATGTATGGTCATAGTGACACAGATAAGGCAAGAAAGTTCATTGAGAAAATTCATTTGATACATCACATAGTGCAAGAACATCCTAAAAAGAGTCAAAGAAACTAAAAGGAAACACATGACAAACATCAGGTTGATCACAAATTCCATGTCGGTGATGAAGTTTGGTTGTACATAAGAAAAGAAAAATTGCAAGGGGAAGGTAAAATGCTCAAACCAATCTGTTATGGTCCATTTCAAATTTTGGAAAAAAATGGTAAAATTGCATTCAAGCTAGATTTTCCTCCTTATATGAAAATTTATTCTATCATTAATGTTGAGAATCTGAGATTGTTTGAGCCTCCTTTGATTTATGATCAAGGATAAAATGTTCAGCTGCCATCAATAGATGATTTCTTGCCAGAATATCTTGGTGAACTTCAACAAGATCTCATACTTGACAGAATAATAGAAAATTGAAGAAGAGGGAATGTCGAATACCTTAGAGTGGGACTCAAGGGAAAAATTCCTTCAAAGGCCAAATGGGTGGAGATTGGAAGGGTGAGGGAGTTGTACCCTCACCTCCTGAATAATTAATAGTATCTCTTGGGGTCCAAAAGGTTTCTAGTGGGGAGGAGTGATCAAGAGATCAATATTTAGCTAAAAAATGAAAGTGCTCAGAAATGCTTCAGACCTAAATGACCCGATAGATTTCTTCACCGAGATTCCAACGCAACTCATTTCGTAAAAATCCGAGTTCAGATGACTGAGTTGTGGTATGTTGTTCTTTTTCCCAAACAGGTAAAAATTGTGCAAAATAGTGACACACAGATGACTTGGCAGTCCATTCAGCACCTCAGGCATATCCAAGGAATATTCTCGAGTTTTAGGCAGTGACATTATGATAGGTGTCATCTTCAGATTCGCCAAGGTTGCGATGTGAAGTTCGAATTTTACCTCCATTTCCGAAGATTGGAATTTTTATGATTATGGCTCATTATTTTTATATGGAGGATTGTTAAACCAATGGGGAAGGGCCACATGGAATTCCATGTGCGCGCCCCCCCCCCCCCCCCCCCCCATATGGCAAGGTTGGCATGTCAAAGTTCATTGCAATTATTGTTGTGCACATATTTATTTTATCAAAGGTCATAATCTATGTTATGGTGGAGGATATATTTTATGGAGCACATATATTATTACCACATACATTTCATATATCCTAAGTTTTAAACTAGACCTATGTGGGAGCTCCCTAAATAGGTGGAAAGGCTATATCATGTGGTGGATGTCTACTAAACCTAGCATAGGCTATCTATATCATTGGTGGAGGACACTAAGTATGGAGGGAAACTTAATATGGTCGGAAGGATTTCAAACTTGGTGGGATTGTTTATTATATGTTGGAAAAAATGTTATGGCAGGGGTCGGGGTCAAACTCCAAACCTGCCGCGCACCACCATCATGATTTACCATCTCTCTTGTAACGCAGGTCTTAACCCATAACAGATGTGCCTTCCATTTGAATTTCAACATGCCAGAGTTTGGGGTTGCGTAGGGTTCTAGCCCCATCGGCCAACCCTCTCCCATATGTCCAAAAGCACTGTTCATCGGTGGAGTTCTTTAAACTTTGTTTATTAGCCACTAAACTGTGGTAAAGCCACAATAATTTGCATTAGTGCTAAACAATATTATGAGATAAAAATGCAATTATCTTAAGACTTAAGATGCACTTATACTCTAATTAATGCATAGTTAAAAGTGGTGGTTAACTTGGTGGAGCATGCCAAATGTGGCGGAAGAGCTAAATTTAGTAATCTTAACTGGCGAAACTCTAGGTTTAGTAGAGAAATTCTAGGGAAATTTGTTTTTGCCATAACTGAGGAAAATTTCAACCAAAATGAGCTTAGAAATAGTCATTATTGGTAGATTTTTATTTTTTTGGAGCCATTGGAGCATGTTGCAGAGGCAATAGGGAACTGTAAACTAGTATTTTTCACAATTGAATCTAATACAAATGCCCACACTATGAAGTTGGACCAAGGAGACGTAGACGAGGAGGGGTGAACTCCTTCATCAAAAACTTGTTTATTGAATTTTTTTATTTGTGCATGTTTTGTTTTTATATGTTGTTGTTCAACATTGAGTTTCTATGCTTTTGAGTTCATGAAAAACACTAAATTTCACCAAGTTTAATGAATTTTAAATGACATGCTCATGGATAAACTCTTGTTTGATAAGAAAATCAAAGCACATTCATTTTAAATCTAAAACTAATATTAGAACAACATTAACTAATAATCAATTTCAGATCACCAGTCCCTGAGATGGGGGTGTGGGGGGCAATTCCCCCCCACTATTGCTGCCAGGGTGTCTAATGGGGGCAAGTTGAGAAAAAATTCCTTGTAAAATATTGTAGTTTTGTATTCAATCTTGAACATTCATTAGGCAAAGGATCTGATGGTAGAACTTATGTTAATTTGGAGTTTTTATTTCTCCCTAGAAGACAACCCTCAATGTATATAATGCAATTATATTACGGTTTTGTATAATCTTGTGAGAGGAAAAAAAGAAGAGGAGAATGTGTGAGAGTGAAGAGGAAGTTACAACATATGTGCTTTAGGTTACACTCCTTTAGTTTGTTGGATAATATTAAAGGAAGGTTTGGTAGCCCAAATTGGGTGGAACATGTATATGTCTGTCTCTCTTGTTTTAGGTTTTTCTATGTTTGTGTTTCCACAATATTTTATGTGTTCCACTTTTATGTTATTTAATTTCTAACACCAAGTTTATAACTAACATTTGGTGAGTGATATTTGGTTATTTCCATAGGAACCTTAGTCTTCGATGGATAAGATATGCACCATAGATCATTGAGCCATGTTGAGTATAAGGGAGGTACCCTCTTATCATAGTAAAGTGGGGGAGGGGGTTTTCCCATAACATTAGAAAGAAGGGGGAGGGTCTAAACTCATAGTTCCTTGTTGATGTTCTGACTTGGATGTTTACTCACTCACACAAAATATTTCTCATTTAGTGCCATCTTTATTTAATTTTTTGGTGCATATTGTTAGCAACGCTCAAAATTTTACAATCTCTATCTTCGAGCCTTCATTTTGGTAGGTTCCGTTGCTAATTGTAGGGGATTAGCCATGTTCTCCCGAGATGAGGTTTTGGGCACTCTATTAATTTTGATTGTGTTGGGAGCAAGGGGGTTGGTGGGGAAAATCAACATGGAAACCACATATATATTTAAAAATTATTAAAAGGTTATCAACCGAACAAAAATAAGCTACCATTGCATCATTTCTCACTATACAAGCGACTAGAAAAAATGACAATTATAGTGCTAACTAAAGAACTCAATTTCATTAACAGAGAAAATAATTACATAATGGATGAAGCTTTTAGGAATTAAATTCTTTGTATCCTTCTTTGCAATATTTGGCTATCTACATACATGTATCAAAATAGTAAAATATTATAATATAAAAGGGATGTTTCTTGGCCAACAATTCCTCTATGGTTATTACATCTTGACACTTTTTGGAACCTCAACTAGCTAACTAAGTATAGTTGTCCCATAAGGGACACATAATAATAAAAAAACATATATTTCATGGATAATATCTACACTAAGTTTTCCCTCACATGGAAAATTTTGTTTCTTATCATGCTCTTGCATCAAGAAGATCAAGAGTAAGAAGAAACCCATTAAAAATAAGAAATCAAAGAGAAATCCTATGAAGGATGTTTTGAATTGGATGAGAGGAAATATAAATAAGGAGAAAAATAAGTGAAACTATTTCACTAGGGGGTTCTATCCCAAGAGATCTTACATGAAGAAATACATTGACTAGATAGAAATGTACTGCAACGACATCTCTTGGATGATTACATACCAAATAATGCCAAGAAGAATAATTGATACCAACCACTAGATGGAAAAGGTAAATATAATGCATTATGATGTAGTAAATAATTACATGATATTTTGGTGGTTCACCTATTAGCCACACCACATGGATCATGTGTGAAGCTAACACCTCGGTTTTGTAGGACTTTCAATATTCTTTAGAGAATTGGACCAGTAGCTTATTGACTTGCACTGGCTATGATAGTGACAGTCCATGATGTTTTCCATGTTTCATTGTTTAAGAAGTATGTTATCCTCATGCTATATTCACTATGGAATTTGTCACTTTCAATGTTGTTTGCATTTGCAAGTTTCGTTTGCACTTTTCTCTTACTGTCGCAAGTGTCATCCCCTGGGCATGCGAGGTATTGCATGATGTAAAATAAAAGTTATGCCTCATTTCAGGAGGTAAATTTGGTTTTGTTGGATCATGTTTATCATATAGACATGTATTAGACTCTTACCCAAAGTTTTATGGGTTGTCGCACTAGTGTTGTCACTATCGTCACGAAGACTATCTTTATCTATTTGATCTAACATTTAGTAAAATTTTGGAAAAAAAAATTCCTTATCAAATTAGATGCATTCAGCCTCTTAGAGCTATGAATTGTGTAGTGGAAAGCCTCAATCATGCACCATTGTCTCCAGGGAACGTTAAATACCTAGTTCTTGTTATGAAACCAGCTCCCAAAATATAAGAAAAGAGAGGTCAACGCCTTAGAAATCGACCACTTCGAGGGGGAAAACCCCTTTACATAACATAAATCAACAATTCTTGGAGAACACAAATGAAAAAACCTCCTTTCTATATATAGGAGTCCATGGCGTCACAATATAATCCTATACGACCTAACAATAATAATGTAAGGGCACAATAATAACAATATGGGGACTATAGGGGTACGATAATAACAATAAAGAGGCTACACTAACAAAAATAAGGGACTAAATTCATAATATAGGGCCCTAACATGCCCCTCTACTTCAAAAAAATCTTGTCCTCAACGTTTGAGTAGTTTTTGTTGCTCCTGTATAAAAGTCTCCCCCTCCCATGTGGAATCTTTAGTGGGTAATTTCTTCCATTAGATGTGATACTCTGAAATTGATAGATTTCGTAGGTGTCAAGTTATTTTTTCCGTGATTAATTCAGGTTCAAAATATGATTTTTCCTTCCTCATCAATTTCTGGAAATATTGTTTTAACCGAAAGTTTTTCACCTATAACCTTCTTTAAGCATGAAACATGGAAAACTGGGTGCACTCGGGAAGATGAAGGAAACTCCAATTTGTATGCCATAGTACCAATATTTTGCAACGCCTTGCAAGGACCATAGTAATTTGGTAATAATTTATTATCGTTCTTAGATTGCTTGAGGGACATTTGTTTGTATGGTTGTATCTATAAAAATACCCTGTTTCCTACATCAAAACTTCTCTCGTTGCAACGTTGATATGCCTATTGTTTCATTCAACTCTGTGCCAAATTTAGGTTATCCTTTATGAGTTGGAGAACTTGTTGTTGATGCTCGATGTGATATTCCACTGCTTCAAATTTATAATTTTCTTTTAAAGATGATGTGATGGACGACAAATGATATCCATAAAGTGTCATAAATGGGGTCATTTTTGTTGCAGTGTGTAAAGAAGTGTTACCACCATTCAACAAGAGGTAACCAATTGACCCATTGTGTTTGTTTATTAGATACAAGGAAATGCATATATACTTCCGAACATTTTTTCATTATCTCTATTTTCCCATCAGATTGAGAATGATAAGATGAGCTATGAGCTATTTGAGTACCCAAAGAAAAAAATAATTTCGTCCTAAAATCTCCAATGAAAATGGAATCTCTATCGCTTACAATAATCTTTGGGTTTCCATGTAGGTTTTGAATTGTTTCCATAAATTCAGTATCAACTGTACTCACTTTAAATGAATGAGATAATGCACAAAAGTGTGCATACTTGGTAAGCATATCAACTACCAGCATGATGACAGTCTTTGTTAGGGCTCTATATTACTAGTGTAGTCCCTCATTGTTGTTAGTGTAGCCCCCTTATTATTATTGATGTACCTCTGTAGTCCCCATATTGTTATTATTGTACGCCATAATAGCCCACTGTTGCTAATCGTTGTGTCCTTACATTATTATTTTTAGGTCGACTAGAATTATATGGTGACCCCGTGGAATCTTATATATAGAAAGAATTTTTTTTCATTTGTGTTGTCCAAGAATTTTTCATTTATGTAATGTAAAGGAAGTTTCCCCCTCGAAGAGACTGATTTATAAGGTGTTGATCTATATTTTATTCTATTTTGTGAGATGGTTTCATAACATTTGGTATCAGAGCTTTGGATTTGAAGGTTTCGCTGCATCAAACATGTCAACGCGTCATTTGTTCGATAACTTGTTTTCTACGAAGGTTCATAAACTAAAACAAAAAAACATTTGCGAAGAACTCCTAAGAAAATTCGTGTAAACATTTCAGATCTTGGTTCGCAATATTTTTGGAGATATGATTTGTGGAGGTTAGGGTTTTTGCAGGCTCCCAAATTTCATCTTAAAGAGGTGATCTTGGGAAACATAACTCTCGCTTTGAGCATAGGATTTGAATTCTGTAAAAAGTGGCCGAAATCACACAGATTATGGTTTCTAGTGTATTTATTTTAGAGTCCAAGGAGGAAATAATGACACGTGGCATGCTGTACAAGTTCGCTCTACTCAACTAGTCCATAATTAGGTCATTGTGGGAGATGGGGCATAACCTTTCCTTGAAGAATCTAGATTAGGTCAGACCTATTGCATTGGAGAGAATATTTAGGGGGTTACTAAAGGACTAAAGATAAAATCCCAGAGATCTTAAATTAAAGAGATACATGAGTTTCAATATCAAGCTCGTCAAAATCAACTAAAAGGTGTGTATATATTTTTTAAATTGCATAAGTCTTGTTTGCAAAAAGAGTTTGAAGGGATTCTGAGGGAATATTGAAGCATAGATATCAGTATTCAGTTCTAAAATCCCCCCTAAAAAGAGTTTAACATCCATTAAGCTCTCAGAATGGTCTACTATGACTCATGAAGAGGAAGAAGTGCAACATGATATATCAAAATTACAAGACCAAGTGCAACATATTTCTCTCTCTCAAAGAGCAAAAAAAAATGAAATGGAAAATTTGAAGAAAGGCGTGTAAAATAAGATCGATGGTTTGAAGAAAGGCGTGAAAGCTAATATTTATGGTTTGAATAATGGCATGGAAGCTACTATGGTTGGCGTGGAAGCTAAGATGAATGGCCTGGAAGCTAAGAATGATGGTATAGAAGGCAACATGGAAGCTAACATGGATTATTTGAAGAAAGACGTGGAAGATGAGATGGATGGTTTGAAGAAATGCATGGAAGTTAAGATGGATGCTTTGAATAAAGGCACATAAGCTAAGATGGATGGTTTGAATAATGGCATGGAATCTAAGATGGATGGTATAGAAGGAACCATGGAATATTTGAAGAAATACATGGAAGACTTGAAGGAATGTTTGGCAAAGTTTCTAAAAGAAAAAATTCCTAATGGCGAAAAATCAGTAAAGGAAACTCATGATGAGAAAAAAATAAATGTTAATCATGATTTCATAGAATCTAATGTTGGATTTGAGAACCGTCATATTCCAAATATAGATATGAGGAAGTTTTATGGCAAGGATCTGGTAAATTGGACACTACAAATGGAGCAATACTTTGAGCTCCATAATAAAAAAACACACAAAAGGTACGCATTACATCTTTATATTTAGAACAAAATCAGTTTATATGGTATCAATGGCTTTTTTATTGTAAACCATTGGTCACTTGGTCAATGTTTACAGAGGAAATGATAGCACATTATGAGGATACAAAGAGAAACACATTATTTATCCAATTGATAAATATAAAACAAAATGGTTCAATGGTGGAGCACATTGAGGACTTCAAAAAAATGAATATAATGGTAAATAATATTCTAGGGGAATGTAGTCTTGATGTCTTCCTAGGGACTGTAAAGGATAACATCCAACATGAGGTTTGCCTTTGGGAACCTGATACATTGGAGAAGGCATTCTGGTTGGAAAAAAAATTGAAACCAAAACTATGGTGACAAGGAAGCCTACCACTCACATCTATAAAGATGGAAGTGTTTCTACTCCCAGAATTCCAAAACTGAGAAGGTTGACACCGTAAAATTTGGAAGAAAAAAGAGAAAAAGGGCTTTTCTATAGTTGTGATAAAAAATTCACTAAAGGTGATAAGTGTGTTGAGAAGAAATTATTTTACATAGATTATAAAGACAGGAAAGAAAAGAAACAAGAAACTTCAAAAGAAGAGGATATACACCAGGAACAAACCCTAGAGGAAGAATAAATGAATTCAACCATATCCTATAATGCATTGGCAGGAGTTACCACTCTTCAAACTCTCAATAGAGAATGACATATCAAGAAGAAAAATGTAATAGTGCTTATTGATTCGGGTAGTACCCATAATTTTATTCATTGTAAGGTAGCCAAGGAATTGAAATGCTTCTTATATCCAGTGCGAGAGTGTCAAGCTATGGTGGCAAATGGAGGAACTTTAAATTTCTTTGGAAAGTGCCATAATATGAAGCTGACCATGGGGGAATATGTATTGAATATTCCAATGCTTTACATTCCAATGGGTGGTGCTCATGTTGTATGAGAAGTACAATGGTTACAATATTTGGGGACGGTAGCTTTTAATTTTCAAGAACCTTTCTTGAATTTTTTTCAAAAGTGAAGGAATTTTAATTACGGGGTATCACAAGGAGGCCATGAAAGATAATAATCTCTAATGTCATGACAAATCTTATGAAGAAAGAATTATGAGGCATCATTGCACAATTATTCTCACTAGAAGTTCCAACATCAAAATCATTTATATATATAGATCTTCAAAAAGTCTTGGACAATCATTCCAAGGTGTTTGAAACTCCTAAATGACTCCCACCTATTCGTGATCACGATAATTATATTGAATTGATTCCATGAAGTATTCCTCCAAACATCAGGCCTTATAGATATCCTTATGTCCAAAATAGATAAATTGAACTCATGATTGCAGAAATGCTAGAGGTTGGTATAATTCAACCTAGTCAAAGTTATTCTTCTACTATAGTAGTATTAGTGCACAAGAAGGATGGATCACGGTGTCAAAGTTATTTTTCTACTATAGTGGTATTGGTGCACCAGAGGGATGGATCATGGTGCATCTTCCTGGATTATAGGGAGCTCAATACGCGCACTATTAAAGATAAATGCCCCGTTCATATGATTGGTGAATTACATGGAGAAATTTATTTCACCAAGTTGGATCTTCGTTCAGGATATCATAAAATTAGAATGAATACTGAAGACATTCTGAAAACAACATTTCGAACTCAGGAGGGTCATTATGAATTTTTGGTCATGCCCTTTGGCCTTACCAATGCACCTTCTACATTTCAAGGGTTTATGAATTCCATTTTCAAACCCTTCCTTAGAAAATTTGTGTTAGTATTTTCTGATGATATAATAATCTACAACAGGTCTCAGAAGGTTCATGTTCAACATGTTGACAAGGTGCTAAAACTATCGGAGGAGAAAGAATCATATCCAAAAACCTCCAAATGTTTCTTTGGAGTACAAGAGGTGGAATATCTGGGTCATATTGTATCTCAAGAGGGTGTTAAGGTATACCCCAACAAAATTAAAACCATTAAATAATGGAAAGTACCCAAAAACATAGAGTAGTTGTGAGGATTTCTCGGGTTAACAAGCTATTATCGCAAGTTTGTTAATAATGAAGGGAGAATAGTAGCACTGCTAACTACATTATAAAATAAAGATGCATTTTCATGGAATCAGGAAGCAACTAAGGCCTTTGAACATCTTAAAGAGGCAATGTGCCAAACATCGTTCTTAGCTACGCTAGACTTCACAAAAACCTTTATTGTCTAATGTCATGGCTCAGGAAATGGAATTTGTGTTGTTTTAATTCAAGAAGGAAGACCCATTTCTTTTGAAAGTCATCCAATCAAAGGAAAGTATTTATAGAAAGCTATATATGAGAAGGAAATGTTGGAAATACTACATGCATTAAATAAATGGCGACCTTATCTAATTGGAAGACACTTCAAGGTAAAAACTGACCATGATAGTCTTAATTTTTTTTTGGAAAAAATACTATGTTTATAAGAGAAACAAATGGGTCACAAATATGTTGGGTTATGACTTTGAAATCATCTACAAAAAAGGGAAGATAAATGTTGTTTCACATTCACTCTCAAGAAAGGATGAGGATGTGAAAACTTTGCTTTGTGACATTTCTATTACCAATATGGATAACTGAAGCAAGGGAGGAATGGAAGAATGAAGAATAAGTATGGAAACTCATTCAAAAGTTGCAACAAGATCCCAATACATTTGATACATTTAGTGGAAAAATTATTCCTTATGGTACAAAGATCGCTTATATCTTTGTAAGAATTCCCAAATAAAACAAAACATTCTTTTCGAATTGCATACCTCTGCCTTAGGAGGACACTCGAGCTTTTTAAAAACTTACCACAGGGTGAACAAATATTTTTTTTGGGATGGCCTTAAATTTCTTATTCAAACTTTTGTGGCAGAATGTTTGGTTTTCCAGAAAAATAAAGTTGAGACAATTAAGACCGTGTGTTTGCTACAATCTTTATCAATTTCAAATCAACGTTGGGAGGAGGTTTCAATGGATTTTATCATAGGTTTACCTAAGTTCGAAGGAAATAGTGTCATCATGGTGGTAATTGATAGAATTACCAAGTATGCACACTTTTGTGCGTTATCTCATCGATTTAAGGAAAGTACAGTTGCTACTGCATTTATGGAAACAATTCAAAAGCTACATGGACACCCAAAGATTATTGTAAGCAATAGAGATCCCATTTCACTGGAAATTTTTGGAGAGAACTATTTTCTTGTTTGGGTACTCAACTAGCTCGTAGCTCATATCATTATCACCCTCAATCGGATGGTCAAAATAAGATAGTGAAAAAATGTTTGGAAGGATATATTCTTTGCTTTGTATCTGATAAATAAACACAATGGGTCAATTAGTTACCTCTGGCTGAATGGTGGTATAACACTTCCTTCCATACTATAGCAAAAATGAGACCATTTATGGGGCTTTATGGATATCGTCTCTTGTCCATCACATCATATTTAAGAGAAAATTCTAAGCTTCAAGCACTGGAACATCACATCAAGCATCAACAAAAAGTTCTCCAAATCTTTAAGGATAACCTAAATTTGGCACATAATCAAATGAAACAACATGCAGATCAACATCACATTGAAAGAAGTTTTGATCTAGGTGACTGGGTATTTTTACGGCTACAACTATACAAAAAATGTCCCTCAAGCAAGCTAAGAAGGATAATAAATTATCGCCAAAGTATTATGGTCCTTAAAAGGTTTTGCAAAAGACTGGTACTATGGCATACAAATTGAAGCTTCTTGCATCTTCCTGAGTGTACCCAGTTTTCCATGTTTCATGCTTAAATAAGGTTATATGTGACAAATTGTTAGTTCAAACAATATTGCCAGAACTTGATGAGGAAGGAAAAATCATATTGGAACCTGAAGCAGTCACAGAAAGAAGAACTCGACAGCTATGAAATCGATCAATTTCATAGTATCTCATCAAGTGGAAGAACTTACCCACTGAATATTCCACATGGGAGGATGAGAATATTATACAAAAGCATCCAGAACTACTCAAGCGTTGAGGACAAAATGTTTTTGAAGGAGAGGGGCATGTCAGGGCTGTATATTACTAGTGTAGTCCCTTATTTTTGTTAGTTTAGCCCCCTTATTGTTTTCGTTGCACACCTGTAGTCCCCATATTGTTATTATTGTTCCCCATAATAGCCCACTATTGTTAATTGTTGTGCCCTTATATTATTATTGTTAGGTCGGATAGGGATATATTGTGGCCCCATGGACTCCTATACATAGAAAGGAGTTTTTTTCATTTGTGTCATCCAACAATTGTTCATTTATGTAATGTAAAGGGGGTTTCCCCCTCAAAGAGGCTGATTTCTAAGGTGTCGATCTATATTTTCTTCTACTTTGTGAGTTGCTTTCATAACACTCTTTCATTCGGAATTAGGCAAACCTGTGATAAAATCAATTGAAACCTCATCTCAGCGTTGATTTGGAATGGATAAAGGCTATAGTAGACCCAAGGTATTAATTGTCTCAACTTTATTTTGCCAGAAAACCAAAAATTCCACCAAAAAATTATGAATATCGTATTTAAGGCCATCCCAAAAAAATCTTCCTTCACCCTGTGGTATGTTTTTAAAAATCCCGAGTGTCCTCCTAAGGGATAGGTGTGTAATTACAACATAATATTTTGTTTTAATTGGGAGTTCTTAGAAATATATAAGTGACCTTTATACCATAAGGAATCATTTTTCCAACTAAATTTATTAGATATACTTGGATCTTGCTGCAAATTATGAATGAGTGTCCATACTTCTTTGTCATTCTTCCATTCCTGCCTTGCTTTGGTTATCCAATCTGGTTGGATAATATAAATGTCACAAAGGAATACTTCCACATCCTCATGCTTGGAAAATTTCCTCTTTAAGATGTTCAAAGGCATTAGTTGCTTTAGAAGTCCACGAAAATGCATCTTTATTATATAATGTTGTTAGAGGTGCTTCTATTTTCCCATAATTCTGAAAAAAGTTGCAATAATACCTTGTTAACCTGAGAAATCATCGCAACTACTTTATGGTTCTGGTGACTTTCCATTACTTAATGGAGCTAATTTTATTAGGGCTACCTTAACACCCTCCCGAGATACAATATGACCCAGATATGCCACCTCTTGTACTCCCAAGAAACAACTAGAGGTTTCTGCATCTAATTGTTTCTCCTCCAATAGTTTGAGTACTCTGTCAACATGTTGAACATGATCATTCCAAGACCTGCTATAGATTAGTATATCATCAAAAAAATACTATCAAAAATTTTCTAAGGGTTTGAAAATGGAATTCATCAACCATTGAAATGTAGAAGGTGCATTGGTAAGGCCAAATGGCATGACCAAAAATTCATAATGACCCTCATGATTTTGAAATTATTTTTTTTCGGAATGTATTTAGTCTTCATTATAATTTGATGATATCTTGAACAGAGATCCAACTTGGTGAAATAAATTGATCAATATAATTCATCCAATAATTCATCAGTCACAGGAATGAGAAATTTATCCTTAATAGTGTGTTTATTGAGCTCCCGATAATCTTGACACATGTTCCATGATCCATCCTTCTTTTGCACCAATACAACTGGAGCAAACAAGTAACTTTCGACTAGGTTGAATTATACCAGCCTCTAGCATTTGTGTAATCATACGTTCGATTTCACTCTTTTGGGAATAAAGATATTTGTAAGGCCTGATGTTTGGAGGAACACTTTCTGGAATCAAATGAATAACATTATCATGATCACAAATAAGTGGGAGTCCTTTCGGAGTTTCAAACACCTTGGAATTATTGTCCAAGAAGTTTTAGCGATTTGGATAAATAGATAATTTTTATGTTCAAACTTCTAGTGAGCATAATTGTGCAATGACGCCTGTCTTTTATTTCATCAGAAGTTTTTTCATGACGTTAGAGATTATTATATTTCCCGGATGTCCTGCGATACCCCGCAATTCAACTTCCTTTCCTTTTGAAAAAAAAATTCAAGAAAAGTTCTTGAAAATTAAAATCTACTATCCCAAAAGATTATAACCATTGTACTCCTAGTACATCATAATCACCACCAATTGGAATGGAAAGCATTAAAATATTCAATACATATTCCCCCATGGCTAGCTTGATATTATCAAAACTTTCTAGAGAAACTTATGGTTCCTCCTTTTTCCACCATCACTTGACAGTCTAGCGCTGCGTATGAGAAGCAATTCAATTCCTTAGCTGCCTTACAATGAGTAAAATTATGGGCACTTACCTGAATCAATAAGAACTATTAAATTTTTCTTCTTGATGTGTCCTTATATCTTGAGAGTTTGAGGAGTGGTAATTCCGGCCAATAAATTACAATATATGGTTGGATTCATTTCTTCTTCCTCTAGGGTTGGTTCTTGGTGTATATCCTCTTCTTATGAAGTTTTTTGTTCCTTTTCTTCGTCCTCTTCACAATCTATGTAAAATAATTTCTTATCAGCACACTTATGACCTTTACTATATTTTCTATCACAACTATAGCAAACCCCTTTTTCTCTTTCTTCTTCGAATTGCTGTGGTTTCAACCTTTTAAGTTGTGGAAGTCTAGGAGTAGAAACACTTCCATCTTTATAGTTGTGAGTGGAAGGCTTCCTTGTCAGCATAATTTTGCTTTCAATTTTTCTTTCGAACCTAAGTGCCTTCTCCAATGTATCAAGTTCCCAAAGGCAAACCTCATGTTGGATGTTATCTTTTAGAGTCCCCATGAAAACATCAATCCTATGTTGCTATGGAATATTATTTACCTTTATATTCAATTTTTGCAAGTCGTCCATGTGCTCCATCATTGAACCCTTTTGTTTGAGATTTATGAATTGGCTAAAGAAGGTGTTTCTATTTGTATCCTAATAATGTGCTATCATTTCCTCCATAAAAATTGACCAAGCGACCAGTGGTTTTCGAGTGCAAAGCCATCAATACCATACAAACTTATTTTTTTCTAAATGTAAAGTTGCAATGCATACCTTTTGTGCGTTTTGTGTATTATGGAGGTCAAAGTATTGCTCCATTTGTAGTATCCAAGTTATCAAATCCTTGCCATCAAGATTCCTCATTTATATATTTGGAATATGGTGGGTCTTAAATCCAACATTAGATTCTATAAAATCATTACTAACATTTATTTTGTTCTCATCATGAGTTTCCTCTACTACCTTTTCTCCATTGGGAAGATTTTATCGTAGCATCTTTTCCAAACCTTCCTTCAAACCTTCCATCTCTTTCTTCAAATATTACATGTTTCCTTCTATACCATCCATATTATCTTCCACGCCATCAATATTAGCTTCCACGCCATTCTTGAAACCATCCATCTTAGCTTCCACGCCTTTCTTCAAACCATCCATGTTTCCTTCTATACCATCCATCTTAGCTTGCATGTAATTCTTCAAGCCATCCATCTTAGCTTCCATGCCTTTCTTCAAACCATCCATCTTAGTTTCCATTCCTTTCTTCAAAACATCCATCTCAGCTTCCGTTTCATTTTTTGCTACTCTTTACGAGAGCGAAAGTTGTCGCACTTGTTCTTGTAATTTTGATATATCATGTTGCACTTATTCCTCTTAATGAGTCATAGTAGAGCCTTCTGAGGGCTTAGTGGGTGTTGAATAATTTTTATGGGGAGTTTTAGAACCCAATAATGATATCTATGCTTCAATATTCCCTTGGAATCACTTCAAATTGATGTTTCAAACAAGACTAATGCAATTTAAAAGAAATACACAACTTTTTCTTGCTTTTGAGGAGCTCGATATTGGAACTTATGTATCTATGTAATTTCATATCCCCAATATTTTATCTGCGGTCCTTTAGTAGCCCTTTGAATCATATTTCCAATTCCATATTCAGACCTGATTTGGTTTCTTCATGACAAGGTTATGCCCAATCTCCCATAATGACCTAATTATGGACTAGTTCAATAGAGTGAACTTCTATGGTGTACCCTGTGTCACTGTTTCCTACTTCATCACTGAAATTAATACAAAGGAAACTACAGTCTGTGCACTTTTAGCCACTTTTTACATAATTCAAATCAGATGCTCATAGAGAGAGTTATGACGATTTTCCCAAGGTCACCTCTTTGAGATGAAATTTGGGAGCCTGCAAAAACCCTAAATTCCACAGATCATATCTTTGAAAATATTGTGAACCAATATTTGAAAATTTTCCACGATATTCCTAAGGATTTCTTCACAACTGGAAATTTTTTTAGCTTCTGAAACTTTGTAGAAAAACATTATAGCGTAAATTCCATGATTACCTGTTTGAAGTAGCGAAACCCTAAAATCCGAAGCTCTAATACCAAATGTTATGAAACCAACTCCCAAAATAGAAGTAAAGAGAGATAAACGCCTTAGAAGCCAACAAATTCAAGTGGTCAACCTCCTTTACATTACATAAATGAACAATTCTTGGATAACACAAATCAAAAAACCTCCTTTCTATGTACAGGAGTCTATGGGGTCTCAATATAATCCTAGTCGATGTAAAAATAATAATGTAAGGGCACAATAATAACAATATGGGGACTAAAAGGGTACAATAATAACAATAAAGGGGCTACACTAACAACAATAAAGGACTACAATAGTAATATACGGCCCTAATAGTTTTTTCCCTCAAATAATGTCCATTGTGCAGTCACAGTTCTTAAGGATTGCCTCCTTGGTCTTATATATTTCACAATACTGCCTCCTAGATAATCTCTTGTTGCACATTACATATTCTCAATCATCAAGCTATCTCCTTGAGTCCTTGAGATTCCCCATTGTCTAATCCACTAATAATCCTCCCTCTAGAATTATGTATTTCGTGGTCTCATGGCTCTAGCTTGCCTCACTCAGCTCCCCAATTGCACAGTCTTCTTGCCTAGGCTTCCAAAATTGTGAATTCTATAATCTCAAACTTCAATACCTCATCCCTGGCCTTTGTAACTACACATTTTTTATTCCATAAGTCTATCACTTAGTATAGTACCAATTTTCATCTTAACCAATGATTTTCATGAAGCATATTACACTAGGATGATTTCATACTAATGTCGTATTGTCATTAACAGATTTCACTTGCAAGTACTATATCTTGACATGACAGGATCATGCTCAGAGAGAAGGAGACCATGATAGAAGACACTCTTGAAGATGTGAAGACAAGATGATCATTTTACAAGAGGATGGAAGGCAAATATATCGCGACATAAGTTGGGAGGCCCAAATCACATTAAAAATATCCACATCTTAAAGAACTTGTGAAGAAGAAGAAGAGAAAGTACCACCATGAAGAACATAAAGGAATATTGGTTCAAGAGAAAGAATTTGACTTCGAAAGTTCCAACATTCACTCAAACTATTTGGAGGGTGAATATGAAGAAAAGGTAGATCTTTCATGAAGATGAAGTACTGAACAAATATTTGACGAATATTGAATACAAAGTAGTGAGAGAAACGAAATGGAATGGCCACCTCATCTTGATGTCCATGTAATCATTGTCAAGTTCTGATGTATGAAAGCATCATCACAGTGTCATGTGTGTCCAAGTGTATTTCCACATCATTTGTGGATATAATAATGTAATTATGCAAAGGAAAGGACAAAACGTAATGTGTGGAAGTCCAAGAGTCATATGTGGAATATGAAAATTCACACAGTCATATATGGACAAATGAGACTTTAGGAAAAGCCAAAAATCCATATAGAAGACTAAACAACATCTTGTCACTACGACGAACACCCTCCAAAATTTGTTTCCGCAACAAATTTTGGAGCCTTTTTTGGAACTTATCATTGGTTGTTCTATAGTGACTTCTTGGTCAATTGATGATTTTTGAGCTCCCTCTTGGATTGAAAGTGTTGACATCACTTGCACAAACATGATCAGTCTGCAATAAGTTCATGGGAACATTCTTATATGCACGATTGGAGATGTGTAGCATGTTCCATCAGGGTTGTGCATGTACGATGTACAATCCATGTCGACAGTCAATGTGCACTGACATTGACAGTTTCTGAAATTCTAGCCTTGTTCATACATCCATTTCGGCGAGTTTGCAAAATCTCGCTTCCATGCACATATTTTTTGCGAGTGTCATTTTGATGTTTTCGAGTGTCGCTTTCACTTGAATTTACTAAAATTAGCATCATTTTCATGTTACATTTTCTTTAGCATGTGTTACTTTTACTATCATCCACATATCGCAACAGATGTTCACACTTTAGAAATTGGTGTTTTTTTTAATGTTAGCTATCACACAATGTATGCATGCCTGTTATGGTGGTTTCAAGGGGTTAAATTTTTGTGAATGAGTTTATCAAACCATGTAAACATCAGTGACACTCATTCCCAAATTAATATGCACTATCACACAAGTGTCATTACGGTTGTCACAAAGTATATATTTAGTGTCCAACTTGTCGTGAAGTCATCACAAGGTTGTCGCATTGAGGGAAATATGTTTTGAATATGTCTGAATGATATACATTGTTGTGTGATCACAGTCAAGTGATATCACTATTCACATGAGTCTTTCAGTACCACACTTCACCAATTTTTAGAAGTTCACCAGCACCCTAGCCTCATCTGACCTTCCTCATCTGCATACTAGAAAGCTCCAACCCTCAAGCTTAATCTTTGTCCCTTGACACTATACAATGTGAATTTTATGCTTTCTAGTATTACAAACTTCACAATTTTAATGCTCAAGCCTAAACTTGCTTCCCATAATTGCGTAATTCACCTTCCCAGACTAGCCTCAACTATGAAATCCACAATATATATCCTCAATCTCACTGCTTAAGCTCCTGAATTGCGCAAATGTGTAATGGCCCATCCTCCTATACCTCCCAGAATTGCACAATTTTCCCTCCTATCAAGCAGTGAAAAATACCTCAATCGGTCACCCTTAGCTCTAAACTAATCAATATTTTTCCTCAGTCGATCCTAAACTATACATTATACAGTCTCAAAGCCTAAGGTACACCCCTGACTGCTTGAGCTACACAACTGCAGAGTCATTTAGCCTCTCCCTTAGCCTACAACCTAGTTCCAACTCATTTAGTGGATCATAATGCACTATCTTAGACTATGTGTTTATCAGACTCATGTCGTATTTCCATGAGTGAATTGTAGACACAAGAACTTTATCATGCTATGACAAGATGATGATGAAGGAGACAGAGAAGGAGGGAATGCTAGAAGACACACATGTATTTGAAGATATAATATGATAAAGAAGTGAGAAGATGAAGGAACACCAGACTATAATAGAATATTAAGTTCAAGATCACATGGAGGACTCCTCATATTCAAGTCATAAGGAGGAACAAGAGGAAATGTATCATTTTTTCAAGAAAAAAAATAAAGAAGAAATAAGAACGAAATCTTGGCACTATCACATCATCATGATGTCCATGTCATTAGTGCCCTATCATGTCATGTCACAAGTCATCATATGCCACATCATGATTGTGGATCATGTAAATTCTATTCAAAATGTATTTTAAAGTGGAAGTCCAAAGGACACATATGGAATATGAAGAGTCATGTAAGATGAAAATTCATACATAGTAAATCAGTAATGAGGGTAGTCAAAGACTCACAAGGAGGGTGAAGAATCACCCCTTGGTTATATATACACCCACATTTTATGAGGAGAGGAATTTTCACCTTGTCTCCTCCCACAAGGAATTAGGGAGAGAAGCTAGTTCTTTTCAGGAGTAAGGAGTGGCTCCAACACTCCAATACTAGAGCTAGTGGAGTTCATTGTATACATGTGTCTTAGAAATTTTACTTAATATTAGAAGCCCTATGGGACACCACATTCTTCATGCATGGATTATGGATATTTGTAAGAAAATTATGTGAATGTTTGTAATTCATCTTTTCTTTAATCTGTGCCAAAGTAGTTGAATTATTTTGGTTATTTTGGTACTTATCATATTGAGAATCTGTTGTAATTATTGTTATGGTTGTCACATCATCATGTACTATTCCGCTGGATATCAGACATATCTTCCTTTTCATATTGGTTTCAATGACCATCAGATCTTTGTGGCCTACTCCGCTTGATTTTGTGTGAACCCTTCTTGTTCCTGTGTGACTCTACCTGTGTGGTACTACTACCTCTCTTTTATAGGTATGGAGACCCATAAATATCCTTAGTAGGAATAAATACACTCCTAGTGTGAATGGGGGTCATCATAAAAGATGGATTGAAGACCCTTAGGTGTGAAAAGGGGTTGGAGCATGAATATTGCATCAACTTTGACCAAATCAAGAACGCTGTTATGGAGGAGTGGCATTTATGGTGGGCCATCGCAGTTTTGGAGGGAGATTGAATGCATTGAAATAGTGACCTAATTGAGTGGGGCCAAGGGTGAGGAAGCTCATCACTTATATAAGGAATAGGATGGCAGCCATATGGGGTTATGCTTTAGATTACTATTTTGATATGGTATGTTTAGACTTGTTGCTCTCTTAAGCTATTTAGCTAAGATTGCAGTGTTGTTTAGCACAAAGTGTTCTTGGTTGGGAATCCCACCTCTTTCCTTGAGAGGATTCTCGGAAGAGTATTGCACTGTATTTCCCACTATCCAGCATCAGGCCAAGCTAAATATTTGTTGTACAACACAGTTTCTGCAGAGTATTGTGTTGTGTTGCAGGGTACAACAGTGGAGGATTATATTCGGTGCCTTCAGAGCTAGTTTTGTAGTGGGGGTAGGTTTCCTTCGATTGGAAGGCCAGTAATGAAGCCCCATGGGATTTATTGAAATATTTGGAACTAGGCCAAGGAGTATTTATCCCCTACAACATAGTTCAGTCCATATCTACATTATTTTAGGAAGGAGTTGCAGGGGTGGTTGTAGTAGATGTTTTGGGAGGTGATTTCTTTAGTGGAGGATCCATTCTTGCATCCGGAGGATCTATTGGAGAAGAGCTATAGGTTTCTATATCAGCTTCAGCCATATCTTCTCATTTTTTTTGTTGGAGCATACCTTCAGCCCTAGGGTTTCAACTTACATTGGCACATTGTGTGCATTTTCTGGAAACCCTCTTAGGTTGTCTTGGAAAGCTGATCTAGTGCCCATATCTATATGTGTAGTATCTATTATGGATTATCTAAATATTTTTATATCATTGTATCATCTCCAACTGTAGTTATGCTTAATATGACTACATTGTATCCACTCTCCAAAATTTCTAATTATAGCAGCAGCTCATATTTGGGAGTGATTGTTTATGGGAGGCTTGTTTCCTCATTTCCTATGACTTATGCCTCACTATTTTGTATTGATTTTTTGTTCTTATACATAATATTATAGATCCATATTGGTCTCCATTGTTGATGTGTTTACTTACACTACTATTTCCAGTTTTATGCACCATATTCCTTCTTCTCCCATTTGGGAATATTACAGTGGTATCAGAGCATAATCTTGGCTTAGCCTATGGATCTCAGCGATTGTGCTATCAGGATAATAAGAAGAAGGAGAAAGAGATCAAAATGATGGAAATAATGAGTTTTATCTCATCTCTTTTCAGATCTAGGAGGGACCTCACCAAGGAGGTCAAGCAAAGAAAAGTGGACAAAATAAATGAAACCACACTAGGGTTTCAAGATAAGGAAGGTCCATGTACTTCCTATCAACAAAAAAAAGAACCGGTATTGCATAGAGCGCGAAAGAAACATGCTATTCCCTTTCCTTTTGAAGGAGAATACAAGAGGCATGGAGATGGAGGACACTTAGATCAAGAGATTCTAAGTGAGTATCTTGTAGAATATAAGTCTCAACCTAGAGATTTCAAGGAGAATCTAACTCTCCCATAGTTCATTGAGTTCAAAGAAGAAAGAAGACCTTGCAGCAATATATTTTTATTGCCTACATTTGATGGGTCATCCATATGTACAACAAGAGCTTGGGGAATGAAGTTGGATGCATTTTTACTGCTACATCTAGTAGTAGAGGGAGAAGTTATTGAGATTTCACTGCTACACCTTGAGGGTGAAGCAAATATTTGGTGGTTCATCTATTTGAGTCATGAAAGAGTGAATCCATATGTAGATTTTACTCAAAGGTTGATCTAGATGTTTCACAAGTAGAAATTAGATGAGAAGCAACTTCCACCACCACTAGCTGCAGGAGCACTTGCATCAGCAGAAAGAACACTTGCACCTTTGCAAAGTGGTACTGATCTCTTGACATTTAGATTCCCATGCACTATTCTAGATATGCATGAGGAGGAGGAGACTTGTACCAGTACTGATGCAGCCATAGGGGAGCAATCATCATCATCAGTAGTTGGGAAAGTCTTCACACCGGAGGAAGGAACCCTTGTAGTAGTACAAGATGTTTCCAAGCTTTACCAAGGTATGCACATATCTCCATTTCCTATTATTTCATCACATCATACATAGGATAATATAAACATGCTATTAGGGCAAATGCATGACCTAGGGTCAAGGCACATTGCTGATTTGAAGCAGCAGACTATCACTGCGCTGAGAACCCTTTATTTGCTCAAGGAGGAGATATACAGTCATCTTGGTTATTCATTGTTGAGCTGCACACAACTCTTGGGGTTGGAGTGTAAATTTTTGGAGGATAGGATGAGTATTATCCTAAACAATGCAATAAAGAACCATGCGTTCAGCATTGAGCATGATCTTGAGACAAAAGATGCGCCATCATGTAGACCAGCAACACTGTCAATGAGAAGCAATGTCAGTTGGGGGCCCAATTGATATTGAGACATTCTGATGACCAACGCACTTATGTAGCAGTGGATAGGAAGATGATTGATGAAATACATCTTATCTTCCATTATTATGATGGATACTTCTTGATGAGCACTTCACAGTTTGATGATAAGTTTTTTCCTACATCTTATTTGGATCCTTATGGGGTCAACTTGGTCATTGATGAGTGGTCTTCATTTGGAGATCTTCAGGAGATTTCATTTCAACATCCCATGAAATGCAAAGATAGAAATATGATTTGGGAGGGTGGTATTCTCCATTGGAGGGATGCCAATTTTGAGCAGGATGTTAGACACTCACCATTGGTTGGATGGGTGATGTTGATGACCAAGAGGCTGGAAAGCCACTTGCAGATATATGACACATGGCAGTAGGAGGCAAGGCTGCATTGGCTACTCTTGAAAGATTTTGGCCATTATGTAGCATATCCTATTCCAAAGGGTGTGCTAATGGTTGGGAATTGGCATGGCACTTCCATCATATGGAAGCAAGGAGTTTCGGTGTATTTGGATGGTGTGATATCTTTCATTTCAACCATGATTTTGTTGCTCCATATTTTATATGGTGATGGTGTGGGGAGGAAACAAGAGTTTATGTTGCTATGGAAACTCTTGTGAGAGTATCGACTGATTTTCTCCCATACTTGGCATGATGTTGCAAGAGTATGTGATGGCACTATCATGGTTCAAAGGGGCTAATCCTTAGCCTTGGAGGATTAGGAGGTACTGAATCCACTTTGGAAGGAATCTTTCATATATAGTAGCATTATGGTAGATTACTTTGAGAATTTGCATGTCAAAGAATGGATCTATGAGATGACAGGAGCCTTATTACAAAGGCCAACAATGTTGTCACTTGGGAGCTTGGGTTTGTTGATGGATTTTTCCCTGGATCACCTCACATATGATGCAATTGATGGAAAATTAGGGGATGAGAGTGATGGAGTAGTGGATGGAGACATCTATTACCATGATATTATCTTCTTGACTTGGATCTCCAAGCATAAGAAGGATGCTTTGTATGCAGGACATTGTTTAAACATTTTCATTGAGATATGTCATACCACTATGGACGGCTCATTCATGGATGTTATTATCAACCTACTCTCAATACATGGTAATAATTTTGTTTTTGCACTTATTAATTATCTAACACAGTATTTGCATTCTCTTACCGTCTCTATACAATGCATTTCTCCACAAGAGAGCAAGCCTCTATTTGTTTTTCAGGGTCATTTTGGGACCAACATCAGTGATGGGGATAGCCATATCTTGTATGTATTTGGTCAAGTATTGTACTATTTTTTGTATGTTCAGTTGATAAATAATTCCATTTGCTATTTACTAGTGGATGTGATGACATGCACAACTAGCAATTTGTTAACAGACAACTTGCCATGATATTTTTCAAAACAACAGTTAGAGAAATTGCGCTGTGAATACTTGGGAGACTATTGGTACCTTCCAACACTATATAAAACCTTGAGTACCTCTCTCATTTGGATTCCATGTGATGATAATGTCATATTCACTTTATATGTGATGGTCTGGGCAAGAACCAAAGAGTGGGTCTTTTAGGATCCAATTGCCTTTTTGGTTCATGAGGGCAACATTATTGTAGCCCAAAATCAGCAGCAGCTCTACACTTATCATAAGTGGAGAGAGAGAGTGTGTGGGATGGATAACTTGATCCATCATGTTCAGCTATGCATCCCACCTACCTTGCAGGAGCCTAAGGTGGAGGAGTTTCTCCATGAGTTACCATCTTGGAGGGTGACTCATTTTGTGTGGATGATAGCTTGGGGATGGGAACTTCACATGAGAATGAAGATTCCCAATATATTTAAAATTACATACCTCAAGAAAGCCTCTAGATATCATTTTGTTGCCTCCATGGTTATTCCACTTTTTCATGATGATAGCTATTTGGGATTGTCACCAAAAGCTAACTTGCATACTTGGGAGGAGCAACTTGGAGACTTATTGATGAGACAACATCTTGTACTTTGGAGGAAATAATCATATGAGGATGCTACAAGAGGATGAGGAGAGGCTATTTAGTTCTATCCCTACAGTTTCTTGAGGACAAGCATTGACATTTGGGAGGGGAGGACTGTAATATTCCTAAATTAGCACACAACTAATTGGAATATTAAATTTTGAATTTTTCTCTTAGATAGAGGAATAAGAGGGTATGGAGACCCATAGATCTCCTTGGTAGGAATAAACACACTCCTAGTGTAAATGGAGGTCATATTAAAAGCTAGATTGAAGACCCTTAGGTGTGAAAAGGGATTGGAGCATGAAGACTAGGTCAACTTTGACCAAATCAATAACGTTGTTATGGAGGAGTGGCGTTCATGGTGGGACAACACGGTTTTGGAGGGAGATTGAATGCATGGAAGTAATGACATAATTGAGTGGGGATAAGGGTGAGGAATATCATCACTTATATAAGGAAGAGGATAGAAGCCATATGGGGTTATGTTTTAGATTATTATTTTGATATGGTCTGTTTAGACTTGTTCCTCTCTACAGCTGTTTAGCTAAGATTGTTGTGCTATTTAGCATAGGGTGTTCCTGGTTGGGAATCCCACCTCTTTCCTTGAGAGGCCTCTTGGAAGAGTATTTCACTATATTTTCCATTATCCTGCATCAAGCCAAGCTACATATTTGTTGTACAATGCAGTTTCTGCCGAGTATTCTGTTGTGTTGCAGGGTGCAACAGTGGAGGATTATATTGGGTGTCTTTAGAGCTAGTTTTGCAATGGAGGTAGGTTTCCTTCCATTTGAAGGCTAGTAAAGAAGTCCCTTGGGCTTTATTGACATATTTGGGATCAGGCCAATGAGTATTTATCCCCTACAATGCATTTTCAGTCCAGATCTATGTTATTTTAGGGAGGAGTTGCAGGGGTGGTTGCAATAGATGTTTTGGGAGGTGATTTCTTCAGTGGAGGAGCCATTATTTCATTCGGAGGATCTATTGGAGAAGATGTGTAGGTTTCTACATCATATTCAGCCATATCTTCTCATTTCTATTGTTGCAGCATACCTTCAGCCCTAGGGCTACAACTTACATTGGCACATTGTGTGCATTTTCCGGAAACCCTCTTGGGTTGTCTTGGAAAGATGATCTAGTGCCCATATCTTTATGGGTAGTATCTATTGTGGCCTATATCAGTATTTTTATATCATTGTATGATATCCAACTGAATTTATGCTTAATATGACTATGCTGTAGCAGCTCTCTGGAATTTTGTATTGTAGCAGCAACTCATATTTAGGAGTGATTGTTTATGAGAGGCTTGTTTCCTCATTTCCTATGACTTATGCGTCACTATTTTGTATTGATTTGCTGTTCATATACATAATTTTATGGCTCCATATTGGTCTCCATTGTCGATGTGTTGATTTAGATTGTTATTTCCAGTTTTATGCACCATATTCCTACTTTTCCCATTTGGGAATATTACATATGCAATGGAGTTTCCAAGCAAGATATTGTAATGCTGACAAAAAATTACAAATTTAGCCGACTTGAATGCCTGGTAATTATCTATAATGATTTTAGCTGGGCATCCGAACTTGGCTGTTACGTTCTCTTTGCAGAACTTGATCACCACTCAATTTGTAGCATTTCTCGTGGGCATGACTTCTACCCTCTTGGTGAAGTAATTTGTAGCAGTAAGGATCCATCCATGCTGATCGCTGGAAGTCGGGTGAATCTCTCCTATGAAATCAATTCCCCACTACTTAAAAGTTTCTTAAATATGTACTGGGATCAATGGGAGAGGTTCACACCTTTTCTTTATAGTGAATTTCTGACACTTCTCGCATGCCCAAACACGAGCATGTGCATCACCGAACAATTTAGGCCAGAAGAAACCTGCGCTAAGGATCTTCTGTGCAGTTGATCACCAGCTATAGTGTCTACTGCATATCCCTACGTGTAATTCAACCATCACTTGGTCCACCTCTAGCTCTATGAAACAAAATAGTAGGATCCCTGCCGGGTCGTTCCAGTAAAGTCGCCCATTCGCCATGATATACTTCTGGGATTTTAACCTTAAGGTGTGGTACTTGGCCTTATCATAGTTAGAAGGACATCTCAACGATAAAAGATATTCCACTATATATTTATGCCACGGGGAGAGAAGGTACCTCGTGTGTTTTTTGAGTGGAGGATTCTATGCCTTGATGTGCACTTGTGCCCTCCTGTGCCTCTCCTCATGTCATAGACAAATTTATACCCATAGCTTGACAGTTGGATTCAGACAAGATTTCGGCCAGCCCTTGGCCTTTAATGAGCTTGGTAGGATTTATCTCCAGTTCATACTATTGAATCTTAGGTATCCACTTGGCCCTTCTTCCCTCACTGTTTCCCTGTACCAGAACATCCTTCGTCGCTACTGTGGGAAAATAGGCAGTTATAGCAGACTGTAATACATATACCCACAATGACTTTAGATATTTTAACAGGGCATAAGCTTATTTCTCCAGGATATCATATTTCAACTCGGTATCTCGTAGGACTTGGATGAATAACGCAATGGGTTGTTCATTTCCTTTGACATTTTTTTTGTAAAAGTACTGCGGCTATTGTGTGAGGAGATGCGAAAGAGAATACCATGAACGGTTTCCCATATTCTGGAACAGCCAGTGCTGAAGCTTCTGCAAAGGCCTATTTGATCCTATTAGAGGAGTCCCTGGATTCAGGGGACCATCTAACTTCACTGTTCTTCTTCAGCATCCCAGAAATGTTTCAGACAATTTCGACATAGTTGGGAATGAATCTTTTGAGGAAATTTATTCTTCCCAGGAACACCTAGATATCCTTCTTGTTTCATGGTAGGGGGATGCCATATATCACCTCTACCCTTTTTGGATCAATCTTCACTCCCTCCTTAGTTACTATGTGCCCCAGTAACATTCCTTACTCCAAAGAAAACATGGATTTCTAAGGATTCAGGGACAAATGATACATGTGGCATTTTTCAAAGGTTCTATGAAGGTGCTCATGTGTTTAGTGTTACTCTTTGAAAAGACAGTGATGTCATCCAGGTAAATCAACATAAATTTGTCTTTCTCTCCTATGAAAGAGATGTTCATTACATGCTAGAATTTAGCACCGACATTTATCAGGCCAAAGGGAATTTCGGCATACATGAAAGTACCCCAAGGCGTGGTGAACATTGTCTTCTTTTGGTCTTCTAGGAGCACTTACACCTAAGTATATCCTGATAATCCATCCATCATGGACATGCGGGAAGATCCCACCACTTTTTGCAGCATGTGCTCCGTCTTTGGGAGGGGATAGATATCCTTGAGTGAGGCTCTGTTCAGATTGAAAAAATACACACAGAGTCTAATTTCACCATTATTCTTCCTTACTGGAACCAGGTTCGCCACCCACTCAGAATATCTTAAAGAGACAATGATCTTGTCTTGCAAAAGCTTCCTTATTTCCTTCTCAATAGCTAGGAGGAGAAGGGGGTTGATCTTCCTCAACTTATTCTTATGAGGCTTCACATATTCTTTCAGAGGTATTTTATGCTTTATAATATCTATGTTAAAAGTCTTCAGATCCCAGTATGACTAGGCAAAGACGTATTTTTATGATTGGAACAGACTGCGATACTGACCTTGGTATTCTTCAGGAACCCCTTTCGACAACTTTATCACCTCCAGGTCTTCTTCTGTCCCAATATTCACATCCCTGATAGGCTCATCGAGGTTCATTTTGCTGGGATTTACTAGGATGTCATTCTTATCAAACAAACTCTCCAATGGATCAAGCCCCCTGGGAATGACATTTCCATTTAATTGTAGAACACGGTGTCCAACCAGTGTTTCCTCCCACCTTGTTTTTGGCTCTTCGTTGTCATCCTCAGGGACTGAATCGATCACCATATTTGAAAATTCACCTATCGTTTCCATGAAACGTTGGACTTGCTCTTCATCTTTGAAGACTTTCCAACGCTTTATGTTTTCCAGAATGGAAGGGTGGTATCACACTTCAACCTCCTATCTAAGCAGAGGATTCTATGGGGGGTGAGAATTACTAGAAGCCACAACTAGTGAGTCTGCCATTCTATTCTGATCGCTTGGAATGAAATGAATATTAAATGTGGGAAATAAGTTCTCAAATAAATCCCATACCTCATTCTTGTAGGCTCTAAGTCGTGTGTGTTTAGTTTGGCATTGGTTCTTGACTTGTCTCACTACAAGATCTGAATCTCAAAACACTTTGAGGTTTTGTATGTTCATATTCCACGTTTTCTGCAACCCCAACAATAGTGCTTCATATTTAGCCACATTATTTGTGGCTTTGAATTCTAGCTTAAAGGAGAGGGGAACCAAGCATCCCTTTGGGGATATTAAGACTATCCCAACCCCATTTCCTTCTTGTGAATTATCTCCATCAAAATGCAATGTCCATATGTTGTTTTCCTCTCTGCTCATGGGATTCTTATGTATTATAGGGCAAATATATGTCTCTTGCAGGAAATATTCATCCTCCTAAAGCATAAGACAAGAGAATTCACCCTCCTTACCATATATCGGAGAATTTGTGTAACCATTTTCTTTGGTTACCATATTCACGAATAGGGATTCATGGTATAACCTTTTTCCCCTCCACCAAATACTTGAATAGTGGTATAAGTGAGGTTCAATTTTATGGACCCTCCAATCTTGGATCCCTAGGATTTGGACAGCAACATTCCAAATCAAGTTGGGATACAACTACGATAATGTCCATCACCACACTTTTGGCTGGAGTCTGGGCCAAGTTTACTGCCAGATCTTTGATCATGCCCAAGCACATTACCCTCTTGGAATGAAAAGAATACAAATATTTATAAGATCTGGTGATCGACAGCCCCATCTGCTCCATGACAGAAAAACGCAATAGATTATGTGAAGCCCCGAAATCTAGCATGCAATTGTGCAGCAACAAGCCATGAATTTCTAGAGACACATAGAATAGGGGAGTCGCTGAGTCCAACTCTTCTACATGAGGTCGAAAGACTACCATGGGCCTCTCCTCTTAGATATTGAGGCTATGAGGGAGAGGGCCTACACTATGGGGTAGCATGAATTGAGACACTTGGGCTTTGTATGAAGGCTGATTTAGGAGTTCGATCAAGGGAGTGAGGATCTTCACCTTCTCTAGCTCTTTCTAGAGGTTAAAGGCCATGGGAGTTTTTTATGCAATGACTTATTTTGACTAATCTTTAGGGTGATCAGGTAGGGTCATGGCTATAGAAGGAGACTTCTAGTTTACAGGAGGATCAGAGCTATGCTTTGTGGAAGTGGACGCAGTGGCTTTATGATGTGAAATTTTTTCTAAAGGTTTCTTCCCCTTACTGGCCGAAATGGAAGGGGCCTTTTCTCTTGGTATTTATTCATCATTTTGTTCGTGCATTCAGGTTCTATTTCTAGAGGACTTGAGGTCATGCTTCTTATGGAACTGAGCTTGCATGAATTCCAAAAACTTCCTACTATAATTATCAATATCTCGATCCTCTAGGGGGGACTTCGTTCTCTTCTAGTTCTTCTTGCAGGGTGAGTTCCCCTTCTTCATCTTCTGAATAAGTGAGGAATTGATCTTCTTGGTTGTCAATTACTTCCTCGGCTTGTCCCTCCATTACCCTTCTAAGTATAGAGGAGGTTGGATGTTATCTTGCTGCTCCTTCCTTTCTCATTGTAACAACTATAGAGGGGGCTTCCAATATTGGGGATTAAACCCATTTTTTGGAATCATTTGGTTAGGACAAGGTGAGGAATTCTTAGCCTCCAATTCAAGTTTCACCAAATTATTCGAGAGGTTCTTGATCAACTTATTCATCTCTTCAATTTTATACTCGGGTGATTCCCTTTCTTGATTAGAGGTAGAAGCCTCCTCCCTACTCCTTCTCCTATCATCATACCCTTTCCTCCCTTTGAATTTACCTATAGAAGCAAATTTTTCTTCTACCTCCAGTGCATCAGTCTGGATCTAGTCTAGGGATGTAAATATTATTTCCCTTAAGCTAAAGCAAAGTTAGGTTTGATAGCTCCTGCAAAAACCACCTTAGCAGCTGCTCAGGGAGGCGTTATCTCGGCAAGGATATTTTTGTAGAGCTTATTGAACCTCTTTATAAATTCCATAACATCCTTATTGTGTCTCTTTTTCAAAACATTGAACTCTGTGAGGGCATATCCATGGTCCCTCTTCTCTCCCCATTTTAGTCTGAATAAATTCTCCATTTCTTCCCAATTGGTGACTACATTATTAGGAAGAGATTTAAACCACTTTCGAGCCTCTCCATCCAAGGACTAGAGGAAAAGCCTCAACACCACATCTAGGTGCTCCACATTCACATTCTCACCACTGGTGCTGAAGTCTTCACTATGTTTCTATGCGGAAGTAATATCCTCCCCATAAACCAAGGAAAAGGCTTTAGATAATCTCGAGGCATGTCATTCAATACTTGAGGTAAAGCCAGTGGAGCATATTTGGTGAGGAGGAAACCATGTATAGCCATGAGGGGCGGTGGTGGGTTCTGAGGATGATTTGGGTATGGTACAACAAATATATGTTGAGGAGACGTCTAGATGTTTATCTATAATGAGTTTTGGAGTGCTGTAAATTCTTTGACCTCTTCAGCCTCTAGAGTAGGATGCAAAGGAGGCGAAGAAATATCAACATATTCGGCTTCGTCTTTTATGTCTGAAATGGTTAAAACAAAGGTCTTTAAATGGTACTCAAGTACATGGGCTGTGGAGCTAGGACCATATATATCATCTTTCTGGGAAGAGGAAGGAAAATTTTCTAGAGAAAATGAGGGTAGGTTAGCCTGGATGGGATTCTTCTCCCTCTAGATTCTCTTGAATATAATATTTTCAGGAACATATACAGAAGGGGTTCTCTAATAAGAAGTATTTGAGTGGGTATGAGGTCTTTTGCAAACCAGGATTATGCTTGATTGGAACTTTGATAACAGTGGAGTCGCCAAGGTGAGGGCTATGCAACTCCCAAAACTTCTTGCTCACCTGAGTAAAGGGTGAAGATAATGTCGTATCTTAGGGAAAGTTTTTCAAATTCGTTCTTCGGTAACGGTGCCAAAAAGATGTTGTCACTCCTAGAGACAACCTTGAGTTGCAAAAGACCAGTGCCTAGGACATCTTAAAATCAGAGGTTAAATTTGGACAATTGCATAAAATTCCTCTGACAAAATATGGAATTAGGAAACAATGGTTTTGGTGATTCATGGATTGAGAAGGTCTTGGAGTCGATTCATGTGAGTTCCTTATACTGTGAGAGGGCTTAAGAGGCTATGAGGCTTAGTGGATTTTAAAATGGCCAAGTATAAGAAAATGAGCAGAAATCTTGAAAATATGCAAAGACGTTGAGAGATAACTCAGAAGGAATGCACGAGAGATAGGCTTAAGAGATTTAAGAATATTTCCCCTATGAACTCTGAGGAAACGGATATGAATGAAAGATGAATCAACAAAAGAGGCTCGTGGAGCACGAATTAAGGGAGCACGACAAACTTAACACATGAGCATTAACAACATAGTGTTATACAAACATGAATTCATGAATGAGGTTGCAAACTACTGACAGCTACATTACACAAAACATCAAAGAAGAATATAATGAACGATGATTACACATAAGAAATAAATTATTGATAACAGAAGGAAACAAATAAATACTACTTGTTGCTCCATCCTAGAATCCAAGTAACAACTCTGTATTATATTAAGTTCAAGCAGTGCTCCAAAATATGTATCTCAAGGCACAAGGAGCACAATTCTATAGAACTACAACAAAATTCTTCAAAATTCCAGAACCCTTTGTTTCATCTTAGAACTCACTACATATAGAGTTCTCAATGAGGGTTTTTGACTGAATATTCTATCATGATCGATCCATACAGGTGAAACCAAAATATCATAACAAAATATCAAAGTGTGCTTCAAGAAATCACTCCTGCAACAGAAAAATCAAAACAGAATGGGTAAAATTGGGATTTTACCCAAAAAAACATCACTATATAATAGTAAGAAGAAACAAAACAGTTGGCTTGGGAAGCCAAAACCCAGAATCTTCAACGGAGTGATGAGAAGTGGCTGAAAACAGATTCTTTAATTGGAGGAATTGTTGCTCCATTATCTAATGGACCAGTGTGGTTTGATTGTTACCCGAAATTTTCGGTATCAATCACAGATGAAACCTTGGAAGACATATTACAGCTTCAAATCCAAACAACGGGATTTGACATGAGAAAAAAGAGACAAAATATTGCCATCCAGTTTCGAGGTTGTTTCCGTCACACCTCCACTATGTTTCCCGCAGTCCTCCATGCACCCAGTAGAGAGTCTAAGACCAGTGTTGTAGTTCTCACAGATCCTAAAAATAAAAAGATAGAACATCAAGCTATCAAGTGGGAGGATCTGACTTTCCCTGAACACTGGACAGTCCCAAATCCTAGACCTCTCTCTGTGCAAAATATTACCTCTGCAAATATTACAGAAACCCCTTCTTCTGCTACCCTATCATTCCCCAGAAGGTCAACCATTGACAGAAGAAGAATAGAAGCAGAGTGTAAAAAGTCACCCAGGTATATAACTCCAGTTTGTACAGATACAAGTTGTTCCTCTATTGTTTCTAGTTGTAATCATATTTCTTTATTTGAATATGCTCAGATTGTAAACTTCCAACCCCTGAGCGTCATTTTCCCTCAGTGTCAACAGCAAGTCAATCTACAGAATATTGCCTACATGGTCATACATCAGAACCATAACACTAGGACTAGAGAAGCCCCTCCAAGTACTTCATCTAATCCATGTCCTAATCCTAAGTGTTCTGACATCCCATTTCCTCGTGAGGATGATCATGTCCTGATGATGCATCTTGTACCAACTTTAGAAAATGAAGATCCTAGATTGACTTCCATATTTTCAAATATGAGGCCAGCAAATAGTCCTAGATATGGCCTTGGATATTTAGAACAAAAAGATAATTTGATCCCAGAATGCAGATTCAAGGATCTGCCTCCAGGTGTTAAAAAACCTTCAGTCCCAAAAATCCAGAAGTTTTATACTTTAATGGATGGTTGTTCCAAACATCAAATCCCTGCTAAATGGATGAAGCAGATGGTTAATTGGGATTTGTTTACCCATCCACAGGCTGAAGAGTTTGCAATAACTTTTCCAGGAGAGGAGAAAAGGAAAATGGCAGAAGAATGGAAATCATACATGGAGGAAAATAATGTATGGATTTCATTCTATTTCTGGAAGAAGAAAATGGAAGAAGATGTAGTTTTGATGGTAGATACAGTCGCCTCTTCTTCACATGCCTGGAAAGCACCAGATGGCAGCAAGATTGAGACATCCACGACCTATCCTCCCTTCAGGAGTATTGTCTTAGGTGAAGGCAGTAATTCAGCTACTGCATGTCCTTTGGTTTCCAAGGATTCTGCAGCAGTAGGAATGGAAGATAGAGTACAGAAGGTCAGTGAGCAGATAAATTGGACAAATACTGCTTTAACTGGTCTTGAGAAGAATGTTGCCAAGACAGCTTTTGTAAAAGATCAGATTGACAATGTCCAAGTGTCCATAAATGATGTAAATAGTGTTTTAAATTCAGTTCAGTGTGATTTGTCTGTTATAAGACATATTTCAGAAAATTTTGTACAAAAGTTTGAAGATGTGGAGAACTGTATAATAGAACAATCCATCTCCACAAGGCAATCAGTTTCTAATCTGTCTGACAAATTAGATAGGTTGAGTTTGAAGAAGTCGGAAAAGTCGATTCCGACAGCATTTTTGACGAAAGGAAAGAGCATTCATACCCATGAACTTAGCAGTCCTGTGTCTAAGTTTCCTTATCTCTTTCCTAAAGAAGCTATCAAGCCATCTGAGTCTAAAACTGAAGGAAAATCTGAGAGAATTATTATTGCAGAAGTAATTGGAGAGTCAGACTCAGATAAATCTGAGAAACATGCATTCCCCATCTATGAGCCCTTAGAGCCTCAATTCACAAGACCTGCAACCCCTGATCTGTATGGTGCTGGTAAGCTTCCACCAAGAGATGCATTTCATGAAGGAAGTTTTAAAGAGTGGAATATTGATGGTCTCTCTACAGCACAGATCAGGCAAGTGCTTGATCAAATGATTGTTGAGTACAGATTAATGTGTGTTGAAGGGAAGTCAGAAGTTCAAGCCTGCAAAACTCTCATTGCATGCTTTACTGGAACATTGGCTAGATGGTGGGAATTGGAATCATCTCCTGCTATGATCACAAAGATGGAGCAAGAAGTGCTCAAAGATGAACAAGGAGATATTAAGTTTCATGATGATGGTACTCCTCAGAACAATATGATTGGTGCCCTTACAGCACTCATCCAAGAACATTTCTGTGGAGCAGAGTTTGCACTATCAGATAAGAATGAACTTATCCTGATGAATCTCAAGTGTAACAATATAAACTAGTATGAAGATTTCCACCGGGATTGGATTGAAAGGATCTTCTTAGTCAAAGATCCTAAGAATATACTGTGGAAGAAAGTTTATCTTGCAGCTCTACCATCCAAATTGGTAGACATTTTGAAGCTTTAGGAAGCATTTCCCCTGCCATTGGAAGTTTATGTGTGGGGAGATTTTTATTCAATTATTACTAAAGTTTTGATCACTCTGTGTACCAGCTCGAAGATGACAAAGTCTATTGAGAAGTTAAACAGACTTCCTGGTACAAAATCTTTCTGTCAAAGGTATGGAATCACCATTGATGATCCATTGGTTACCCACAGAAAGTACAAAAGAAGAGCAAAGAAGGCTCATAAGAGAAGCAAAGCCTTTACTTATAGACTGAGTTCAGAAAAGAGACGCGAACTCAGAAAGCCGAAGGAAAGAAGACATCACAAAGGAAGAAAAGGCTATTACCATTACAATCCTGAGACCCATTATTATCAGCCCCATGACATCCGTCCCAAAGATGTCAAGATGGCTAAAATGAATGACGTCACTTGTTGGCTCTGTGGTCAGCCTAGTCACACTTCAAATATGTGTCCTACAGCCCTAGAGTCAAAACGTGGTCTAGGTAAGAAGTCACAGAAACATAAGCAGCCAGCTCCAAGCATCACTGTCAAAACAGAGCCTCGCTATGCCTACTGTCATTCTTCCGCACATAAATCCGTCGATTGTCATAATCGCCCCACTACTCTTCATCTTCAACAACACCATGTTGAATCCTCTGCTGAGTCTTCTTCCTCCTATTCCTCTTCCTCTTCTGAAGAAGAAGTACATATGTATTGTCAGTGTTCTGACCCAGAAAACTGTGGTTGTTCAGATTCTGCGTCAGATCACTCCTCAGATGAATCTTATCCAGAAGAGCCTCAGCCCAAGCTGAAAGTCCTCATGGCACAACTTGTAGATGATGAAATGAAGCTTTTTGCCCAAATCCGTGCCCTTGAGGAAGGTGATCTCAAAGCTGCAATGATCAAGGCCTACATGCAACATGGTACTGGTACTTCCAGTCATTCCTCTGGAAAGAAACCAAATTTTGTTGAAGCTTCTTACGACAGAAACACCAAATCGTATCTCCAGCACAATAGTAGCAAAGTTCGCACACTCACTTTGGGGGAGGTGAGTAGGGAGATACACAATACTAAATCTGAAATCTCTACTATGAAAGCAGAAATTGCTGCCCTGAAAAACTAGGTTTCACATCCAGGCAAGGTTGTTCCTGCTCAACAACCTTCTACATCTATTTCAGGTAGGCATGTCAATTATACTATGCATTATGAACCAATTAAAGAAGAAGTTAGAGTTGCAGAAGGAAGGTTTGATGATTCAATTGGTTTCAGAGAATTAAATGACATGCAGGTGATGGCAATCCAATATCAGCAACACCACATAGAAGTTAAAGTTTGTGTTGCAGGAAAAGTGTATAATGTGACTGCACTAATAGATTCTGGTGCAGATGTTAATATTATTTCCAAACAGATAATCCCATCCAGATACTGGACAACTGCAAAAAGAAAAATTTTGGGATTAGATGAGAAAACTCTAGACTTTGAAGTTTTTAAAGTTGCTGTTTGTTTTAAATCAAGATGTGTGAAACTCTCATTTGCAGTCGCTGATATTCCAGTAGATTGTATATTCGTAAATATATTTTTGGCAGCAGTAGAGCCCCATGGTTCTGTTAGATTTCCTGATAAATCTGCAGGAATGTTTATTACTGTTTCTGGTGAAAGGATTGAGATTCCATATATTTCAAATACCAGAGTCTCAACCATGGTTCAGGCAATGCAAGAAAAAGAACAGAAACTTCAAAAGGCTATTAACAGTTTGGAGGAACTCAAAGACCACAAGTCCATCATCAGAATTGAAGACCAATTGAGTTCTCCACAAGTTCAGAGACAAATTTATGAACTAAAAACACAATTTGAAAAGACATGCTGTTCCGAAGAGCCGAATGCCTTTTGGCACAGAAAACAACATTGTGTTGAATTGCCTTATAAAGAAGGCTATGAGGGCGGACCATGCAAAAGCAGAGCCATCCCCATGTCAGAAGAATATCGACAGCTCTGCCAGAAAGAGATTGATCAGCTTCTTGATAGAAAGCTGATAAGAGAATCTAGCAGCCCTTGGAACTGCTATGGATTCTATGCTAACAAAAGAAGTGAACAAGTTCGGGGTGTTCCTAGAATGGTAATAAACTACAAACCCCTGAATAATTTTTTAGCAGATGACACATATCCGATCCCACACAAAGGAGATCTCATACGTCGGATACATGGAGCCAAGATTTTCTCCAAGTTTGATCTTAAGTCTGGCTTTTGGCAAGTTACAGTTGCAGAGAAAGATAAATGGAAAACTGCATTCAGCGTTCCACATGGGCATTATGAATGGAATGTAATGCCATTCGGGTTAAAACATGCACCTTCAAAGTTCCAGAAGGTAATGGATTCTATCTTTAAACCCTATGCTGAATGGTTGCTTGCCTACATTGATGATCTGCTTATTTTTTCCAAGAAGCTGCAAGACCACTTCAGGCATTTGAATATCTTTATAAAGCTGGTCCAGAAAAATGGTTTGGTTCTCAGTAAAAAGAAGATGGAGCTATGCCAAACCAAGATAAAATTTCTTGGGCACACCATTGAAAATGGACAAATTTCTCTTCAAAATCATGCACTTGAGTTTGCTGACAAGTTTCCTAATGTTATTCTAGATAAAACTCAGTTGCAAAGATTTTTAGGATGTTTGAATTATGTGAGAAATTTTTATCCATCATGTGCCATTGACAGGTCTCTGCTCAACCAGAGACTCAGAAAGAATCTGAAACCTTGGACAGAAGCACACACTCAAGCAATCAAGGAGATAAAGGCCAAGGTTCGCAATCTCCCTATTCTTTATGTTGCAGATGATAATGCTTTTAAAATTGTTGAAACAGATGCAAGCAACATTGGTTGGGGAGGTGTACTGAAGCAGAAGCCGGATGAAAAGAGCCCCAAAGAGCAAGAACAGGTAGTACAATTTGTTTCAGGAGTATGGAGTAAATCTGAATTAAATTATGCTCCAATTGAGAAGGAAGTAAAAGCTGCCTGGAATTGTATTAGTAAGTTTTCAATTCATTTGGCTAATAAGAATTTCTTACTGAGAACTGATGCAAAAGCATTAGAAAAAGTAATCACTAAAGTGATCAAGAGCCCAGAAGATGCAAAGTTTGCAAGATGGCAGGCTTTGTTTGCATATTTTGATTTTAAGGTTGAACATATTAAAGGCTCTGAAAATTGTCTTCCAGATTTTCTCAGTAGGGAATATATCCAGCATCAAGAACAGATGAATGACCCGGAAGAAGAGTTACCCCATGTTATGGTCATTCTCACAGAATGGGACCAGCCCATGCAGAGAGAAACCTTAAGGCATATATCTGATGATGAATCATGGCAGGTCTACAAAGAAAAGTGGAGACCAACTTGGCAACTCCGCAACACAAAGGTACTAAATGCCAATTTGCAAAGCCATAATGATTTACAACATTTTGTACCAGAAAGGCGAGTGTACCCAAAAGGTAGCACATGGATACACGATATGATGTACACTCACAGTATGAGAGTTGCATATGATGCTGAGTCAGCTCTCCATGATAATTTCATGGACATTGCGTTCATAGCAACTGAAGGCAGTGATAGGACACATATCTATCACAAATATTATTCCATCCACCGAACCCGGGACCCATCCTGGACAGGAATGCGATATATCCAATGGCCGGGTAATAATCCTAGCTTGATTTTTCCTGACACGGTTTATGATTTTTCAGGTTATAAGAAGCTATGGTGGGATTTAATGAACAAAGATGGACGAGGAGAAACTCACTATACTAAGATCAAATTTGGAGCAGTTCATCTAATGCAAAATTGTAGACAATCAAGCTGGATGCAGGAATGGTGGAAAGATTACGGTCTCAATTCAACTGCTATGGACCCTAATTTTTATGAAAACTGGTACCAGAGTCGCTGTGATTTCTGTGATGAAGATGAATGTGACCATCAGCCCTTTTCCTATGTTAAGACACTAATTCATCATGCTGATGATACATTAATCCTTAAGCAGCACATGGTCCAGCATAATGAATGGCTTGTCATGACTAAAATAAAACATCAAGTGATTCTGAATAAACCAATGATAGTCAGAAGAATTTATACTAAGGCATGGGATTTAAACTATGAATACAAATACCCTGGTATACAAATTCTTGACATGCCATCTGAAAGCACAAGTGGTCCTCGGGAGCCCCACTAAAAAGGTTTTCCCAGTGTAATAATGATACCTAGTCACGGGTCTATTGTGACAGAGCTTTTCTCGTGGGCTTTTCCTCTGTCCGAAAAGCATCCACTCTGTACATCAATAATTTTGATTCCTCGTGGGCCTTGTAAGGTATCCACAATGTACTCTCACCCACTTTCACCAAAGGTTTGTCGGTATATCGGATCTCCGTGCGGATGTCACGTTATGTGTTACCCGAAAACGATGATCCTACTGCCATGTGTCAATAATCCGATGGTTTACAGTAATGCTTGTCTCGCTCTCCATTCTATAAAAGGAGGGGTAAGGCTCATTTGTGACTATCGGCATTTGGAGTTTGAGTCTTTTGCATTTGTGTGTTTTTGAGTCCGAGTTTTGCTCCCTGCTCTGCGTTTGCGCAATCTTTGCGATCTGCTCGCATCATGGAGTCTTGACTCACAGTCCTTAGTAGAACTGAGAAGCCTGCGGGTCTATGTGCTCGGCATAGATCAGAACTTAAAGTGGCCAGTTCTTTAGATTAAGTCTGTAGATTTATGTCTGTGTGTTCATATCTCTGAGACAGAGTCTGTATTTTGGCCAGGAAGCCTCCGGTATCGCACGCTCATTCACTGAGTTGCATCAGTCCGGTAAAAGCCAATACAGTCGATCTCTGATACAGAGCTTGAGTCCAAAAAAGTCTGTAATCTGATTATGAAGTATTCTGCAAATAATAAAAGAGAGAAGTTTTTCATAAATTTCCGCATTTGAGTATTGTCAGCTCTGAGTTTATATGGCTGTTAAGATACTTGCATTGCTTGAAAGTTCACCATAAGTTCGCCCGAGGTTCGCGAAACAAGTGAGGGATGCCAAGGCCGTGTGAAGGCGAGAGAAGCCGTTGAGAAGGCCGTCAGTTGCGTGAAACTTCAGTAGGTTCGTGTAGGGGTTCACAGTTGGGTTCATATAAAGCAGTGTTCAGATAAACTTAACAAGGCCAAGTCTGCCCGTTAGGACAACAAGCAAGCTTTTGAGAAGCCTCTGCTAGAAATTGGTATCAGAGCCAGTAAGTCGCTGTGTGCGCCTGGTTCGTGAAAGGGATAAGTACTTAATCAAAATATCTCTTTAGAAATGGAATCTACCATGAACAAGTCTGTATCATTCAGAGAACTTGAGGAGAAGGATAGAGCAGAACAAAATCCTCTCAGAGATATGTTTGCGTCAAGCAGTAGTCGAGTCATTAATGAGTCTGATCATTTGTATGAAGAGGTTGAACCACAAGCTGGATGGGTTCTTCCCAGAATATCAGCCTCTGAAGTCTATAATGATCTCGGAATATGGCACCTAAAAGCTGCCACTAGAATTACGATTAAAGAGTCTGTTAGTAGTATAGAAGAGAATTCAGATCGTGTACAGTTAATTTCGATCTTGAATCCAAAGGAGTTACAAGCTGAAGCTAAGAAAATAGGAACCCAATTCTTACATCTGGGTTGTGTCAGAGTTGGTATCCATGCCCTTGTGCATCCGGGAGTAGATGCATATGTGTTAGCTACCGTAAGGGATCTGAAACATATGCATCTACTCCCGGATGCACAAGGGCATGGATACCAACTCTGACACAACCCAGATGTAAGAATTGGGTTCCTATTTTCTTAGCTTCAGCTTGTAACTCCTTTGGATTCAAGATCGGAATTAACTGTACACGATCTGAATTCTCTTCTATACTACTAACAGACGTCAACACAATAAACAATATTCAAGCTATTGTTTATTTGAAGATTCTTAAATTATATTTCCATATTTTACAAAGAAACCAATTTGACTTTATCAACCGTTCACTAAGCACACTGTCACATGTCCCATGCCACCTTTCATTGTAATGATTTTGGAAACCATGTTAGTATTTTGACATATTTGTTGGTTTAAAAATTAAGGTTTTATTCACTTCTTATTATTTCAATATTTATTATGTTCTCAATGTCCTTTAATCTCGGCATTCCTTATACTTCAATTATACATCTTTAAAAACCATTTTTACATCTTCAATATTCAAAATGTTGTGTTAAATGGAGTAGCTGAAACTGGATTATTTATTGCTACCATTGATCGTTCACTTCAATATCGAAGATTGAAAACCCACAATAGCCAACTTTTAAATCTCACAAACTTAACTGTGATATCATTTATTGCATATCCAATGTTTTATATAAAATATGACTCACAAAATCAAGTTTGATATCACTTATGGCATATGCAATGCTGTATATAAAAGATAACTGAAGATGCAGATAGCAAGCAAAATAATAATATACTACCAGAAAAAACCAAAGATGTTAAGACCTTTCTCATCTTATTTTATTTACTTCATAAATTACAAATCGTTCGTAACAAACTTCAATTTATAATATAATTTTGCAGGAGTTTAGGAGTTTAATATAAAAATAATATATAATTTGTGTTATTTTTTAATTTTGCTGACTAAGTATTAATTGAAGCAACTTGAATATAATGTTTACATTATAAATTTAGGGTCGGTTTGAGATTTTGTTAGAGAATATCTAAATTCTTATATCCATATTTGAAATTAGTTAGATTTCAAGTCAACTAAATCCAACTATATAAATATATAATATTTGTGAATGAATATAATGTGAAATATAATTTGTAGTATGAAATCTGATTTCCTTAAAAAAAGAAAAAAAGAAAGAAAAAGTTTGAAGTAAAGAAAAAGTTGGATGGTATTTCATAGTTACAATACTTGCCATGACATTAAATAGTTCTGATGCTGGATTTGAGAAAGTACAATTATAAGTTGGAAATTTTTTTTTTTTTAATGGAGGATAACTTTCATAAGATTTTCCATTTCTTTAAAGGGTAATTAGGATTTGTAGAGAATATATATTATTTCTTAAATGACAATGTCGATTTCCGCTTCGACTTCTAGATTTAACAACTCACAAAACCGACAGCTTTAGCTATAGCAGGTCATGGTTACTCTCTTCTAAGCGAACGATTAGCCCAAAAAAAGAATTTAAAATTAGTGTCAAAAGCACTTTAGTTGACTACTGGAGTACTCTAATTATTGTTACAGAGAAATAATTTTGAATTGATGAGCCTTGCTCCTTTACACAGCTTTATATTGCTTTATAAAATAATATTAAATATATAGAAATTGTCTATAAGCAATTAGACGTGAAGAACTATTTATATTTAATTATTAAAAATTCCCTAAATACAATGTCCACACGTAAATATTATCTGAAGTACATATTAACCATAGACAACTAAACTGAAAAGAAATTATTTATGAGGAGCATGAGGCTGCCTAGCCAACTTTATCATTCTTTCACAATAAGGATTAATACAATGGAAGATATTGAATGTTTCTATCGATGCCAATGTTGTGCTAGGTACGCGCTATGGAAGAGGAAAAAATTGAACTTCAAAGCAAGGTATGGTTAATATTTTGTCCGTAGAAATTTTCTTAAAACCATTATTTTCGTTGCGGTATATGGATAGCAATATCTAACATGATGGTTGTGTCTCAGTTGCGTACCAGAGGCGGTTCCTTCAGTTCGACTAACTTAAACCTCGGGTATGCTAATCACCGTGATTTTCCTTGGTCTATTTTCGTTTTTTGAACTTTATCCTGTTTTAGTTCTAATTCACGAGTTACACTCACAGACTTTCTTATAGTACCATGCCTAGTGGGCTCTGCGACGGCAGCAGCAATGGCGATTGCTTCTCCAGTGAGATACATTAATCGAATACAATAACTAAAATTTCTGAATCCGGATCTATCCACTATTTATTGATGCTTCTCCACCCATATCATGTATTAAAAAGTCCCGACACCGATAGAAACTAAAAAAATTATTGTATGAGACCATCATTTATATTTTAATATTTCTGTTTTACAGAAACTGGTTTATTTTTTAGGGAGAAAAATAATACATTAATCCCATAATGTTTTACATATTTTAATTTCATATTAATTTGCTGTGTAACAACAACAGACCTTCAATGTTATTTGATCAAATATTATTATTATTATTATCTAATTTTTAGGTTGAGCCAAATCACAGGCCAAATTGATGTATGAGGCTTTCTTGCTTGTGGCACATACCAAATTGGTGTATGAGACTCTCTTGTTTGTGGGTAGATATCTGACTGCTAAATCTATGAAGGCATGCATAATCTACCGCTCTAGTTTTGAACCTGTGACCTTTTAGAAGGAACCACACACTCTTAACCATTACGCCCAGTCAAAAAATCCCTGGCTAGATCAGTGATGATAATACATAAGATGTCATTACACGGGAAAAACTACATCATTGAGTGATGCCTTTAAATTCAACATCATCTCATCCAGTTGCAAAGAGAGAGGACCTCCAAAGCATTCTGCCCCTTGATCGATCAAGGAGAGAGAATCCCCAACTATTAGAATTTTGTCTATGACAAGCCACTTAGAGCATTGAAGAGCTCCCCATAATATTAGCATTTCAGCTATACAGTTGTCCCCATAGCCACCAAACCAATGAAATTGATATTGTAAAGAGAGGTCAAGTAGGAGATAAACTCCACATGCACAACGCCCGCTAGAAGAGGCTCAATCAAAATAGCAGATCAGAAATATGCCATCCAAATCAACAATTGAAGTAGTCGTGGAAGTGGCATTGTGAGCCCAAGGGCCAATTTAGAGGAAATATGCAACGATCGTCAGGGAAACAATTTTAGTGTCCAGGAAAATTCCTTCAGAAATATGTGCTTTTCCTAAGTGAACAATTCCCCAGAATACATACAGAGGGATCATCCTAAACACTTTTTGTTGAATGGCCCAAAAGCTCATACAAGCATGTAAAGTGGAGCCATCTATGTGAACATTGACAACTAAGATTGTGGAAACCTCATTCCAAATTGCAGCATCGTAGGGACATTGTATAAATAGATGACAGGAATCCTACAAATCGTTCCTCCAAAGAGAGCATCTTCCGGGGCCCATGAATCCCTCCTTTAGCAAATTGTTCCATGTTAATATGCAGTTATGTACAACTATCCAAGTGAAGCATTTGATTTTAATGGGACTTCCCAACCCCATAGATTTTCAATGAAATTCGCATAGGGTAAAGGTTGGATACTCAATGTAATATATACTTCATTTGTAGCAACCCTGCCATTCACAATATGCCCGCCCCAAACCAGTCGATCTTGCAGCTAGGAGGCTGTAGTATGCTTCCCATTCATCGTCCAAATAATTCACGATATTAATGTGCCAAGTATGAGGCCAAACATGGACAAAAAAATGTGTTTGACAACCCATCGCAACGCTTGCAAGATTGTGAATCCCCCGTTAGGTAAGGATGTAGATAATGGGAACCGAAAGTAAATGACTGACAAGAATTGAAAACTAAAAAGAAGTGGAGCAGAGGATTTCACTTCTCAATATTATGAATGAGTTAAATAAGTTTACATTGGAGACATCAACATTAAATGACCTCAGTGAGACTGAACTAAAATTGAACTAAGTGAAACTGAACTGGGACACATGGATGGACGATTTTGACACCTAGTAGGTGGCTGGAATTAGATTCTAAAACGCTCCCCGTTAATTACAACCAAATAATAATTTAATTAAGATACCTATTGGTCTATGTCTCAGCAAGGCTTAAAATTAAAAAAATTGACTTCAACTACATTTAGTTTTCTTCTTCTCCTCTTCCAGACTCAATAGCCTCTAAATTGTTTCACCATTTTCTTCTTGTTGTATTCTTCAAACCTCAAATTCTTCATTTGTTGGTGCATGTCTTCTATTTTTCCAAGCTCTCTTCGAATGTCCTGGACTTGTTTAAGAAATGGCTTGTATGTTGGCTACTGGCACATATTGTCTTCTGTAGTGCGCTTTTCATCATTTATCTACTGCAAACATAAGATGATAATACTATTTTATCTCTTCAAAACTCCAATACCTGAAAATCTCATTGATGTGTTCATCAAACATGTTGTTTTCAACATTCGTATCTACAACTTCTTTGTAGACCTCATCTAGACATGGTGTTGCAAGCCATGTTTCAAGAAAATTCAACTCTTTTTCATAATCATCATGTGTACCTGCACATTGAAAATCAAAGTTAGAAAAAATATTTGGAGGACGACATTGGTTCTTGTCTTTCTCCTTTGCAATGAGATCTTTCTCCTATTGTGCTTCCTTATTTTCTTCTTCTTCTATCTCTATTTTTTGTTTCCTTTTGCAAACTTCTTTCTTTGCATATGTCTTTATCTCTGTTTTTGTCTCTATATTTATGTTTGTCTTTGCCTTTGTCTCTTCTTTACTAACTTGTGCTGCTGCAAAAAGGTTGTATTCCACTGAATTGAGTGGGATTATATCACCAAATAACATCATGTCGATATCATGTTTTTGTTGCATCATCTACAACAAATCATCATTAGCCAAAAATTATTTATCAAAGTCTACATTAGCAATGTTAATCAATGGATTTACCATAGTAGTTTTACTCTCATCAACAAGCTCTGTTCTTGGCTTCACCATATCATCATCAATAAGTTCTGTTGCTGGAAACATAAAATTTTCATGAACAAGTTGTGTTGCTGGATTCACCATATCATCATCAACAAGCTCTATTGTTGAAATCACAAAATCATCATCAACAAGCTCTCTTGTTGGAAACACCAATTTATCATTAGCAAGCTTTGATGCTCGATTCATCAAATCATCATCACTAAGCTCTATTGTTGGTATCACTAAGTCTTCATTAGCAAGCTATGTTGCTAGATTCATCAAATTGTCATCAGCAAGCTATGTTGCTGGATTCACCAAATCTTCATCACCAAGCTATGTCGCTGGATTCACCAAATTTTCGTGGACTTCTCGCTATGGATAGTGGGGTTCACAAGCATCTTCATGTTTCTTTTGCAATTTCTTCACATACATCATCCACTTGTGTCTGTATTTTCATCTCGCTATAGATCTGCTGCTATACATCCACCTTATTCTTCAACTTCAACACTCTCCCTTACACCAAAACACTTCTCAAGAGTATCCCAAGCTTCCTTAGCTATCTTGGCATCTGAAATAAAGGGAAGAATACTATCATCCAAATATTCTTTTATGCATTTTAATGTAGAGGCATCTTTTTGCCTCTTAACTTCCAGATCTAAAAAGATCTCAAACATTTCTTGTTGTCACTTTAGCCTCTTGGATTTTCCCATTTGTTGAGTGTTGGATCATTTTGACTCAACAAGTAACACATATTCTAGACATTGCAACTAACTAAATGCAATAAAAAAATGATGATGCTTCTTGGATTTCACAAATAGACAAGTCTAAAAATGCTCAAAAAATACCTTGCTTCAAAAAAAGATTCTTTACAAAGGTAACACTTTTACAAAACTTTCACAAAAAATATCAAAAAGCCTACAGATGATTTAATAAATTCCCCCAAATACTGACTCTCTCTGCTTCGCCCCCAAATACCAAGCCAAATATTGACTTTCGCATGAACATTTTTCAAAATTTTTAACGATCTTACACTGACGTGGCTCTGTAAAATTGCTTCCGTGCTGATCGCGCTGAGATAAAATTGATGTAAGGTTTTACTGGATCGACGCGGGCATTTGGCTCAGTAGTACACTGATCAACACTAGTATCTAGCTCAAACTAGTGTAGATCGTCATGGTTATTTTCCTCAAACCAGCACTGATTCCTGATCGGCATGACTATTCTTTAAAAAGAGTGTTGATTAAAAAACTATCATGGGCTTCTCCTCTCCTCGTTCTTTGTTCTTATTTTTCCTTTGGATCTGTGCACCTTAATAGTATTCCTTTCGATTCTGCACCTCAACAGTATTTAAATACTTCTCTCGCACTCACATTGTTGTTCTAGAGTGTTACACAACGTAGCTTCGATATATGTTTCTCTCAAGGACTCTTACACAGGCTAAACGGTTTCTTCAATCTGTTTCGTCTGCGCCTTCACTAGCTTAACAGTAGCAAACTTCCTTGTTCTGATGTTGCTTCTTCGCAGGAGGCATCTTCAAACTTCTTCAAACTTTTGTTGCTCCCTTAAAGATTCTTATGTAAGCTTGCCTCTTCTCTGTGCTGCTCCAACTTCGCTCATGTTGCTACTCTCCCAGGGAGTCTTATGCAAACTAGCTCTCATACTATGTCAAGAATTTAAAACTTAAAAGAAGTGGAGCAAATGATTGCACTTCTAAATATTACGAATGAGTTAAATAATATTACATTGGAGACATCAACATTAAATGAATTCAGTGAGACTGAAATAAAATGTGACTAAGTGAAACTGAACTGAAACAATTAAATGGACGGTTTCGACACCTAGTAGGTGGTTGGAATTAGATTCTCTAAAAATGACAAAACTGCATTCCTTAATGCCATCCTCCTGACTTGAATATTATGTCCATCACCAACCAACCATTAGAGTTTATTGCAGAGCCATGGGATCACATGCTTAAGAATACTCCAGATTATCCATGCACATGACTTCGATGGAACCGCTGCCTCAACCCACTCCTAAAGCCCTTGTTACTATATATATTTTTCAAACATAATACTCGGCCACAATCTTCTTTCGCTGAAACCCCTCTAAAGATGAGTAGCCAATAGAGGGATATTAAACATCGTGGAGTCTATAATGCCTCAACCTCCCATCTTAACAGGCCTAGAAATCATATGCAATCTAGTGAGGTGAATATTACTACATGATCTAGCACCAGACCTAAGGAATTTGGAAATTATGAAATCAATTTTATGTATGATAGAATGGGGGATATGGAATACATGCATCCAAAAAAAATTGGAACATTGTGTAATATTCCCTTTGTCATAATGACCTTGCATCGCAATGTTAATCATTTGTGATCCCAATAGGTGAACATCGTATTGAATTGGATGACGAACCACTCCCAATCTAGTTTGTTGTCATTGATGGGTTTTAAAAAGCATTGCAATTATTTGAATCCCTGAGAAAAAGTAAAAATTTTCACCCTGAATATTTTTTTAATATTGAGTATCTCCACTGAGTCCCAATCATCCCAGATTAACTCGGTATTTTATTTTTTAATGTTTAACTCGGAAGATTTTCCAAAATTTTCAATTATCGTGTATAAAGATACCCAGTTAGATATTTTGGCTAGCTCAGCATATAGGACATCATCCAAGAACATTAGATGAGACATATTTCTATTTCTGGAGATCCCACAACTTGAAACAGTGCCAAATTCCTTCATGGAATTGATCCCTCTGTTGTAGGCATCCATGAGAAGGCTAAAAAGCAATGGGGAGAGCTCAAAACCTTGTCTTATCTCTTGCGAACTTTGAAGAATTGAGTGGGCTCATGCTTGATGAGAACCGTCATTGAATTTGTTGTGATGCAAGCTATGATCCAAGTGAATACATTCTTATGCTATGGCCACCACATCCTAAATCCTCCGCTTCAAAAAGAATCCAAAATGCTCCAACGAAATGTGAGGACAAATAATCTTTTAACACATTAGCAAGGAGTTTGGACATCATTTTACAAACTGAATTACACAAGGATATTGGCTTATAGTTAGAGAGAAATAGATAATTTTCTTTCTTGGGAATTAATGTAAGGAGGGTAGTGTTAATGGACTGTGTCTAGAACACCTAACCTCCTTTGCCATGTTAACAAGTTAGGATCCCATTAGCTCAAAAAAATTGAAGGAAGAAATTGTCTCGCCAACCATCAGACCTAGGGCTCTTGTCTTTGGCCATATTATTTAGTGTGTGGAGCATATCCACTTTTGTGATTTGAGTGTTCATCAGTGAAATATCCTCATCATTAACCATCATAGTAAACAAGTTGACCAATTCCATTTTTGTTGTCATATAATCTCCCTCCCTTTCCATGAATTGTTTTATGAAAAGATAACAATTTCCCCGCATTATTTTATGAGAAATAAGAATACCTCCTATGGTATATCCTTCGTGGAGGAATGTATGTGCCCAGATTCATCTTGAATGGATCATATCGAATTTACTGGTTTCCTTTTGAATGTTTCCCTATGAAAAGTTTTTGTATTCCGATCTTCGCCCTTAATCCAAGCTAAACAACTTTTCTCCCTCCATTCCTCTTCCCCTAGTTTGAGTATTTTATCCTTCCTAATCACGAAATTCAATACAGCTCGATGTTGTTGCTTTGAAAAATAACGGGCGGAAATCGGGTCCAATAAAAGTGCAATTTCATTTTCAATAGTTAGCAGCTGCTGCATGAGTGCTTTTCTGTGATTATTCACCCAAATTTTGACTTCAGATTTCAGCCACTTGAGTTTAACGTTTATCGACACTATACGATCATCAATTACCAGATACACCAGGAAGGTCCAAGAATGGTGAACTAGCTCCTTGAAATTTGGTCTGTTTAACCATATGTGATTGAATTTAAAGGGTAAATGATCTGTGATGTGAGAGAAAAATGTCAAGGATTTGATTTGATTCATCTTATGATGTAAAAGTGAGTTCATAAAAAATCTATCGATTCTTTTCATTATTACCTCCTCCCCATATGTACTATTACGGCAGGTCACGAACAAAGTTCCATGATCAATGTTTCTGAGTGCCTTCCAATTGTGGAGATTAGTGAAGAAGGTAGACAGAGGGTGAGATCCACTTCTACTGCAAAGTTCAGATCCCCCAAAAATAATCAATGGGTGGATATCCAATATTCCAGAAGAGTCAACCAACTCCCAAATTTTTTTATGATTACTGTATGGGGCATATATGTTCAAGATACAGAATCTGTGTCTCAGTCCTATGCATTAATATGTCTATACAATACCTGCACAAGTCATGTATGCCTGGAAGGATAAATATGTTGGGTCCCAAATTGCAGCAAGGCCACCTGAATTTCCATGTGAGTTTGAGGCACAACCATGCCACAAAGAATATTTCTTGGGGGCCTTCTCCTTTGTTAAAATAACTTCCCCACTTCCATGTTGTTAACCTGGATTCCAAAAAAAAATGAAATTTTACCATTAGATAAGAATGGAGCACCATGTGACTGCTCCTGTTTGCATATAAATTAAGCATATATGAAGTTTTAATTGTACTTGTAACAATGAAAATATTTTTCTTCTAATACATTATCCAACTGATAATATAAAAAGTAGCTGGAAAAAGTTTTGAGTTTCAAATCAAAAAATAATAAATTTAATTTAAAAATCATTTATTTCACCATGGTTAATCACATATCTATTAATTTAAAAATATTTTATTTTTTCTTACCCACCGTGTGTTTACACCCATGCATTTACACACTGTGTCTAATGTCTTTAAACATAATGTTTGAACCACACACAATGGACATGCATTTACACTAGTGCGTTTACACAAAATATTTCACTCAAATGCGCCAACATGGAATAAAAAAATTGTTTAAGTAACAAGAAATGATTTTTTTTCTTCAGGCTGTTACGAATATATTTTGTTAATTCTCCATGGGTTTTCTTACGTTGGATTACCTAGTGATTATTTGGACAACTCTTACCTTAGAATGGGATCAATTATTACGTAAAGTTTTTGTAACATAAAATTATTTGATGCATGTGGCTTTTAAAATTATTAATCATCTAATCGAAAATATTATATTTTATTATTTTATATTTATAAAATTATTTAATTTAAATAATAAAATTAGGATATTAAATATATTTAGTCAGTCTCTATGACTCTTTTGTGTTAATAATTGGTAAAGTCAAATCAATTAATAAAATTTAAATTTAAATTGGGTTGTGTCATTATACATTAAGATGAGGTTTAATACTTTCAACAACCACATTTATTAATGTGGTTGTGCTAGTTTATATATTAATAAAAGAAATGATTAACTCTTAAATGAAGTGATTTGTAAACTGTGGAGTGTCATATGGAAATAAGACAAAAGTCATTGAATTTGTGTATGACATATGTTAATGTGGTTTTGAATTTTAATCATTGTTTTCCCTCTTAACATGACTTGAGTTAATTTGATACCTTTATTTGTTGGGAATTGGATAATCCTGCACTCCTCGTGTGTTTCATGGCATGCGCTTAACCACCTCTCAAGGATTCGTTAACTCTAGTGATGCGTCTGTTTATTAAAACTTGCGGGTTTTGGTGTAACGACAATCATGACTCAAATAATTGGTATTTGAGCCAAAAGGTACCGAGTTTAGATAACACATGGCTCACATTGGGTGGAGATTGTTGGGAATTTGATAATCTAGCGCTCCCTGTGTGTTTCATGACATGTGCTTAACCACCTCTCGTGTATTCATTAACTCTCGTGATGCATTTTTTTACTAACACTTGTGGGTTTTAGTGTAATGGAAATTGTGACTCCAAAAATTTCCCTTAAGTTGGTCTAACCATTATTTGGGATATCCAAAAAATATATTTAGTTTTTTTATTCTTTCAATCTCTAAAAAATTATATAAAATAAAACATGACGATAGTTGAAAATAAGGCCAACAATCGTAATTCACCATAGTCACTACATGTACCACTATTTAATTGACTTTTTAATGCATATATATATATATAATTTTTTTTTTGTTAATGACTTTTTCATTTTCCAATCGCATAATGAGTTATGTTTCGCACAATAGGCTATAAGCTATACACAATGATCTAGTTTATGTACAGTAGGCTATAAGTTCAACGTATTCATTTTGAAATAATAAGATAAAATAAATAGGTCCGCACAAAGAGCTAAGTTCCACACAATGAACTAAGATCCGCAAATAGGCTATGTTTTTCTCAGTAATAATGTATTTTTTTTTCCAACAATAAAGGTAATGATGTATTCATTTTCCAATAATAAAATAAAATAAGAATATCCCTTTGGAAAATGAAGCAAGTTCCACACAATATGTTATAAGATTTACACAATGAGCTAAGTTCCACACAATAATGAACTAAGTTATGCATAATAGGCTATAAGCTCCACACAATAAACTAAGTTACGCACAATACGCTATAAGATCCATGCAATAAGATAACTTATGCACAATAGACTATAAGGCTCAGATAATGAGCTAAGTTGTGCACAATAGGCTAAGTTTCTCGCTTCTACAAAATAGGCTAATTTTCTCGCACAAAGTTATTAATTGTTTTCTCGATAATGATGTATTCGTTTCAAATAATAAAGGTAATGGCGTATTTTTTTTTGCAGTAATAAAATAAAATATAGTCGCCGCTCAATGAGCTATGTTATGTACAATAAACTATAAGTTTCGCACAATGAGCTAGGTTTTGCCGAATAGGCTATAATCTTCGTACAATGAGTTAAGTTGTGCTTGTGCACAATAATGATCTAAGTTCTACACAATAAACTATAAGCTCCATACGACGACCTAATTTCTGCAAAATATGCTATAAGCTTTGTAGAATGAACTATGTTTCACACAATAGGCTATAAGGCTCACACAATGATCTAAGTTCCACACAATAATGAACTAAGTTCCGTACAATAGGCTATAAGCTCTTCAAAACGAGCCATGTTCTGCACAATAGGCTACATTTCTCACACAAAATATATTAGTTGTTTTATTGATAATTTTGTATCCTTTTTCCAATAATAAAACTAATGGCGTATTCATTTTCTAGTAATAAAATGAAATCTATCCTCTGCAGAATTAGCTAAGTTATGTACAATAGGATATACTCTTCAGGTGATGACCTAAGTTTGAAACAGTAGGCTATAAGCTTCATACAATGAGCTAAGTTCAACTTATTTTCTCGGTAATGATTTATTCATTTTCCAATTGTGCAAAGGAAACTTTGAATGTGTGGATTGCCTCACTTAACACAAAAGGTTTTTTTATTGTTAATAATTTATTTATTATTAAATAAGGCATATTTACTTAATAACATTGTTTATGCTTGTATTATTATTTAATTTATATGATATTCAACCTCTCTTTTTTGCGTGGTGTTTTCTAGGTAATGACATAATCATTTTCCAATAATAAAATAAAATAAATAACTCCACAAAGTTAGCTTAGTTATGGAAAATAGGCTATAAGTTCCTCAAAATGATCTATGCTTCACACAATAGGCTATAAGCTTTGCACAATGAGCTACATTCCGCACAATAGGCTATAGGTTTTACAATATTAGCTAAGTTTCGCAAAATAATGAGCTAAATTCCGAAAACTAGGCTATAAGCTCCACACAATTAGCTAAGTTCCACCGAATAGGCTATAAGCTTTGTACAATGACCTAAGTTCTGCAGATTAGGCTAAGTTTCTCGCTTCCGCACAATAGGCTAATTTTCTCACTTCTGGTGAATAACAAAAGTTTATAGCACAAAAGTTACTAGTTTTTTTCTTATTAATGATGTTTTTTTTTTCCATTAATAAATGTAATAACATATTCATTTTCCAGTAATAAAATAAAATAAATAAATCGGCTAATTTATGCACAATGTGCTATAAGCTCTACACTATGAGCTATGTTCTGCATAATAGGCTATAAGATTTGCACAATGAGCTAAGTTTTGCAAAATAGGGTATAAGCTCCATACAATGAGCTATGTTCCACAAAATGGGATAATTTTTTCACTTCCGCATAATAGGATAAGTTTCTTGCACAAAATTTATTAGTTGTTTTGTTGGTAATGATATATTTGTTTTCCAATTGCGTGAACAAAGTTTTCAATCTATCGATCACCTCACTTGGCACAAAAATAATTTTATTAATAATTTATTTAGTATTAAATAAGGAATAGTTTTTTAATAATATTTTCTACGCTTATATTTTATTTAATTGATTATATCAGATAATACAGATGAAGGCTACATGGCCTCGGAAAATTAGAATAATGTAACAATACCCTATGGAAGAAAACGTAAATATACATATATCTAACATCAAAAGCCCTATGAAACTGCTCTTCCACACAGTAAAAGATCCGCACAACAAAACAAGATAATATTTCCCATTTTATCATACAAATCTGTCGTCCGTAAACATTTAGAAAATATACAAATATGAAATTTGTGAAAGTGTCTCCGCAAAATGACTTGTGTATCATGTTGCCACCCTACCCTGCCACCCCCCTTATCTTATTAATAATATATTAATTTGTCTGAAAGTGAATATAAAATTCATTATGCAGAGGAACCTCTCAATCTACGATAAATAATATATATTCGTTTATCTGTAAAATGAATTAAGGGGGTCTGCATTTCCTCCACATTTTTTCCTCAATGCATGGGTAAAATATACCACATCAGGTAGTTATTTTAGAAAACCATTGACGTATATGAATTTATTGCTAATATTTTAATTCTAAATATTTCAAATATCTATTTCTTCAACCTCTTGTGAGAGCATATATGTTCGAAGGAAGTTTCGAGTGTGTGGAGCGTCGAATTTCACACTAAAGTTTTTTATTGCAAATATTTTAGTTGATCCAGGTTGATATTGGTAGCCACCCACCTATTCCACTTCGACACATACCATTTTTTCTTTCAGTTTTTCATTTTCCTTAATTCTAGCATAATCTACTATTTTTTGCACTTTTTCAAGTCCTCAACTTTTGGATCTGTTTTGAGGCCCTAAATGACGTTTTTCTTGGTAAATGGGAAAATGTGAGGATATTTTTGATGCCTGCAGTTGAAAGTTGTAGTCCTTGGATATATATTTTTAGTGAGGTATCATGCATGTAAAACGAATATCATATGTCAAAGCTATGATGTGGGGATGTTTATGTAGCAGTTTACCCCAATGGGGATTCGTGCTTAGATCATATTTGTGGATTTCTGCTTAGATACAGTTTTAGCATAGTTTAAGAATATTTTCTATTCAACTCATATTTTCCAGTTTTAAACCTGTTAGTTTGTTAATGATCAATTCATGACTGTGTGCAGTGGTTGCATGACTGTCTACAGGTACAGGAAAATGACTCCTTTCATCAATGCCATCTTGGACTTGATCCTTCTTCTCTCCAACCTCTAATTCTACCACCTGAAACATTTTTTGTGAAACCATCTTCATCACGACCATGAGCATCCCTCCAAGTGTAAAATAAGAGTTGCAAGCGCTCTCATTTTGGCTCGAGGTTTTGGTCACCCTTCACTCACATACTCCCACCATCACCCACATTTTAACACCTTCCTTTCACCCTTTTAATCCTTATATCCTTCTTGGCCTATTTCCTGTAGCACTTCAGGACTTCGTGTAGCAATACAAAATATCTTGTAGAAACTTCCTATAGCAACGATGTAGGTCACCATTTCCACTCCAGTTTTTCTCCTTATTTCCCTTTAAACCTAGAATAGGATGCATTTGGCACCCAACTCTGAATTGATGATCAAAAGAGACCCCTAGGCCACTCCAATATTCTTACATCCTTGCTACAAGACTACAATTGGCATTAGTGTTTTATTTCATTTCACAAGTGGCTTGAGTAGGACAAAAATTTACATGCAAATACAAGTTGAGTGAAGAAAATTGAATTTAGTTTATGGTTTGCTTAAGTTTGTGATGATAGAATAGTTTCTTTACTGCAAATGAATGGATATCTAGATGAATTATTGTTGATGACATAATCTCCTTTTCTGCAATTAGGTTAATTATTTATGATTTGCTTTGTTAGGTCTATATATTACTAGTTTAGTCCCTTATTATGGTTAGTATAGCCCGATTATTGTTATTATTGTGCCCTTACATTATTATTATTAGGTCGGCTAGGATTATATTGTAACCTCATGGACTCCTATGTATAGAAGGAGGTTTTTTCATTTGTCTCATCAAAGAATTGTTCATTTATGTAATGTAAAGGAGGTTTCCCCCTCGAAGTGGCTTATTTCTAAGGCATTGATCTCTCTTTTCTTCCATTTTCGGAGCTAGTTTCATAAAATTTGGTATCAGAGCTTTGGATTCTAGGGTTCTGCTACTCCAAACAGGTCATCATGGCATTTTCGCTATAACACTTTTTCAACGAAGGTTCAGAAGCTAAAATTCATATCACGCGAAGCCGAAATCCTAAAGAAACTCATGAAAAAATTAAGATCTTGGTTCACAATAGTTTCATAGATATGGTCTGTGGAAATGAGGGTTTTTTCAGGCTCCAAAATTTCATCTCAAAGAGGTGACCGTGGGAAAATCATCATAACTCTCTTTCTGAGCGTCGGATTGGGATTATGTAAATGGTGGTCAAAAGTACATAGACATTAGTTTCATGTGTATTAATTTTAGATCCAAAGGAACCAGTGACACATGGCACATCATACAAGTTTTCTCTACTGAACGACTCTATAATTATGTCATTGTGGTAGATTGGGAATAACTTTGTTTTGAATCATCTAAAGTAGGTCATACTTATGGCATTGGAAAGAAGGTTTAGAGGTATACTACAAGACCGAATTTCAGATATTGAAGATTGAAAATCAGAGATATAATTTGGTTTCAATATCGAGCTACTCAAAAGCAAGAAAAAGGTGTGTCTTTTTTTTCAAATTGCGCAAGCCTTGTTTGAAAAATCAATTTGATGTGATTCCAAGGGAATATTGAAGCATAGATATCAATATTGGGTTATAAAATTCCCCCTAAAACTAATTCAACACCCATTAAGCCCTCATAATACTCTACTATGACTCATGAAGATGAATAATTACAACATTATATGTCAAAATTACAAGAGCATGTGCACCAAATTTTTCTCTCCCAAAGAGAAACAAAAAATGAAATGGAAGTTTTGAAGAAAAATGTAGAAGCTAAGATGGATGGTTTGAAGAAAGGTGTGGAAGCTAAGATGGATGGCATGGAAGCTAAGATCGATGGTATAGAGGAAAAAATTAATGACAACATGGAAGACATGAAGAATGATATAAAATCAGACATGGAAGGTTTGACAAAGTTGATACAATAAATTATTCCTAATGGCGAAAATATAGTAGAGGAAACTCATCATGAAAAAAAAAATGTTAATCATGATTTCATCAACTCTAATTTGGGATTCAAGACCCACCATATTCCAAATATTGATATGATGAAGTTTGATGGCAAGGATCCCATAAAATGGATACTACAGATGGAGCAATATTTTGATCTCAATAATGTGCAAAACACACAAAAGGTACACATTGCAACTTTATATTTATAACAAAATACATTTGTATGGTAATGACGACTTTTCTCCTGTAAAAAAATTGTCACTTTGTCAATTTTCACGGAGAAAATGATAGCACATTATGAGGATAAAAATTGAAACACCTTCTTTAGCCAATTGATAAATCTAAAACAAAAGGGTTTAGTAGTGGATCACATTGAGGAACTTAAAAATTTTAATATAAGGGTAAATGATATTCCAGAGGAACACATGATTGATGTATTCATGGGGACTTTAAAGGATAACATCCAACATGAGGTTCAACTTTCGGAACATGATTCATTGGAGAAGGAATTTAGATTGGAAAGAAAAATTGAATTTAAAATTATGGTGACAAGGAAGCATACCACTCACATATATAAAGATGGAAGTGTTGCTACTCCTAGACTTCCACAAGCTACAAGGTTGACACCACAAAAATTGGAAGAAAAAAGAGCAAAAAATATTTTCTACAGTTGTGATAGAAAATACAGTAAAGGTCATAAGTGTGCTGAGAAAAAATTATTTTACATAGATGGCGAAGAGGAGGAAGAAAATGAACAAGAAACTTCAAAAGAAGGGGATATATACCAGGAACCAACCCTAGAGAAAGAAGAAATGAGTCCGACCATATCAAGTAATGCATTGGTAGGAATTACCACTTCTCAAACTCTTAATATAGAAGGACATATCAGGAAGAAAATGGTAATAGTGTTGATTGATTCGGGTAGTACCCATACTTTTAGTCATTGCAGGGTAGACAAGGAGTTGAATTGCTTCCTATACCCAACACTAAAATGTCAATTTATGGTTTCAAATGGAGCAATTATAAATTGCTCCGGAAAATGCCATAATATCAAGCTAACCATGGAGGAATATGTATTGAATATCCCAATGCTTTCCGTTTCAATGGGAGGTGATAATGTTGTACTAGGAGTACAATGGTTACAAGCATTGGGGATTGTGGATTTTAATTTTCAAGAACTTTTATTGATATTTTTCTCAGAGGGAAAGGAAGTCGAATTACTTGGTATTGTAGGGAATTCGAGAAAGATAATAAGCTCTAATGTCATGAAAAAGCTTCTGAAGAAAGAAAAATGAGGCATAATTCCACAATTATGCTCATTGAAGTTTCAACATCAAAATCATCTATTTCTCCATATCTCCAAAAAGTCTTGGACAATCATTCCAAGGTCTTTGAAACTTCCAAAGGACTCCCACCTATTCCTTATCATGATCATTCTATTCATTTTAATCCAAGAAATTTTCCTCCAAACATCAGGCATTACAAATATCCATATATCCAAAAGAGCGAAATTGAACGTATGATTGGAGAAATGTTGGATGGTATAATTCAATCTAGTCAAAATTGTTTCTCTGCTCCAATAGTATTGGTACACAAGAAGGATGGATCATGGCGCATGTGTCTAGATTATATGGATCTCAATAAGCTCAATATTAAAGATAATTTCCCATTCCTATGATTGGTGAATTATTGGATGCATTACATGGAGAAATTTATTTTACGAAGTTGGATATTCATTTAGGATATCACCAAATTAGAATGAAGACTAAAGATATTCCAAAAACAACTTTTCGAACTCATGAGGGTCATTATGAATTTTTGGTCATGCCTTTTGGCCTTACTAATGCACCTTCTACATTTCAAGGGTTGATTAATTCCTTTTTCAAACCCTTCCTTAGAAAATTTGTGTTAGTATTTTTTGATGATATAATAATCTATAATAGGTCTTGGAAGGAACACGTTCAACATCTTGGCACGGTGCTCAAACTATTGGAGGAGAAACAAATATATGCAAAAGCCTAGAAATATTTCTTTGTAGTACAAGAGGTGGAATATCTGGGTCATATTGTATCTCACAAGGGTGTTAAGGTAGACCCTAACAAAATTAAAGCCATTAAGGAATTGAAAGTCCCCAAAATCATAAAGTAGTTGCGAGGATTTCTCGGGTTAACAGGGTATTATCGCATGTTTGTTAAGAATTATGGGAGAATAGCAACACCTCTAACAACATTATTGAAGAAAGATGAATTTTCATGGACTCCTGAAGCAAATAAGGCCTTTGAACATCTTAAAGAGGCAATGTGGCTAGCACCAGACTTAGCAACGCTAGACTTCACAAAAACCTTTATTGTGGAATGTTATGCCTCAGGAAATGGAATTGGTGTTGCTCGAATGCAAGAAGGAAGACCCATTTCTTTTTAAATTCTTCCAATGAAAGGAAAGTATTTAAAGAAAACTATTTATGAGAAGAAAATGTTAGCAATACCACATGCTCTAAAGAAATGACGACCTTACCCAATGGGAAGAAACTTCAAGGTAGAAACTGATCATGATAGTCGTAAACACTTTTTGGAACAAAGACTATCTTTAGAAGAGAAGCAAAAATGGGTCACAAAGATGTTGGGTTATGACATTGAAATCATCTACAAAAAATGAAAGCTAAATGTTGTTGTAGATGCACTCTCAAGAAATGACGAAGAGGTGGAAGCATTGTTTTGTGCCATTTATATTATCCAACAAGATTGGATAACCGAAGAAAGGGATGAATTCACGAAGGACGAAGAAGTGTGGACACTCATTAAAAATTTGCATTAAGATCCTAGTACATCTGATACATTTAGCTGGAAAAATGACTCCTTATGGTACAAATATCACTTATATCTTTGTAATAATTCCCAACTAAAATAAAATATTCTTTTGGAATTGCACACTTCTCCTTTAGGAGGACACTCAGGATTTTTAAAAACTTACCATAGGGTGAAGAAATATTTTTTTTGGAATAGCCTTAAATATGATATTCAAAAGTTTATGGCAGAATGTGTGGTTTTCCAGCAAAATAAAGTTGAGACAATTAAGACCTCGGGACTTCTACAACCTTTATCCATTCCAAGTAAACTTTGGGAGGATATTTCAATGGATTTTATCACATGTTTACATAAGTCCAAATGAAAGAGTGTCATCATGGTGGTAGTTGGTAGACTTATCAAGTATGAACACTTTTGTGCATTATCTCATCCATTTAAAGCAAGTACAGTTGCTACTGCATTTATGGAAATAATTCAAAAGCTACATGGAAACCCAAAGATTATTGTAAGTGATAGGGATCCCATTTATTGGAAATTTTTGGACGGAATTATTTTTTTTGTTTTGGTACTCAACTAGCTCATAGATCATCTTATCATTCTCAATCTGATGGTCAAACTGAGATAGTGAAGAAATGTTTGGAAGGATACCTTCGGTATTTTGTATCTGATAAAGAAACATAATGGACCAAATGGTTACCTCTGGTTGAATGGTGGTATAACACTTCCTTCCATATTGCAACAAAAATGAATCCATTTACGACACTTTATGGATATCATCCACTATCCATCACATCACCTTTAAGAGAAAATTCTAAGGTTAAAACAGCGTAAGATCACATCGAGCATCAACAAAAAGGTCTCCAACTCTTAAAAGATAACCTAAATTTGGCACAAAATTGAATGGCACAACAGGTAGATCAACATCACAACGTGAGGAGTTTTGATGTAGGAGACTGAGTATTTTTATGACTACAACCATACAAACAAATGCCCATCAAGCAAGCTAAGAAGGATAATAAATTATCACCAAATTACTATGGTCCTTACAAGGTGTTCCAAAAGATTTGTACTATGACATACAAATTGGAGCTTCCTGCTTCGTCGCGAGGGTATCCATTTTTCCATCTTTCATGCTTAAAGAAAGTTATAGGTGAAAAAATTTCAGTTCAAACAATATTTCCAAAACTTTATGAGGAAGGAAACATCATATTGGAACCCAAAGTAGTCACAGAAACAATAACTCAATAGTTACGAAATCGATCAATTTCAGAGTATCTCATCAAGTGGAAGAGCTTATCCAATGGGGATTCTACATGGGAGGATGAGAATTCTATACAGAAGCATCTAGAGCTACTCAAACATTGAGGACAACAATTTTTTTAAAGAGAGGGGCATGTTATTGTCGAGTCAAATTATACACTTATAATTTTCCAATCATAAATTGTCATCCCAGGGTAGCTAAGCTTGTGATATACTATGAAAAATATATGCAGGATTATTACTACAAGTGTTCATAAATTAATTATTCACACACATACACACACTAATGCCTCTTTCCTGCATCAATACTTAGTAGAAAAGGCTATGGAGTGGAATAGAACATCCCTCTACAACTCTCAGTATTACTGATATTGACCATGAAAAGATAAAAGATCAAATCACAACAATTAGTAAACCAACTTAGACAATCATAAATCCAAGCTTTGATCAAATGAAATTAACACATGGACATAAGAAACTAAATCATTTAATCAATTACAAATATTTTGCTGAAACTTTAGAAAAAATGCATTAGATGTGTAAAAGAATTATTGCTGCATAAAAAGAATTAAACACACACACACACACACTACGTTATAGGAGTTGTGAGTGAAGGGGGTCGTCCCTCACTCGCAACCCATTTAAAACTTGAAGAGGTCGCTCAGAAAGGTAGTCAAAACATAACATATTGTATTAATTTGAAAATATACAAGTACGGTCTGATATATTTCTTATCAATCAAAATCACAACACAACAACCTTGTACAATATGAAATACATCTTCTTTTATACAATATCTAAAGCCCATATTTAGCTCAAATGACTAATCTAAGATATCAGCCAAAAATACAGGTCTATATTATCGAATTTAGCTTGTGTTGAGTCTAATACATAAATGGAAGCATGGATTAGCTGATTTATGTTACATAGCTAAAGTTGCCTCCTCATATGGTCATGAGAGGAAATATGTAGGTTTAGGTTGTTCCGAAAAGAGGTTCGAAGTAGCCAATAGGATAGCCTTCATGTGTAATGAATTCCCCACAAAACCCATGTACTTGCTGGATCTAGAAATAAGTAGAACATAGTCAACCATTGATGTCGCTACATGAAATCAACGACTACAGGAAACTGAGGCTTATGCAGGAAATCTGGAACTGTTGCAGGAAATCTGGATTTGCTATAGGAAATGTGGCTGCATGAGCTGTCTTCAAGATTTTGCAGAGCTCCTTCGAATCAAATAAAATCTGCACATAAGTTCCAGATCAGTTAGAGTGATAATTCAATAAAGATACAACTAGATCAAATAATACTTCATGTCTAAGGAAAAATGACACTTATTATGTTAAATTGACCTACCTTACGCCTATAGTACCCTTTTAGCCAAAGCTAAACAATATAGCCAAACTAAGCATAATTAAGGCCGGAAGGAGTTCAAAAATAGGTGAGGTAAGGCTTGGGAAGGGTGTGAAAAATAGGAAAAATTGAGACTTAACATCTCCCCCACACTAAAACTCTTGCATGTCCCTATGCAAAAAAATTGTAGAAGCCTTCAAAACAGAGAATCAATTGTTCACCTAGGTAGTAGTTATTGCGACCAGATGATCCAACTAGGCCCAAGTAAGCACCACCTAAATCTAACCATTGTACATTTCATTCTTCTTCTTCATATGGTCTATCTAAGCTTGCTTATTTTTTGTAATGTGGGTTGCTTTCTCATGCCACTCCTCATGCTCTTTCTGCATTCTAAGGATGTTCTCCTTCAGGGCCACATTTTAATGCGTTAAAGGCCTGATTTGAAATGTTGATATCTCTAATGGTCTCTTCCAGTGCCTATTGAGACCATTTCCTCTGTGGAGTAACTTCCCCTTCATGATGTCCCTGGGAAGATTGGGGCACACTAAAGTCCCACTGCCCTTGCTTCTCTTCCATGGCTTCATTTCTTCTTTCCTGCAGCGAAGGACTCTGGAATGACATAAATTCCTTATCAACGAATGTGTCGATTCCACCTTCTCCTTTCCCTTGGCTAGACCATCAGACTTTCCTTTATTTTTTTTAGAATTTTTGGGTCGTGTTCCCCCTTTTATGGTATCCTTAATACCCAGATTAGCGGTTTGGCTCCTCATAAATCTTTTAGCTGGGGTATAAGGTCCATTTTTTTGGGACCCTTTTACAGTGGTTTCCCCAACCACCATTATGTCTTCATCCCCTTCATCCTCTTTCACTCGCGGCCCATGATTCTGCGGTTTATTCTTAGGATTTTCTATTGGTTGTTCCTCCTCGAGTGCTGGAGAATCAGGGTCTCCATATTCCACAAAATGGTTCTCGACCAGAAATTCCTCTCATGTATTTTTCTTTTTCTGCAGGACCTCCATAAGGATGATTTTCACCAGCCCATGGTGATAGAGGTTTTCCTCTATATGGGTGACTCTTTCTTTCACAAAAGTGGACATTTTGGCCAAAGACATCTTCAAATAGTATGGAAAATTTAGGGGCTGATCTCGAAATTGTCTGAGAAGATGAATGTGAAATAAAAATGTTAGGCCAAAGCGACCTTTGAACGTTATATAATTCTATAGGAATAACGGTAGGTGACGGTACTTACTCCTCAGAAAATCTTGTGGAAGCCCCTTGCCCCAGCCAGGGTTTCAATGATCCTTGTGAAGGAAAGACATTCACATTCCCTTGTTGAAGCCTTGGTTCTTAAACCATAGTTCCCCATCTTGTGGAACTCCACATGCCCGCACCACCAGGTCCTATGTTATACGAAATTAAACATTTCCAACTTGTTCTTTATCAACATTTAGGTTTAAGGTGAATGACTTCGTCACTTCAGAGTGATGGCCACTAAACTTCTGAAAGAAGGGAATCCATCCCACTTTTTTTTATCCTCGCTTTGCTGTGAGGGTGGGCTTCCAGCAGCGTGAGGCTCTGTGGAAGAAATAAAATGGGGGGTGGTGGTTTAGACATGGTGAAGGAGGAAATGGATAGAGAAAATAAGGAAGGAAGGGATAAAGTTAATGCGGCTCACAATAATACATATGGGAGAAAATAATGGACACAATTTACAGAATGTAGACCGAGACCTTTGCAAAGTATTTCTTGACATAGAAAGGGATTAAATGGGAAATATCTCAAATCACGGTGTTATTGAAAGGAAGGTCATTATCATGATTACCATCGCGATCCAACTTGTAGGATGGGCATCGGAAGTACAACCACCATGATGTCAGAATCATGATGACAGGTCATGGGATTTACACCGCAATGGATTACAATCGATTTTTTCCACAAGGTTTACCATAGCCTAGGTTATGCAAATTATTAAAATTAAAGCATCATTATACCTTACCTCAAGCATATTATCATTGGTTCTACCTTACCAAGCTTACCTCCTACGGTTTAGTTCGTGATGACGCTGCTTGTCCTTGCAATGATAACTTATTAACATTACATCATAAACTTGATTATATAATTCATGACTTCGATCCATAATGACTGTTAGTACTATATCAAATGATTTAAACTATTTTTCTCTCTATACTTTATATCTTTCAAGAACCCAAGGCGTTGTTGCAGGAAATGAAACCGTGTCTATCAAATGTTCTGTAAAAATTAAATGTGACTGTTGAACATTCTGTAGGAATTGAAACTGTGTTTGTGAAACATTGAATAGGAATTGAAACTGTTTCTATTGACCCTTCTACAGGAATTGAGACTCTGTCTGTAGAAAATGAAACTGTGTCTGTCGAACCTTTTGCAGGAACTGAGACTGTGTTTATAGGAATTGAAGTAATTGTTGATCCTTCTGCAGGAATTGAAGTTGATCTTCTCCACTGTCTAGGTATAGTCCGTTGCACATTAATTAAGGTGTTGATGTCAAATGTGCAATCATCTCATTGGATTACTAGCCATTGGGGTCAACTCTTAACCAATGCAAGGCCCATCACCATTAATGAGAGTGAGGACCAATGTACCATGATGCATCCTATCAGGTGTGAATTTATGAGCTATTGTCGAACCCCCTGTAGGATCCAGTAGTAAGGGAGCCATAATGTTTCTCCATTGTTGATGGCGAGATAACCTGTCATTAGGGCATATAGGCTTCAAGGCATCCCAAGGCTCTAATCCTGCACCCAGATAAGTTGCTGATTTCGATGGGCCATAATAAAACCCACATCAGTCCAACACGAGCAATCCATAGATAAACTGGAATTTTTTTTTTTTTATTGAGAGGATCCAAAAGGATCTATTCACATGTGTTTTATAATTTTATAATATATTGATTTGAAAGTGAAGACCATGGGAAAAAGAGGAAAGAAGCTAAAACAAACTCAGAAGGATCTGATAGTGGGGAAGCATCTGAACCACATTCCAAAAAGAAAAAGGAATTGCAAGAAAATTTTTGGAAAATCAAACCTCCCACTTTTGATGGTGAAAAGGAGGAGGATGCAGAAACTTGGATTTTGAACATGGTTAAATACTTCCGAGTATATGGATACGGAAGTAACCTTAAATACAAATTGGAAATTTACCAACTACAAGGTAAAGTTACCCTTTGGTGGGAAGAAACAAAATTGGTACATGTGCTGGAGGAAACACCTGTTACCCGGGAAGACTTTCAAACCAAATTTAAGTCTAGGTATCTCAATGAGAGATTCTATGATGATAAACCCAAAGAATTTCATGAGCTGAGATTGGGACAACTCACAATTGATGAGTTTGTCACCAAATTCACTAAATTTCTTCGCTATGTGCCTTATATCAGAGAGGAAAAGGAAAAAATTATAGCCATTTTTAAACTGCCTACCTACCATCTATAAAGAGAGAATCAAATTTGAGAATCCAAAGACAATGGATGAAGCTGTGCGCAAATCAAGGCTATGTTGTTAGCAGTTCAAAGGCATAAATGATTAGCTGAAAATTTGGTAAAAAAAGGAGCAGGGGAAGATTGAATCTAATATAAAAAGAGTAAAACCAACCTATTTGAAAATTTTTGGGAAAAAACATCAACGAAAGAAATTTAATAAAACTAGAGAAAACCAACCAGCACAGTCACAGACTAGATCTAATTAGATGGATGCAAACAACGAAAAGGGAAGTGATGTAAAAATGAAAAAACCAGCAAAGTTTTGCGGATGTGGGGAATATCACCTGTTACGTGATTGTCCGAACATAACAGTTTAGAACATTCAAGTGTTACGAGAGGAAACCACTGTAAAAAGAATTACTGGAAATATTCCTAGGATCAGTGCTACACTTGAAGATCTCCAGGCTGAACACCAACCAACCATGATAGAAATCAAAGGGATGATTACTGAACAACCTATTTCTGTTTTGATAGATCTAGGAGAAAATTTAAGTTATGTCAGTCCACAGATGGAGGAAAGATGAAAATTAAAATCAGAAAAAATTCAACATGCCTGTTTCATGCAGTTAGCTACATATATAAAAATAAATGTGACCCATAAACTTCCAAAAATTGTTGTAAATTTAAATGGGTATGACATTGAAATTCATTTAAATATCTTGCCTCTAGGATAATATGACTTGTTAGTAGCAATAGATTGGTTAGAGAAGCAGAAAGCAAAATTTAATTGCTTAGATAAAACCAAGTATAGATGGTGAGGGAAGACCTATGATAGTGAAAGGAAAACCAAGACCCATATCAATCAGACATATCTATGCACTATATCTAAAAATGATAGCAAGAAGGAGTTGCCAAGTGTATGTTGTACAAGTGGAAGAATTGGGACAACCAAATGAAAAAGAGGCTATAGAAAATTTAGAATTAATTAGAGAGTTCAAAGATGTATTTCCTGAGGAAATCCCCCATTTACGACCAAAAAGAGAATTTTATTTCTCAATTGAATTCATACCGGGAGCTACACTTGTCTCTATAGAACCCTATATAATGACTACTCGTGAACTATTACAGCTCAAACTAGAATTGCAAGAATTGTTAGACAAAGGGTACATCAGACCAAGTGCGTCTCCTTGTGGAGCACTGGTACTGTTTGTTAAAAAGAAGGATGAAACATTCAAAATGTGGATAGATTACAGAAAATTGAATAAAGTGACTATAAAGAATAAATATCCTCCAGAAAGGATAGATGACTTATTTGATCAAGTGAGAGGAGCCACTATCTTCTCAAAGATTGATTTATGAACTGGATATCACCAACTCAGAATTAAGGATGAGGACATGTATAAAACAAGATTCAGGACTAGATATGGACACTATGAATTTGTAGCCCTACCCTTTGTACCTACAAATGCACCTGCTAAATTCATGTGTTTAATGGAAAAATTTGTAGTAGTGTTCGTTGATGGCATTTTGGTGTATTCCAAAAATGAAGAAGAACACAGAGAAAATATGAAAATAGTCCTACAAACACTTAGAGAACATTAGTTATATGCAAAACTCAACAAATGTGAATTTTACAAGGACAAAATTAAATATTTGGGTCATGTGATTTCAAAGGATTCCTTAGCAGTAGACCCAGAGAAAATACAAGAAATAATGTATTGGCATGTACATACTGATGTCCCAGCCATACGATCCTTTATGGGTATTGCTTGAGACTACTGTAGGTTTGTGGAAGGATTTTCAACCTTAGCCTATTATTTTACTTCTTTATAGAAAAAAGGAGTGAAGTTTGAATGGACAACAAAATGTCAAAGTAGTGTTGAACAATTAAAATTGAAATTAACAACTACCCCCATATTGAAGATTTCTGATCCAAAAAAAGAATTTTTAGTATGTACAGATGCATGTGCCAAAGGGTTCAGTCATAGCTTATGAGTCAAGAAAATTGAAGAAATATGAGATAATTGTAATGTATATGACTTAGAACTAGCTATTGTGATACATGCATTGAAGATGTGGAGACATTATTTGTTGCGAAAGAAGTCTGTATAGTATAGGATACTAGAATTTCATTTTTTATTATTTAAAATTGAATTTAGGATTGCATGGAAAATCATTAAAGCTATGGATTGAAATCAAAGCAATTACGAGATACGCCATCGTGAAGAAACTTTTGGTCTTGGATAAATTGGTTAACTAGAAAGCTAATTCATTGGAAATGATATCATCCTAGTCAAATACACAATCCTTTTTGTATGTCTAATCAAGCATATATACAATGCATTTTGGAACCTTTGATGTAGTTTTTGGGCCCATAACACATGGAAAAAGTGAACAAAATTCTCTAAATGGTTGTTTAAACAAATATATTTCTAGAATAGATAGATTGAAAGGCACTTGGTGACTCTGCAAAATAAAATTTGCAAAACAAATTGGTTCACCGAATTATGATATTGTGAAACCATTTTCTTCAGAAAATCATAATCAAACATTAGCATCTTGTAACTTGAATACTTTTCTAAATGTATTCACATTCAAAGGTATTCTCTTGATTTGTATCATAACTATTCTTGTTTCAGAATCAAAATTTCTTGTGCAAAAATGAACAATTTCCATGAAATAAAAAATTATTGGCACACATGCATCATTCACTAATCTAGTAGTCCTTATCTTGTTGCTATTTTTATCTTCCATTCACAGATTAGCATAACACTTATATGCAATTGACCAGTGAAAATTTTCATCAATAAAATCAAGTAAGTTAGAGGTATCATTGCACATAGCTTCTTCACATTCTCTGCTAACTATATTTGTTCCATACCTAGAACACCTTCTGAATTCATAATGTTCTCAACAATGCTGAATTGCACAAATTTCTTATTTTGATTCTATATATATTCACTACATCTCACTTTTATAAATTCAAAACGGGGTTTGACTATTACCAGTGTAAAATATGTTACATGAAACATTTGTTAATAACCATAAATAACATTGAGGAAAATATTTGTTTATAGGAGATGTCGAAGCACGAAATATATTCATTTTACGAAAGAATATTTCAAGTTTTCATTATGTGAAAAATAAGATTGTTTATATTTATATTATTGATGATATTTTAATTGTAAATATTTCTTCGAATATTTGTTTTTTTATGCTCTTGGTATCCATATCATTAATTCATATATACTTTCACATTGAAATATTTTATGGCTAATATTTTAAGTAGTAGAATTAGCACATTGTTGAATACACGATCTCCCATGTTATATGCAAAAGTTTTTAAATGAAATATATTATAATGCCTTAGTATTGAATTTGTACCATTTCTTTTTATAGTAAAAAAATTCTTCTCCATTGATGATTTAGCAATTATGTTTCAAATGTAATTGTTCATTGATGCTTTAGCAATTACGTCTCCAAAAGAAAATTAATAATAATTAATACAAGGAAAAAAAACTTCTAGCAAATGCTTTTGTGGAAGCTGCTATAAAAATAGCCCAAAAATAAATGTTTATTTGAGGTCTCTAGTGGAGGTGGGCAGGCAAATGTTTTTTTAATGGTTCATTTGTAATATAAAATCACATCCCTTCTTTACTATACATATAAGTAATGATGGTTCCTAATAGAAAATGGTGCATCATGGAATATTTATTTTACAAGATAAAAAAAAAATGGTGCACTAGAAAACAAACACACTGGGGCATATACTAATCGATAGCACTAGAAAATGGTTAAATTGACAAAAAAAGTGGGTGGTAAAATTCATTTTTCCTAGAGCGGTGCAATATACTACAATGACAACTTGATGCTAAACTAGTGTGATAACGCCCTAGTGCATATTATTTTTATAGCATCGGAAGAAGGTTAAATTTAAAAATAAGCGGTGCTCATATTATTTTCTCTCTATTGGTGATATGTCCATGTATTAAAATTTCCCAGTGCATAATTAAATAGAGCAACACTTTTATATTTTTAATTTAAGCAAATCCAATTTTATATTCCCAAGAAAAACCAGTGCAATTAATGCATAAAAATTTATGTGGCATAATATCAAGAAAACCACTGTAAAGTTTTTAATTTAAAAAAAAAATATGGTGCTATATTTCCATGAAGCACCGATGTCGTGCATGTCTAAAAACACCTCAGTTCTTCCTTGAAATATCATCACTAAGGAGGATTTTAATATTAAAACAATGTGGTTCTATACTTCCACGAAGCACCGATACGATTTACGTATAGGAAATCCCCAGTGCATCATGAAAAGAGCACCACTATAGGGTTTTTAATTTAAAAAAAAAACGGAGCTCATGGATATGTGACACACTAGCTTTGTTGCAATCATGCACCAAAACAGGGCTAATGAAAAACTACAAATTGTAAATTCCATGTTTATCGTTTCAAGTGTTGTAGAGATCTGAAGCACCAATGCTACTCTTGCCTCAAGCAAGAACCCTAATGTCTATGCTTCTATTTCTCACCACCCTTTCATACCATTCTATGTGTTTCTCTTTCGATTTTTCCCAAACGATGGTGAAACTCATTTTTCTCATTTATGTGTCAATTATACCAACTCGATGAGAAAATGTTCAGGTAATATATATGTTTCTCTCTAATTCATTTTTTTAGCGGATTAGAATTTAAAAATATCTCAAAAAATCAATTTTTTTTTTTGTTTATTTTTCCTCCGTGGTGGGTTTAATAGGTTCAATCACACTGATAGTGGTTCACCTTGTTGGTGAAGCATAATTCTGTGGGTGAACGTAATGCATCGTTGCTCTCTCGGTGCCTCTTTTGAATTACAAAGTACAAGAGAAAATTATAAATATTATGTCAGTTCATACATTTATATGTTTCTCCTGGTGTATTTTTATTTACCAAACACATCAAAAAAATACTAATAAAAAATATATCTCAATGCATTCCACAACCTGAAAGTTCCATACCGATGCAAAAAGTTTGTATGTACACACCAATGCAGAAGGTTCTCGATGCACTGCGTTAAAAATGCATGTATGTGGACCAAAAGATGTGTGTCATATGTATATGCACATTATGGTTTTTGTTGTTCTATTTTGTAGCAGACCAGAGCGAGTGCATTACTCTTTTTTGGACGCATCAAGGTCGATATTTTTGTCTTTTTAATTGAATTTATGTTGTAAAAACTCTTTCGGTAATAATCACATGCAATGGAACATTGTCGACGCGTTTCGAACCAACTAGTGTGGTTCATCATTAGGACTAGGTGAGAGATCAAATCAGGACATGAAGCTTAAATGGATGTAGAGATGGCTAACTAGTCGTTAGGAAAAAGACTAGTTTGACTTCTTCTTCTTTTTCCTCTTTTTATATTATATTTTTTAATTAATAACGGCTTCTTTTATTTTTATTATTAGAATATTTGACTAATTTATTCAATTAATTCTTGGACTCATTAACTTATTAATTATATATATATATATATATATATATATATATATATATATATATATATATATATATATATTTCTCATATTTAATTATTTAATTATATTTATTTATTAAAGCGAGGGGTCAAAAAATAAAATAAAATAAATAAATAAATAAATAAATAAATAACAAAATATAAATAAATAAATAAAATAAATAAATAAATCAATAATAATAATAATGAAAAATAATAAGTAATATAAAAATAAAAATAAAAATAAAATAAAACTAAAAAATAAAAAATTAAAGATAAATAGAAAAATAAAGGAACAATAAGTATGGTAGGAGGAAAAAAAAAATAAAAAATCAAGAATATAAGGCAGATATCCAACACCTGCTGATGATCCATCCATCATCTCTATTGAGATTAACGGGTCTTTTTTCAATTTCTAAGGCCTCTCTTAACTTCCGACGATGGAAATGGTCGATCCTAGCAATGACCTTAGCCTCTTTGATGCAGATATGATGGTTAGTCTTTTCTGCATGTTCATTTATGGCAGACGAGCGGGATCTTCCATGTTTAATTTCAGCAGCATGCTCACAAATCCTTTGATTTATAGACCGAACCGTTTCACCAATGTAGGGAGTCCCACAAGAATAAAGGAATGATGTAGACACCTTTCCCATCCCTAGGGTCAATCGGATGCTTGATTGATTTGAGAGAGCTGCGAATCATGCTAAGGGGCTTGAACGGCGAGGACACCTTATGCTTCCTAAGGACCCTAGAAATTTTATCAGTGGTTCCCTGAATGAACGGAAGACATACACTACTAGACCAATGACTAGGGTCCTTATTATTTTTAATTAAAGGACCTTTCTCTGCTTTGAGGAAAGCTTTAAGGCCTTGCGACTTACTATAACCATTTTTACAAAATACACTCAATATATGGGAATTTTCTCCCTCAAGGTGAGACTCATCGGATATCCGATATTGAGTCTCATGAGGATATCGTGGCTTTAATAAATAAATAAAATTTTAAATTTTAAAATTAGATATATATATATATATATATATATATATATATATATATATATATATATATATATATAATTAATAAGTTAATGAATCCAGGAATTAATTGAATAAATTAGTCAAATATTCGAATAATAAAAATAAAATTAGTCGTTATTAATTAAAAAATATAATATAAAAGAAGAAGAAGTCAAACTAGTCATTTTCCTAACAGCTAGTTAGCCATCTCTACATCTATTTAAGCTTAATGTCCTGATCTAATCTCTCACCTAGTCCTGATGATGAACCACATTGGTTGGTTTGAAACGTGTCGACAATGTTCCATTGTATGTGATTATCACCGAAAGATTTTTCACAATTTATATGATGGATCACAGAAGCATAGATTCTGAAATTTATGTGTCCATATTTATAATACAATTAAATTTAATAAAAAAAAATTATGTTTTATGTATTAGGATGATGTATTTTATATGTCAATCATTTATTATAGACATTAGCAGAGCAAGAAACATGTGGAGCAGGAGGAAATGGAAAATCTATATAATGTGATCTAACCATTGGAAGTCTAAGAGAGGGGGTGGGATTTATACCCTATTACCAGAATGACCTAAAATATCTTAAGGAATTTAGGCCTCCTTAAGTACTATAAGAAGGCTACATCCTTGAATACACACTCTGAATTACTTGAAAAACTGATCTGTCATGGGGATGCCCACCAATAGTCTTTCTGTGTCATTCCTGATATGTTGTATAGGCTCTCTAAGGAGGATATATATTTTATCATTGGCCTATCCCATAGAGGGGAGGTGGGGGCTCCTTAGTTCCTTAATTTCGCCCATGGGGTTGCAGGAGAGATTTAACTTGTCTACCCTTAGATATATGTTGGGGGTCATGTACTTATCCTAACATATTTTCAAGTGCATGGTGAACAACTACGAATTTCTTGTTTTATTGCATAGGAGGTTAGGTGTCTCTCATTATTGGTGACTACCATTTCACACTATACAACTTGTGGGTAGCACATTAGTTGTGCTCTTTTTTTTATGGAGATTATTTAATTAAGGAAACATCATGTATCACATGGTATGCCACTTTTTAGAGGAAAGCTTTTATTGTTTTAGATATACGTCGCACCAAAAATAGATGGGAGAATGAACTTCCCTTTAACTTATGAGGTTTTTCGTTTATTTTTTGAGATATTTTTAGAGAGGAGGCCTAAATTTGACCATCCCCCTCCTAGGTTGATACCTAAGGTGCAAATGCACATGTGGGGTTAGATGACACCCAAGAGGGGCCTACCAGAGTATCCATCTAGGCGAGAGCTAGAGCATGTGCCTCATCTTTATCCTTGGAGAGCATACCAACCACCTTCTCCTCCATGTCTAGTTCAATAGTTGAAGGAATGATTGACCTTCCATTCCCTCCTGCCATAGACCAGGCTGCCACTACCACATCTATTTTATCAAATATTTGATAATATTTATTTGACTTGTTTATATATATATATATATATATATATCAATTTTTTTGTTCATGTTTATGTATTTAATTTTATATGTTGGTGTTGATGTGTATATTGTTCGATCATGTAGATATGTTCATTTAATCTACTTGTAGATATATTTGTGTGTGAAAATTATTATTTGATATGATATGTATATTAATTTGAGAATATTTATGGTGATGATGTTATATTACAATTCTTGCATTTTGTTAGATGTGATTATGATGATGATGCCCTATTAGATTACTCGATTCGTGTTCTAGCTAATGACATTAATATGTGATAGAGGTGTATATAATCATATGATGGTATTGAATTTGAATGTGCATTTTATATGATTTTAATGTTTCTTATATGGTTATCATCTTGATGCTCATTTTTATGAAAAAATATTTATTACAAATTATGTATTGGTGAGCTTATATGAAAATTATATATATGAAATTTCATGCAACACAATTTACTTTAAAAATAAAATGAAAATATATTTTTATAAATTACAATGTTTAGTATGTCTAAAACTATGATTGTAAAATTACGATAGATTTTTTTCTATTTCTTAGACAGTTCATTCATATTAATTCTAACCTATTTAGTAAAATACTTCAACGCTCACAAGGAAAAAATAATGAAAGCTAAAAGAATCTAGTTAGTTCTTAATAAGAAGGAAATGTGTAACTCATTCAATTTTTAATATAAAATAGTAATACTAATTAATGTTTCAAAAATACAATTTAGCTAATGAAAAATTACACTATGGTAAATCTATATACAGAGAAGGAAAGTAAGTACTATAGATCGATCATATAGTACTATATCACATTTGATCCCTCTCGACTCTTGGTAGATCCATTGTTAAGATGGACCTATATTGATTTATAAAATTCAATCTATTTTTAAATTTAAAAAAACTTAAGTAGTAATTTTTTATAATTGATTTAGATTTAATACAACTTAAAAAATTTATTTTAATAAAATTTAATTTATCACTAAAGTACTGGGATTTTCAAGAAATTTAAATATAATATTTATAAAAACTCTTACCAATTAAAATTACAAATTTCTCTTTCTAAAGATGAGTATCAATAAATTTGAAATATGTTTTCTAAAGTTACTTGTAGTTGGGCATTTTCTATATTGGAATCTCTCCCTTAAAGAGGCAAGTGAAATTTTTTCTAGTAATAAAGAAATAACATTTTGATGCTATTTTGGTTCTTCATCCTCTATTGCATTGGTTTAAATTTATATTTTTTTAATAATAAATATGGGTTAGTACTACTAAAGTCATACTATATTTGATTTCACTTTTTGAAAAGAAAAATATTTGATTATTTTTTAATGAGAAACTCAAGAAATATTATTTTTTCGAGATAGTCACTAAAACCCATGTTTTAACATTTCTCCTAGCTAATATTACATCATGTTAACAATGATAAAGACATGTCTTCTAAAGTTACTTGTAGTTGGGCATTTTCTCTATTGGAATCTCTCCCTTAAAGAGGCAAGTGAAATTTTTTCTAGTAATAAAGAAATAACATTTTGATGCTATTTTGGTTCTTCGTCCTCTATTGTATTGGTTTAAATTTATATTTTTTTAATAATAAATATGGGTTAGTACTATTAAAGTCATACAATATTTGATTTCACTTTTTGAAAAGAAAAATATTTGATTATTTTTTAATGAGAAACTCAAGAAATATTATTTTTTCGAGATAGTCACTAAAACCCATGTTCTAACATTTCTCCTAGCTAATATTACATCATGTTAACAATGATAAAGACATGTCTTCTAAATTTACTTGTAGTTGGGCATTTTCTCTATTGGAATCTCTCCCTTAAAGAGGCAAGTGAAATTTTTTCTAGTAATAAAGAAATAACATTTTGATGCTATTTTGGTTCTTCATCCTCTATTGTATTGGTTTAAATTTATATTTTTTTAATAATAAGTATGGGTTAGTACTACTAAAGTCATACAATATTTGATTTCACTTTTTGAAAAGAAAAATATTTGATTATTTTTTAATGAGAAACTCAGAAATATTATTTTTTCGAGATAGTCACTAAAACCCATGTTTTAACATTTCTCCTAGCTAATATTACATCATGTTAACAATGATAAAGACATGTATACTTTAAATAATTTACTTATAAAAAATATAAACATATATATTTATTTTATATCATCTAGATAGGAAATAAAAATGCATCCCCAAGTCTATTACAAACTCAAACAAATGCCTCTTAATCACCATCACATTATTTATCATCTAATGATTGTCAAGAAAATATTTATTAACTCAACTTTTTTTTATAATTACCATTGAAAAGAAATGTCATTATTATTCCATTATCCATTAAGAAAATAATTAAAACCTCTTATAAAACCATGTAAGCTAATGTGTTTCTCTTATGGTGTATAAAGAGATGTAATCAACATTTTATACATCCATAAGGCCTCCTTTTAGTTTAAATAATGTTGCAAGAACTAGAATTTAAATATAGTAAACATGACTTTAACTATGATGTCAAGAATTTAATATTACATATTAATACATAATTTTTTCATTAATATTCAAATCCTCATAGATTTATCAGTACATGATTTATATTTATTTTGAAATAAACCTGAAGATAAATCATGAAAATTGTTTTTTATCACTTTGTGAGTTATTTTATTCTTTTTTATCCATCTTATATCACTTTGTGAGTTATTTAATTAAATTTATACTAGCAATGTCATTTGAGAAAGGAGATTACATGGGTATATTTAGATTAGTACTATAATAAAGTATGGTTATAAATGGATAACACATGCTTAGAATTACAATATTTTTATCCATCATCATGTCAATCCAAAGCCTATAGAGGAAGTATGCTATAAATTACATTTAAACACATAAATAAAATATCTTAAAATTTATTTTTTATGTTCTAAATTAAATAATTGGAAATACTTAGTTTTAAGTGTAAAAACATTTCCAGTGGAAAAAATACATATAAAAATCTCTGTGAGTCCTACTAATTATAAAAAAATTGAACAAGATGAATAAAAACAAAATAATTAGTGAAATAAAGAAAATAAAAACATACAACAATAATATAGATGACGAAATAACACAAGTCCATATCAGTAATCATTGTCATCACTCTGTTCATCTTCCCTGCTTGGCATGATAACATTGTTACTCTCCAAAATATGTTTTTATCTAGGGCCACATCTTAATACGAACCATAAATCTCTGTCCAACACATCTGCATAAAAAAATAGTTGGTTGCAGTGTTTAGGGAAAACATAAGGCTCCCTAGCTTAATGCCACATCATTCTTGAGGTTATAGATGTCAACCCACTATTTTGATCTTCCTTTACATTATTTTTATCAAAGGTGTCCCACCACCTAAACCTAAAAATAACACACCTAAAGGAAGAGAAGTCCACTTGCATGATCTCTTGTATCTTTTTGATGTAACCTAATGACCCCAATATTACGTTTTGATCATGGTGGCTAGCAGAACTAGATTGGTGAAACCCAACTTTCACTCATCCTGCATATGAAAATGATGTCCATATGTCCACATAGATGGGAACAAATGCACTTATGAAGAAGTGAAAGACCGAGAATTTACTTTGTCTAATCACCTGAGCATAATTTTAAATATAAAATATATTTGTTACAATTCAGAGGTGAATTATGAAGTTAAAAATGTGTAGAAAGATCTTATTACCTAGTTGTTGCACCCAATTCATATGTTTAGCACGTCCTCTTCAGCGCACATGTAACAACCAAAGGCACCATATTTCTCTATAGCTTGATTAGAAACCCAACTCTTAGGGCATGTCATTATCATATTTTCTTTTAAATGACCACAATAAGACCCACTTCTACCATTCAAAAATTTGAATTATTTCCTTTCACTATCCCATTTCCTCCTCTTCTACTCATACAATGAGACCCATGGTTGTGTTGCTTCCATATTGTAAAGAATGAATTTGTTGATGAATTCAAACGGACTTATATAGTACATATGATATTAGAATATTCACTGATATGAAGTTTAGTGTGGATAGTTACTTTTTACATATTTGATAAATGATAAGTCACTTACTCTTTATCATGTGCCTCTTTCTATTCATTTGGAGACTGTCCCATTATCTTTTTTCTGCATCCCTTTTTTCATCCCAAATTAGCATAACTGGTGTGTTGTGGATCACCTTGATGTAGTCACTAGCATAATAAAAGGACTCATACGACATATACACCTCTTAAATAGACCCATAATTTTTTACCCCTTATCGAACAAAACCTTTCAATTTCTTCATGTGCCTATCTAAGAAGAACACCCAATGACAAGAAACCATCCAAACTAATTTGAACTTATATACTAGCTGAATTAGAAGATGAACCTTCAAGTCCATAAAGCTCTTTTCCAGTTCCTTATAAAATATAAAAACAATATTAGTTATCTCTTAACACCTTTATGGAATGCTTGCCATATGGATCTCCTTTGATGTGATCCAACATACAAATGCAGATAATTTAGATATGGCACATCATAGGTCTTGGCGAAGGACATGGTTCACACACCCTGGCATGAGCAGAGGATAATGACAATGAAAATTATATAGTACATTATACGAATATTAATTATAATATATATCATTGCATAAAAATAACAACAAATAATAAAATCATTTTTTTCATATACGCACTCTTAGAAGGTTCAAATGCTCATGCAATTTTCAACCCCCAAAAAAGGTCTTCCACAGCAAAGTATCACTGTAGTAAAGAACCATATAAAGGAGGAACCATCAAAATCATTATAGCTTCCATTGACAAAAATATATCATCTTTATTTAAAATCCATTAAACAATTCCTTCTTTGAAAGACTAAGAGGGACCAATCTCTCCTCTATTTTCTTGTCTTTACCAATGTCCATTTTTAGTTTTTAAAGAAACAAGATCACTCCTAATAGCCATTGTGTCACTTTATTTTGATTATATGTGCCTCCATAAATAATATGAAACTTTTTTAAATATATTATTGGGATCTAGTAAGTGGGAAATATTAATATGATCCCAATATTGGAGGTCATAAAATACAAATTACCTTCTCATTCCAATGGGAAATTTATTAACACATTTTTCAAAGAATTATGGATCATCAAACATAGGCTCCCCATTTGAATCAAACATTTATGAAAACTCCATCTCCTTCTCTATGAAATATGCTCTAATCCATTCAATTGGTGTGACTATTGTAGGCCATTCGGCTCTCTCTATTTTACAGTTGAAAACATATTTTATCGTCTTTAAGAGTGTTCTTCTAAGAGGAATACCCTGCAGCAATTATACACTTACTTTTGTAGGTGGTCAGACCAACTAGCCTTCAGAGAAGGTCCACAACATTTACATCCATGATACCCTTTTGATATAGTACCTATTAAATTATTCATATATACAAGTCACACTAGCTACCATGAAGATCGGAACAATTGCAACGAATTAAATTAATATGTGAAACATTATCATTACATATATAAATAAATCAATATAAATATAATTTATCAGAGAAAAATTATAAGCCTCGATAATCATGTATGGTGTAAGAATATGTGGCATACAACATAAAATCCTCTCTTTTGTGAAGGGTATTAATACACGTACTCATGTATCCCTTCCCATAATTCCTTCAATTAATCTACCAATGGTTGTAAGTACACATCCATAATATTCACTTTTATTCTACCAAGGACTATGAGAGCCAACATAAGATGTTAATTTTTAATGAACAAACATGGGCAGATATTTTTATTGATCACTACTACAAGTCAAACATAATAATTGGTGTTTTGGAGGGAATATGGGTTAACACCATCCATGGATATATTGATTTGTAGACTTTGTACTTCATCCTTGAATTTTGTAGGCCACATATCCCTTATATGCTTCATGGCTATTGAATCTATTACGATCACATAACTCTTGACTCCTATGTGATTCATGCTATTCTTGCAAAATAGATAATTCTTTGCAATAAAATAGCCTTTTAATCCTTTTGATTATATGCATATGCCTAAATATATTATGATGAAGACCATGTGATTTACCAGTTTTTTATTTATGGTACCCGTCATGCACAAATTTCAAACATATCTATTTGTATGTATATTATCCTCTATATAGAATACAATCGTTCAGACATGCATGATATGATATGTACTCAAAACCCAAAAAATTCAAAAACTACTTTTCCTCCTCGCAAGTACCTAGTAAGACATTATCATTTGGAAGAAACTTATATTTGAATAAACTAAAACTAGTGGGAAAATAATATCAGAGCCCATGTTGAAAACATTAGGCCTACATGTCCCCACACAGAAAAAAATAAAAAAATAAAAAACCAAAAATTATGCTACTATAATTATTTAATTTTTTTTTGCAGAATATGATGCATTAATTTATTTCTGTGTACAATGATTAAGTGCAGAAAAATATAGCTGCTAGTATGAGTGACAAAGGAGGGTTGTACATATATCTGGGGGTGAGGGAAATCCACAAGATCAAAATTCTCAATTACAGGACATGATAAGAGATATGAAACGAGAAATGGTTCAACTGAGAACACATAATGAATGATTGTTGCGAGCCAGTGAAGAGAAAGAAAGGTTGATCAAAGAGTTAACCTCATGGTCTAGTTACGAAAGTGAAGACCATGGGAAAAAAGAGGAAAGAAGCTAAAACCAACTCAGAAGGATTTGATGGTCGTGAAGCATCTGGACAACATTCCAGAAAGAAGAAGGAATTGCAAGAAGAATTTTGGAAAATCAAACCTCCCACTTTTGATGGTGAAAAGGGGGAGGATACAGAAGCTTGGATTTTGAACATGGTTAAATACTAAAAGTATATGAATACGGAAGTAACCTGAAAGCAAAATTGGGAATTTACCAACTACAAGGTAAAGTTACCCTTTGGTGGGAAGAAACAAAAATGGTACATGTGCTTGATGAAAAACCTACTACTCGGGAAGACTTTCAAAACAAATTTAAGTCTAGGTATCTCAATGAGAGATTCTATGATGATAAACCCAAAGAATTTCATGAGCTAAGATTGGGACAAATCACAATTGATGACTTTGTTACCAAATTCACTAACTTTCTTTGCTATGTGCCTTATATCAGAGAGGAAAAGGTGAAAGTATAGCGATTTTAAACTGCCTGCCTACCATCTATAAAGAGAGAATCAAATTTGAGAATCCAAAGACAATGGATGAAGTTGTGCGTAAATCAAGGCTATGTTGTTAGTAGTTCAAAGGCATAAATGATTAGCTGAAAAGTTGGCAAAACAAGGAGAAGGGGAAGATTGACTCTAATATAAAAAGAGTAAAACCAACCTATTTGATTTTTTTTGGGAAAAACCATCAACAAAAGAAATTTAATAAAACTAGAGAAAACCAACTAGCACAGTAATAGACTGTATCTAACTAGATGGATGCAAACAACGAAAAGGAAAGTGATGTAAAAATGAAAAAACCACCAAAGTGTTGGGGATGTGGAGAACCTCACCTATTACAAGACTATCCGAACATAACAGTTAAGAACATTCAAGTGTTACGAGAGGAAACCACTATAAACAACATTACTGGAAACATTCCTAGGATCAGTGCTGCACTTGAAGATCGCCAGGCTAAACACCAACCAACCATGATAGATATCAAAGGGATGATTGTTGAACAACATATTTCTGTTTTGATAGATCTAGGAGAAAATTTAAGTTATGTCAGTCAACAGATGGTGAAAAGGTGAAAATTAAAATTAGAAAAAATTCAACATGCATGTTTCATGCAGTTAGGTACATATATAAAAAGAAATGTGACCCATAAACCTCCAAAAATTGTTGTAAATTTAAATGGGTATGAAACTGAAATTCATTTAAATATCTTGCCTCTAGGATAATATGACTTTTTAGTAGCAATAGATTGGTTAGAGAAGCATAAAGAAATAGTTAATTTCTTAGATAAAACAATACATTATATAGATGGTGAGGGAAGACCTATGATAGTGAAAGGAAAATGAAGACCCATATCAATCAGACAAATCTATGCACTATAGCTAAAAAGGACAACAAGAATGATTTTCCAAGTGTATGTTGTACAAGTGGAAGAATTGGGACAACCAAATGAAAAAAAGGCTATAGAAAATTTAGAAGTAATTAGAGAGTTCAAAGATGTATTTCCAGAGGAAATCTCCCATTTACGACCAAAAAGAGATTTTGATTTCTCAATTGAATTAGTACCGGGAGCTATAGTTGTCTCTATAGAACCCTATATAATGAGTACTCCTAAACTATTAGAGCTCAAACTAGAATTGCAAGAATTGTTAGACAAAGGGTACATCAGACCAAGTGTGTCTCCTTGTGGAGCACTGGTACTATTTGTTAAAAATAAGGATGGAACATTCAGAATGTGGATAGATTATAGACAATTGAATAAATTGACTATAAAGAATAAATATCCTCTAGAAAGGATAGATGACTTATTTGATCAAGTGAGAGGAGCAACTATTTTCTCAAAGATTGATTTAAGAACTGGATATCACCAACCTCGAATTAAGGATAAGGACATGAATAAAACAACATTCAGGACTAGATATGGACACTATGAATTTGTAGTCCTACCCTTTGGACCTACAAATGTACCTGCTACATTCATGTGTTTAATGGAAAAGTTTGTACTAGTGTTCGTTGATGGCATTTTTGTGTATTCCAAAAATGAAGAAGAACACAGAGAACATCTAAAAATAGTCCTACAAACACTTAGAGAACATTATTTATATGCAAAACTCATCAAATGTGAATTTTACAAGGATAAAATTCAATATTTGGGTCATGTGATTTCAAAGGATTGCTTAGCAGTAGACCCAGAGAAAATACAAGAAATAATGTATTGGCATGTACATATTGATGTCCCAGCCATACGATCCTTTATGCGTATTTCTGGAGACTACCGTAGGTTTGTGGAAGGATTTTCAACCTTAGCCTATTATTTTACTTCTTTATAGAAAAAAGGAGTGAAGTTTGAATGGACAACAAAATGTCAAAGTAGTTTTGAACAATTAAAATTGAAATTAACAACTACCGCCATATTGAAGATTTCTGATCCAAAAAAAGAATTTTTAGTATGTATAGATGCATGTGCCAAAGGGTTAGGAGGAGTGTTGCTGCAATATAGTTCAGTTATAGCATATGATTCAATAAAATTGAAGAAACATGACATAATTATAATGTATATGACTTAGAACTAGCTGTTGTGATACATTAATTGAAGATGTGGAGACATTATTTGTTGGGAAAGAAGTCCGTATAGTATAGGATACCAGAATTTCATTTGTTCTTATTTAACATTGAATTTAGGATTGCATGGAAAATCATTAAAGCTATGGCTTGAAATCAAAGCAATTAGGAGATACGCCATCGTGAAGAAACTTTTGGTCTTGGATAAATTGGTTAACTGGAAAGTTAATTCATTGGAAATTATATCATCCTAGTCGAATACACAATCCTTTTTGTATGTCTAATCAAGAATATATACAATGCATTTTGGAACCTTTGATGTAGTGTTTTTGGCCCATAACACATGGAAAAAGTGAATAAACTTCTCTAAATGGTTGTTTAAATGAATATATTTCTAGAATAGATAGATTGAAAGGCACTTGGTGACTCTGCAAAATAAAATATGAAAAAAAAATTGATTCACCTAATTATGATATTGTGAAACCATTTTCTTCAGGAAATCATAATCAAACATTAGCATCTTGTAAATTTAATACTTTTCTAAATGTATTCACATTCAAAGGTATTCTCTTGATTTTTATCATAGCTGTTCTTGTTTCAGAATCAAAATTTCTCATGAAAAAATGAACAATTTCCATGAAATAAAAAATTATTGGCACACATGCATCATTCGCTAATCCAGTAGTCCTTATCTTGTTGCTATTTTTATCTTCCATTTGCAGATTAGCATAACACTTATATGCAATCGACTAGAGAAATTTTTCATCAATAACATCAAGTAAGTTAGAGGTATCGTTGCAAATAGGTTCTTCACATTCTCTGCTAACTATATTTGTTCCGTACCTAGAACAACTTTTGAATTAATAATGTTCTCAACAATGTTGAATTGCACAAATTTCTTATTTTGATTATATATATATTCACTAGATCTCACTTTTATAAATTCAAAATGGCATCTGACTATTACAAGTGTAAAATATGTTACACGAAACATTAATAACATTGAGGAAAATATTTGTTTATAGGAGATGGAGAAGCACAGAATATATTCATTGCGCGAAAGAATATTTCAAGTTTTCATTATGTGAAAAATAAGATTATTTATGTTTATATTATTGATTATATTTTAATTGTAAATATTTTTTCGAATAATTGTTTTTTTATGCTCTTGGGATCCATATCATTAATTCAAATATACTTTCACATTGAAATATTTTATGGCTAATATTTTAAGTAGTAGAATTAGCACATTGTTGAATACATGATCTCCCATGTTATATGCAAATTTTTTTAAATGAAATATATTATAATGCCTTAGTATTGAATTTGTACCATTTCTTTTTATAGTAAAAAAATTCTTCTCCATTGATGATTTAGCAATTATGTTTCAAATGTAATTGTTCATTGATGCTTTAGCAGTTATGTCTCCAAAAGAAAATTAATAATAATTAATACAAGGAAAAAAAACTTCTAGAAAATTCTTTTATGGAAGCTGCTATAAAAATAGCCCAAAAATAAATTTTTATTTCAGGTCTCTAGTGGAGGTGGGCAGGCAAATGTTTTTTTAATGGTTCATTTGTAATATAAAAACACATCGCTTCTTTACTATACATATAAGTAATGATGGTTCCTAATATAAAATGGTGCATCGTGGAATATTTATTTGATGAGATAAAAACAAAATGGTGCACTAGAAAACAAACACACTGGGGCATATACTAATCGATAGCACTAGAAAATGGTTAAACCGACAAAAAAAGTGGGTGGTAAAATTCATTTTTGCTAGAGCGGTGCAATACTACAATGACAACTTGATGCTAAACTATTGTAATAATGCCCTAGGGCATATTATATTTATAGCATCGGAAGAAGGTTAAATTTAAAAATAAGTGGTCCTAATATTATTTTCTCTCTTTTGGTGATATGTCAATGTATTAAAATTCCCCAATGCGTAATTAAATAGAGCAACACTTTTATATTTTTAATTTAAACAAATCCAATTTTATATTCCCAAGAAACACTAGGCAGTTAATGCATAAAAATTCCTGTGGCATGATATGAAGAGAACCACTATAAAGCTTTTAATTTAAATAGAGCAATTAATAACAGCTACTTTTATTTTTATTATTAGAATATTTGACTAATTTATTCAATTAATTCCTGGATTCATTAACTTATTAGTTATATATATATATATTTCATATTTAATTATTTAATTATAATTTTTTAAATTTTATTTATTTATTAAAGCAGGAGGTCAAAAAATAAAAAATAAATAAAAAATAAAATAAATAAATAAATCAATCAATAATAATAATCATGAAAAATAATAAGTAATATAAAAACAAAAATATAAGAGATAAAAATAAAAATAAAATAAAACTAAAAAATAAAAAATTGAAGATAAATAGAAAAATAAAGGAACAATAAGTATGGTAGGAGGAAAAAAAAAACTGTAACACCCCTAGTTTTATGTTTCCCTTAAAAGTAGAAATTTGAACTTTAATCCAAAGGGGAGTGGACCCTAATGGATAAGTATTGTGTGGATGTAATTAATTATTAATTATAAAAATAAATAAAATAATTCTGTGCATATTGACCAAATGAGAATTTTGAGATCACTTGCCAAATCCATGAGGTGTGGGAAGAGGCTAACACTTTCCCCAAAAATCTTTCAAAATCCTTGAAAGAAATTATTTCTAAATCAGATTTTTGAGGAAAAATCTAGATTTTCCCCAATGAGGTGGAGAGTATTTGCGAACAGGTAAAAAGCTGGAAAAGCAGAAAGCAGCTTTAAAAGTCCCTAAATAAGGGAAGCCTAAGCAAACATGAAGAAAAACATCCTGTAATTCTGGGCGCAGAATTAGAAACAGGCTTTGGGGATCATAAGCTTAAATAAGCTACTCAAGAACAGATTGGGGTTGGTCTATTCTTGGAGGAGATCTCAAATCGGGGGTGAGTTCGAGAGACAAAAGAACTCTAAGGTTCATAGGATTGGTCATCTGCATAATTGGTATGCCCCTAGGATTTTTGTGAATGGTTAAAAGAGTTGTTTGAATATTGTACTAGTGCATGCTGTAGCAAATATTATATTTAAGTTAAAATTTTTGTTCCTTACTTTTAATAGAGGTATGCAGAGGAAATTAATCCTCTCATCTCTATATGGTAGTAACAATAAAATCTGTGGGGAGAATCTAGCAGAAAGTCTAAACCATTGTGGTTTAAATCTGAGAATACATTTTATCCCGAAAAAGGATTGGGATGCTTAACTTTAATCTGCTTCTGAGTTAATAAAATAACTGTTGCATATAGGAAAAGAAAACATGATAACCTCATAGGTAAAAATATAACTGAACTAGACATACTTCAATCTGTTCCCTATGGGAAATGATATAATTACATAAGCTCATGTGTTATAAAAGAAAAAAAAGATATATACTAATGAAAGTATGAAATTGACTACATTAATCAGAAATTAAATTAATAACAGTGACAATGTAACTAAGGGCTACAGTGAGGTAACCATGCCCTGAAAGTATAATGCATAGTGTTAAAACAGGTAGAGTGTTCTTCTAGAAATCTGCATGTGAATGGGTGTATTTAATAATAGGCTGCAAGTTAATTGTGAACAAATACATTTTATATCTACACTTTGGACAATAGATTTGAATAAAGATGATTGACAAATTCTCATGTAGAACTGACATTCATATGCATGATAATTATTTTGAGATTTAAAGATAAATTTCATTTAGAGGCTGCTAGTTAATAGACAAAAAAAAATCCTGTATTATAGGACAGAAATATAACATGAAACTTAACAGATGACAAGTTATATCTGTACAGAGTGTAAAGAAAATTAGAAACTCGAAATTAGACATTCATGTCATTATACTAGATGTTAATGAAAGATTTTACTAGAAAAAAATTAAGGGAAAAACCCTAGGTACACTTATATAATTCAGTGGTAATACATCATTCTAGAATGTCAATAAAGTGTACATATGCCTAAACAAATGTAAAGAGCCTCATCATGTGCACATAAAATTTTATCCTGATCGGTGTGTTTTAAATACATGTGTTGTATTTAGACAGGGCATGGATAGGATATAGATTACTGGAAAGGAGTAAAATAAATTATGAAAACTGAAAATAGACCCTGAAGTGGTTACAAGATCAGTTAACTGCTGCAAGTAAAAATTTTACAAAATGCCCAGCTCTTAAATAAATGTTTATATTCTAGTGAAAAAGGAAAAGGGTATATTTTAATTTCCATGAAATTAAGTATTCAGCTCTTGAGGAGAATTAGAAAATTTTTAGAGAAGAAACAGAGTTATCACACAAAATATACATCTAGCACATAGATTCAAAATGAGTAGACAGTGGAACCATTTCCGAAATCATAAGCTGAGGTGACACCACTGTTCCATTTAACATAGAAATCGCTACTAGAAATAAATAATCTTGGTATGGAAACCAGCGAAAGACTAGTCTTCATTATAAACCAAATCTGATACGACTTTGTAAGTCAAAGCAAATAACATTATGAGTTAAATGTATGGCTACTGCTATGAAAATTTTCACCAGTCCTCATATAAACAAGCATAATAGTCAGATAAACAATGTTATAGAAAACTCATAAAATTCTAACAGTACATAGGGAGTATGAGTGGTAAGCGCCAAAACCTGCGCAGGACTCTCAAGGAAGTCTGAGGTCCTGATTAGCCAGAAGAAAATTTTTATCAGACCACCTACCTGAGCCACTCGAATAGTTGGATAAAAAACAAGTTTGTGGGTAGAGTCAAAACGTGACAATACCTGTATAAGTCAGAAGCATGGGAAAAAAATTAGATTATGTATTATGCAACTTCCAAGAGGAACAAATCAATATCATGAATGTAAGAGAAAATAGTTACCTGGTCAGATCGAATTCATTGCCAATGTAACCAGAGGCCTGAGACAATAAAAATTTATGATTCGGCATTAAACTTTGAGGAAATTTTATTGTTAGCCAACGTACCTCTAGTAAAGTGTGAACCATAGAGAAATTACCAATGAATAAAAATAATTCGCCATGCCGACGATGGGAAGGTCGATTCTAGAGGAGTCGAAATTATTCCCTTAGTCAAGACGAGGAGGTAGAAGCATAGGAAAATTGTCCAGTCAACAAATTGATCTTGTATTACAAACGCAAAACATAGATAAGGCAAACGAATGATACGAAGGAGTTATATGAACTATAACACAAGAGAGGAGAGACAGATAGGCATTTGAATGCGGGTTCGAATGAAATTTCTTCTACCAGGATATGAGAAATAACCATGTAAAACTCACATACATTCAACACAAAGAGAAATAGTTATACAATTAAACCAGAGCTCCACCTTTCAAGAACATATACGCCCTATAACGATGAAAAAAAATATATCAGAGGTAAAACTTACCAAGAGAACAAGACGTCATGTAAGTCTGTGTCATGGGAGAACTCATAGAGAGTTACATGGACGCCAGATGAACAAACCAGGAGGATAAGACCAGAGCAGCCACCGCTCAGCAAAAAGGCAAATGAATATTATTCCAGAGAATGTAAACCATAAGAACCATAAGTCAGAGAAAAAACCTCATTCATCTTGACCCTATAGGTGGCACGCATCGAGGCAACATTCAACGGATTGATGACTCACGGTTGGGAAATCAAAAAAATGTCCAGTGCATGCCGACGAAAATTAACACCAGAGAGTAAATGCCATAAATGAGGAGGACATAAAAGTATGTAAAAATGGCTAGAAAGAACAATCATCAACACGGAAATGTAAATATTGAGGCGGGAACCCTGAAGATGAAGCCGCATCAAACGATACGATGGTACTACCAAATTAATGTAGTCAATTCACATGTACCAACGTAATCTATACGAAATCGACTCACACATCAAGAGAAATTACCATGGGCTATTATTTAACAAATACAATATGCATAAGGTCGTGTAAGACCAAGAGGCAAGTGAGAACACCATTAGAACATTACGAGTTGACAACATGAGGGTTCTAAGGTGAAAACGAAATTTGATTATATGGTTTATACCATACTCACATATAATCCTAACATATATATAATTATATACACATATGAAACCTCTTCATAAAAATGATAAGGGGAAAAAGTTAGGTTGAAGAGAAACGAAATATATAGCCACCCAATAAGTATGTGGAGTGTTATATGAAAGCATTGTATGAATTTTTTTCCATTGGGTGAAGTAAATTATGTATGTAGAAAAAAAAAATTGTTGTGAATTGGGAGACATGACAAATGGTGTCAGAGCCAGGTTAGCAAAACTGGGCTGTTGTTGTGCTCACTGCATAAATTATCTCTTGTTGAAAAAAAAATATTTTTTTTTTACTGATGTTGTTTTGTTTAGTGTACAGTGGTACTGAAACAGAAAAGTTAATGGCTGAAGGTGATGAAATTTATGTTGATCTGTGTGATGAAGATAACACGCCAGATCCCAACGCTCCTTTGATGACTATGTTGCATAGGTTGCAATGGGAGATGGCTGAACTAAGAAGCCAAAATGACAGGATGTCATTAGCCAGTGAGGAGCAAGAATAGCTCATCAGAGAATTGACTTCACGGAACAGCCAGGAAGGTGAAGGTTCCGGAAAGAGGAAGAAAGGTAAGTTTTCTAATGATTCTGAGGAAGATGACACTACTAGACATCAGTCTAAACAGAGAAAGGAATTACAGGGGGAATTCCGAAAGATCAAACCTCCCTCCTATGATGGGGAGAAGGAGGAAGATGCTGAGGCTTGGCTGTTGAATATGATTAAATATTTCCAGGTCTATGAATATGAAAGTAATCTGAAGGCTAGATTAGTTGTTTACCAATTATAGGGTAAGGCTACCTTGTGGTGGGAGTAGACGAAAATGGTCCATGCCATTGATGAAAAGACAGTGACTTGGGAAGATTTCCAAGTCAAATTTAAAAAATGTTGTTTGAACCAACGTTATTATGATGATAAAGCAAAGGAGTTCCACGAACTCATGTTGGGACAACTCACTATCGATGAGTTTGTCACCAAGTTTAAAAATATGCTAAGGTATGTTCCTCATATTCGTGAAGAGAAGGCAAAGGTGCAAAGGTTTTTGCACTGTTTTCCTACTGTGTACAAGGAGAAAATAGAGTTCGATAATCCAAAAACTATGGATGAAGCGGTGAGGAAAGCTAGATTATGTTATCAGCAGTTTAAATGCAAGGGTGAACATGGGAAAAGCTGGGTAAATAAGAGTGAATTCAAAGGGAAGAAACATAAACCATATTACTTGAAGAATTTTGGCAGGGACCATCAGCGGAAGAAATTTACCAAACCCAAGGAAAGTCAAACTGCTCAGTCCCAAGTTGACTCAAAACAAACAGAGGGAGATAATAAGAAGGAGGGAGCAATCAAAATGAGGGAACTGATGAAATGTTGGGGTTGTGGAGAACCTCATCTGTTGAGGGATTGCCCACATCGAAATATTCAGATGATTATGAGGGATCGAGAAGCTACCATAGTGAATGGCATAGCCAGGAATATACCCACTATCAGTGTAGCATTGGAAAACCGACAAGAAGAACATCAGGCTACTATGGTCGAGATAGAGGGTAAGATTGCTGACTAATCTGTTACCGTTTTAATTGATCCGGGCGCTTCTTTGAGTTACAGTAGTCCACAAATTGTAGAGAAATGCAATCTCAAAACTGAAAAATTTCAGCAGTCTTGGTTGGTCCAGCTAGCCACTGGCACCAAGAGAAAATTAACTCATAAGTTACCTCAAACAACAATTAAATTGAATGATGTTCAGACAGAAGTAAACTTAAACATTTTTCCCTTAGGTTCATATGAATTGTTGATAGGAATGGACTAGTTAGAAAAGAGAAAGGTTATGATGAACTGTTGGGATAAAACTCTGCATTGCATAGATGAGGAAGGGGAACCCTTTATACTCAAGGGAAAACCAAACCAATTTCTGTAAGAAAAATATCAGCTCTGCAATTAAAGAGGACAGCTAGGAAGGGATATCAAGTATATGCTATACACGTTGAAGAATTAGGACAATAACCTGAAGAAAACCTCCTGGACACTTTTCTAGTGGTAAGAGAGTTTAAGGAAGTTTTTCCAGATGAGATTCCTCATCTTCCCCCTAAAAGAGATTGAATTTTCGATCGATTTGGTGCCTGGAGCAACACCTGTTTCCAGAGCCCCTTATCAGATGAGCCCCCCTGAACTCATGGAACTGAAAATGTAGTTGCAAGAGTTGTTGGATAAAGGGTATATCAGATTGAGTGTGTCTCCTTGGGGAGCACCGGTGTTGTTTGTGAAAAATAAGGATGGAAAGTTTAGAATGTGCATTGACTACCGTCAACCGAATAAGTTGACAATCAAAAACAGATACCCATTGCCCATAATTGATGACCTTTTTGATCAGGTAAGAGGGGATTCTGTATTTTCTAAGATTGATCTGAGGACTGGTTATCACCAACTCAAAATTTAGGAGGAAGACATTAGTAAAACAAATTTTTGAACCAGGTATGGTCACTACGAATTTGTAGTCCTACCTTTTGGGTTGACAAATGCCCCTGCCAATTTTATGTGCTTAATTAATAGTGTTTTGAACAAGTAGTTAGATAAATTCATACTAGTGTTCATAGATGATATTCTGGTTTTTTCAAAAAGCGAGGAAGAGCACCAAGAACACTTAAGAATAGTTTTGCAGACTTTGAAGGAAAACAAGTTATATGTCAAATTCAGTAAATGTGAATTTTATAAAGACAAGATTCAATACTTGGGACATATTATTTTGGAACAAGGATTGGCTGTTGACCCTGAGAAAATAAAGGCTATTAAAGAATGGCCGGTGCCAACTGATGTTTTAGCAGTAAGATCATTTATGGGAATTGCAGGTTATTATCGAAGATTTGTGGAAATATTTTCTGCAATAGCATATCCCATAACTTCATTGCAGATAAAAGGCACCAAATTTGAGTGGATTGAAAAATGTGAAAATAGCTTTGAACAGCTAAAACTAAAGCTCACTACAGCCCCTATATTGAAAATTGCAGATCCTGACAAAGTATTTGCTGTATGCACTGATGCATGCAGAGAGGGTTTGGGAGGAGTGATGTTACGGGAAAATTCCATTATTGCATATGAGTCTAGGAAACTTAAGAGACATGTACAGAACTACAGTGTATATGATTTGGAATTGACTGTTGTAATTCATGCCTTGAAGATGTGGCGGCACTGTCTTCTTGGAAAGAAATTTAAGTTGATGACTGATCATATTAGTCTTAAATATTTCTTTTCCCAAACTAATTTGAATGCTTGAAAAGCCAGATGGCTATCTTTTATGAGTGAATTTGATATTGATATAAAACATATCAGAGGGAGAGAAAACAAAATTGTGGATGCACTAAGCAGAAATGCTTGCCAAAACATCAACAACATTGGGAGTAGTGCTAGCCTTGACTTAGAAGAGCTGATTAAAAAGGTAGCGAATCAAGATCCCAATTATGAAAATTTGCAATTGAAAATGCAGAAAAAAGAAATGGCTGAGTATACCCAAAACTAGAGAGGGCTGATCTACTATAACAATAGATTGTATATCCCCAATGTAGAATCTTTTAGAAAAGAGATCCTATATGAATACCATAAAAAGCCATATGCAAGACATCCGGGATATCAGAAAATGCTTACAGCCTTGAAAAAGAATTTTTTTTGGCCAAGAATGAAAAGGTGTGTAGCAGAATATTTAGCTAGGTGCATAGAATGTCAACTAGTCAAAGTTGAACACCAACACCTAGCTGGTCTATTAAATCCCTTGCCAATTGCAGAATGGAAATGGGACACTGTTTCTATAGATTTCATAACCGGGTTACCCAGGACAAAATACTAGCACGACTCGGTGATGGTAGTGGTAGAAACTTTAACAAAGTTTTCACACTTCATACCTGTAAAATCTACTTTTGGGACAGCCCAAGTAGCAGATGTGTTCCTAAAAGAGATAGTAAGGCTACACGGGGTCCCAAGGATGATTATTTTAGATAGAGATGCTAAGTTCACACCTGCCTTTTGGAAAGGTCTCTTTGGGGGCATGGACACTAAATTGAATTTTAGTACTGCATATCACCCTCAGATGGATGGTCAAACAGAAAGAACAAATCAGATCTTGGATGATATGCTGAGAATGTATGTGATGGATAAGCCATCAAAATGGGAAGAATACTTGCATTTAGTTGAATTTTCTTATAACAACAGCTATCAATCCTCCATCAAGATGAGTCCATTCGAGGCACTCTATGGAAGAAAGTGTCGTACTCCTTTACGTTGGAGCCAACGAGAAGATAAGCTAGTATTGGGACCAGATACATTACAAGAAATGGAAATGATTTTCTAACAAATACAAAGAAACATCAAAACAACACAAGATCGACAGAAAAACTATGCTGATAAGAAGAGGGTACATCGAGAGTTCAAAGTGGGTGATCATGTGTACCTATGTATTAATCCCAAAAAGAGCACACTTTATGGTGGAAGTTGTGCAAAATTGGCTCCTAGATATTGTGGGCCTTTTGAGGTGTTAGAAAGGGTGGGACTAGTGGCTTATAAGCTGGCCCTACTACCCCATGTTAAAGTGCATGATGTGTTTCATGTTTCGTTATTAAAAATATATGTGCATGATGCTTCTCACATTGTTGATTGGAATGTGATACAGGTGGAACCAGAAGGGGAGTTCCTTCCAGAGCCGCTTCAAATATTGGAGCAGGAAGAAATTGAATTGAGAAACCAAACAATAGCAAGAGTAAAGGTGTAGTGGAAGCACTTTACTGCTGACGAAGCTACATGGGAACGAGAAGCTAAGATGATGGAAAAATATCCATATGTATTTTCAAAATGAACTCTAGTAGTTAGTTTTCAACACCGAGGACGGTGTTTCTTTTCAGGGGGGAATATGTAACACCCCTAGTTTTATGTTTCCCTTCAAATTAGACATTTGAACTTTAATCCAAAGGGGAGTGGACCCCAATGGATAAGTATTGTGTGGATGTAATTAATTATTAATTATAAAAATAAATTAAATAATTTTGTCCATATTGACCAAATGAGAATTTTGAGATCACTTGCCAAATCCATGAGGTGTGGAAAGAGGCTAAGACTTTCCCCAAAAATCTTTCAAAAATCCTTGAAAGAAATTATTTCTAAATCAGATTTTTGAGGAAAAATCTAGATTTTCCCCAATGAGGTGGAGAGTAGTTGGGAAGAGGTAAAAAGCTGGAAAATTAGAAAGAAGCTTTAAAAGTCCCTAAATAAGGGAAGTCTAGGCAAACAGGAAAAAAAGCATCCTGTAATTCTGGACGCAGAATTAGAAATAGGCTTTGGGGAGCATAAGATTAAATAAGCTACTCCAGAATAGATTGGGGTTGGTCTGTTCTTGGAGGAGATATCAGCTTGGGGGTGAGTTTGGGAGACAAAAGGACTCTAAGGTTGGGAGGATTGGTCATCTGCATAATTGGTATGCCCCTAGAATTTTTGTGAACGGTTAAAAGAGTTGTTGGAATATTGTACTAGTGCATGCTATAGCAAATATTCTATTTAAGTTAAAATTCCTGTTCCTTACTTTTAATAGAGGTATGTAGAGGAAATTAATCCTCTCATATCTATATGGTAGTAAGAGTAAAATCTGTGGGGAGAATCTAGCAGAAACTCTAAACCATTGTGGTTTAAATCTGAGGATACATTTTATCCCCAAAAAGGATTGGGATGCTTAACTTTAATCTTCTTCTGAGTTAATAAAATAACTGTTGCATATAGGAAAAGAAAACATGATAACCTCATAGGTAAAAAATATAACTGAACTAGACATACTTCAATCTATTCCCTATGGGAAATGATATAATTACATAAGCTCATGTGTTATAAAAGAAAAAAAGATATATACTAATGAAAGTATGAAATTGACTACATTACTCGGAAATTAAATTAATAACAGTGACAATGTAACTAAGGGCTACAGTGAGGTAACCATGCCCTGAAAGTATAATGCATAGTGTTAAAACAAGTAGAGTGTTCTTCTAGAAATCTTCATGTGAATGGGTGTATTTAATAATATGCTGCAAGTTAATTGTGAACAGATAGATTTTATATCTACACTCCGGACAACAGATTTGAAGAAATATTATTGACAAATGCTCATGTAGAATTGACATTCATATGCATGATAATTATTTTGAGATTTAAAGATAAATCTCATTTAGAGGCTGCTAGTTAATAGACAAAAACAAATCCTATATTATAGGACAAAAATATAACATGAAACTTAATAGATGACAAGTTATATCTGTACAGAGTGTAAAGAAAATTAGAAACTCTAAATTAGACATTCATGTCATTATATTAGATGTTAATGAAATATTTTACTAGAAAAAAATTAAGGGAAAAACACTAGGTACACTTATATAATTCAGTGGTAATACATCATTCTAGAATGTCAATAAATTGTACATATGCCTAAACAAATGTAAAGAGCCTCATTAGGTGCACATAAAATTTTATCTTGATAGGTGTGTTTTAAATACATGTGTTGTATTTAGACAGGGAATGGACAGGATATAGATTATTGGAAAGGAGTAAAAGAAATTATGAAAACTGAAAATAGACCCTGAAGTGGTTACAGGATCATTTAACTGCTGCAAGTAAAAATTTTACAAACTGCTCAACTCTTAAATAAATTTTTATATTCTAGTGAAAAAGGAAAAGGGTATATTTTAATTTCCATGAAATTAAGTATTCATCTCTTGAGGAGCAGTAGAATTTTTTTAGAGAAGGAACAGAGTTATCACACAAAATATACATCTAGCACGTAGATTCAAAATGAGTAGACAATGGAACCATTTCTGAAATCATAAGGTGAGGCGACACCACAATTCCATTTAACATAGAAATCTCTACTAGAAATAAATAATCTTGGTATCGAAACTAGCGAAAGACTAGTCTTCATTATAAACCAAATATGATATGACTTTGTAAGTCAAAGAAAATAACATTATGAGTTAAATGTATGGCTACTGTTGTGACAATTTTCACCAGTCCTCGTATAAACGAGCATAATAGTCAGATAAACAATGCTATGGAAAAGTCATAAAATTCTAACAGTACATAGGGAGTATGAGTGGTAAGCGCCAAAACCCGCGCAGGACTCTCAAGGAAGTCCGAGGTCCTAATTAGCCAGAAGAAAAATCTAATCAGACCACCTAACTGAGCCACTTGAATGGTTGGATAAAAAACAAGTTCGTGGGTAGAGTCAAAACGTGACAATACCTGTATAAGTCAGAAGCATGGGAAAAAAATTAGGTTATGTATTATGCAGCTTCCAAGAGGAACGAATCAATATCTTGAACGTAAGAGCAAATAGTTACTTGGTCAGATCGAATTCAATGGCAATGTAACCAGAGGCCTAAGACAATAAAAATTTATGATTCGGCATTAAAATTTGAGGAAATTTTATTGTTAGCCAACGTACTTCTAGTAAAATGTGAACCAGAGAGAAATTACCTATCAATAAAAATTATTCGCCATGTCGACGATGGGAAGGTCAATTCCAGAGGAGTCGAAATGATTCCCTTAGTCAAGACGAGGAGGTAGAAGCATAAGAAAAATTTTCAGTCAACAAATTGATCTTGTATTACAAACGCATAACATAGATAAGGCAGACGAATGATACGAAGGATTTATATGAACTGTAACACAAGAGAGGAGAGACGGATAACTGTTCAAATGGGGGTTCGAATGCAATTTCTTCTACCAGGATATGAGAAATAACCATGTAAAACTCACATACATTCAGCGCAAAGAGAAATAGGTATACAGTTAAACCATAGCTCGGCCTTTCAAGAAAATATATGCCCTATAACGAAGAAAAAAAATATATCAGATGTAAAACTTACCAAGAGAACAAGACGTCGTGTAAGTCTGCGTTGTGGGAGAACTCATAGAGAGTTACATGGATGCCAGATGAACAAACCAGGAGCATAAGACTAGAGCAACCACCGCTTAGCAAAAAGGAAAATGAATATTATGCTAGAGAATGTAAACCATAAGAACCATAAGTTGGAGCGAAAACCTCATTCATCCCGACCCTACAGGTGGCACACATCGAGGAAACATTCAACGGATTGATGAATCATGGTTGGGAAATCAAAAAAATGTCAAGTGGAGGCCGACAAAAATTAACACCAGAGAGTAAATGCCATAAATGAGGAGGACATAATAGTATGTAAAACCGGCTACAAAGAACAATCATCAATACGGAAATGTAAAGATTGAGGCGGGAACCCTGAAGATGAAGCCACATCAAACAATACGATGGTACTACCGAATTAATGTAGTCAATTAACATGTACCAACGTAATCTATACGAAATCGAGTCACACGTCAAGTTCAATTATCATGGGTTATTATTTAACAAACACAGTATGCATAAGGTCGTGTAAGACCAAGAGGAAAGTGAGAACGCCATTAGAACATTATGAATTGAAAACATGAGGGTTCTAAGGCAAAAACAAAATTTCATTATATGGTTTATACCATACTCACATATAATCCTAACATATATATAATTATATACACATAGGAAACCTCTTCATAAAAATGATAAGGGGAAAAAGTTAGGTTGAAGAGAAATGAAATATATAGTCACCCAATAAGTATGTGGAGTGTTATATGAAAGCCTTGTATGCATTTGTTTTCCATTGGGTGAAGTAAATTATATATGTAGATTTTATTTTTTTGTTTTGAATTGGGAGACATGAAAAAATCAAGAATATGAGGTAGGTATCCAACACCTATTGATGATCCATCCATCATCTCTATTGAGATTAAGGGGTCTTTTTTTAATTTTTAAGGCCTCTCTTAACTTCCGATGATGGAAATGGTCAATCCTAGCAATGACCTTAGCCTCTTCAATGCAGATATGATGGTTAGTCTTTTCTACATGTTCAACTAGGGCAAACAAGTGGGATCTTCCATGTTTAATGTTAGAATCATGCTCACAAATCCTTTGATTTATAGACCGACCCGTTTCACCAATGTAGGGAGTCCCACTAGAACAAGGAATGATGTAGACACCTTTCCCATCCCTAGGGTCAATCGGATCCTTAACTGATTTGAGAGAGCTTTGAATAATGCTAAGGGGCTTGAACGACAAAGACACGTTATGCTTCCTAAGGACCCTAGCAATTTTGTCAGTGGTTCCCTGAATGAACGAAAGACGTACACTGCTGGACCAATGACTGGGGTCCTTATTAGTTTTAATTAAAGGACCTTTCTCTCCTTTGAGGAAAGCTTTAAGGCCTTGCGAATTACTATAACCATTTTTACAAAAGACACTCAACAGATGGGACTTTTCTCCCTCAACGTGAGACTCATTGGATATCCGATATAAAAATGTCTGTGAGTTCTACTAGTTATAAAAAAATCGAACAAGATGAATAAAAAAAAAAAATTAGTGAAATGAAGAAAACAAAAACACACAAAAATAATATATATGACGAAATAACACAAGTACATATCAGTAATCATTGTCATCACTCTGTTCATATTCCCTACTTGGCATGATAACATTGTTACTCTCCAAAATATTTTTTTATCTAGGGCCACATCTTAATACGAACCATCAATCTCTATCCAACACATCTGTGTAAAAAAATAGTTGGTTGCAGTGTTTGGGGAAAACATAAGGCTCCATAGCTTAATGCCACATCATTCTTAAGGTTATAGATGTCAACCCACTATTTTGATCTTCCTTTACATTATTTTGATCAAAGGTGTCCCACCACCTGCACCTAAAAATAACACACCTAAAGGAAGAGAAGTCCACTTGCATGATCTCTTGTATCTTTTTGATGTAACCTAATGCCCCCAATATTACGTTTTGATCATGGTGGCTAGCAGAACTAGATTGTTCAAACCCAACTTTCGCTCATCCTCCATATGAAAATGATGTTCATATGTCCACATAGATGGGAACAAATGCACTTATAAAGAAGTGAAATACCGAGAGTTTAGTTTGTCTAATCACCCAAGCATGATTTTAAATATAAAATATAGTTGTTACAATTCAGAGGTGCATTATGAAGTTAAAAATGTGTAGAAATATCTTATTACCTAGTTGTTGCACCCAATTCATATGTTTAGCGCATCCTCTTCAGCACACATGTAACAACCAAATGCACCATATTTCTCTCTAGCTTGATTAGCAACCCAACTCTTAGGGCATGTCATTATCATATTTTCTTTTAAATGACCACAATAAGGCCCACTTCTACAATTCAAAAATTTGAATTATTTCCTTTCACTATCCCATTTCCTCCTCTTCTACTCATACAATGAGACCCATGGTTGTGTTGCTTCCATATTGTAAAGAATGATTTTTTTGATGAATTCAAACCAACTTATATAGTATGTATGATATTAGAATATGCATTGATATGAAGTTCAGTGTGGATTGTTACTTTGTAGATATTTGATAAATGATAAGTCACTTACTCTTTATCATGCGCCTCTTTCTATTCATTTGGAGAAGGGCCCATTCTCTGTTTTCTAAATCCCTTTTTTCATCCCAAATCAACACAACTGGTGTGTTGTGGATCACCTTGATGTAGTCACTAGCATAATAGAAAGACTCATATGACATATACACCTCTTCCATAGACCCATCATTTTTTCCCCCTTATCGAACAAAAGCTTTCAATTTCTTCATTTGTCTATCTAAGAAGAACACCCAATGACAAGAAACCATCCAAACTAATTTGAACTCATATACTAGCTGAATTATAAGATGAACCTTCAAGTCCATAAAGCTCTTTTCCATTTCATTATAAAAAATAAAAAAATTATTAGTTATCTCTTGACACCTTTATGGAATTCTTGCCATATGAATCTCCTTTGATGTGATCCAACATACAAATGCAGATAATTTAGATATGGCACATCGTAGGTCTTGGTGGAGGACATGGTTCACACACCCATGCATGAGAAGAGGATAATGGAACTGAAAATTATATATTACATTATACAAATATTAATTATAATATATATCATTGCATAAAAATAACAACAATAATAAAATCATTTTTTTCATATACGCACTCTTAGAAGGTTCAAATGGTCATGCAATTTTCAACCCCAAAAAATGGTCTTCCACAACGAAGTATCATTGTACTGAAGAACCATATAAAGGAGGAACCCTCAAAACCATTATAGCTTCCATTGACAAATAAATATCATCTTTATTTAAAATCCATTAAACATTTCCTTCTTTGAAAGACTATCAGGGACCAACCTCTCCTCTATTTTCTTGTCTTTACCAATGTCCATTTTTAGTTTTTAAAGAAATAAGATCACTCCTAATAGCCATTGTGTCACCTTTTTTGGATTATATGTGCCTCCATAAATAATATGAAACATTTTTAAATATATTCTTTGGATCTAGTAAGTGGGATATATTAATATGATCCCAATATTGGAGGTCATAAAATACAAATTTCCTTTTCATTCCAATGGGAAATTTATTAACACATTTGTGAAAGAATTATGGATCATCAAACATAGGCTCCCCATTTGAATCAAACATTTATGAAAAATCCTTCTCCTTCTCTATGACATATGCTCTAATCCATTCAATTGGTGTGACTATTGTAGGCCATTCAACTCTCTCTATTTTACAATTTAAAGCATATTTTATCCTCTTTAACAGTGTTCTTCTAAGAGGAATACCCTGCAGCAGTTATACACTTACTTTTGTAGGTGGTTAGACCAACTAGCCTTCAGAGAAGGTCCACAACATTTACATCCATGATACCCTTTTGCTATAGTACCTATGAAATTATTCATATATACGAGGCAGACTAGCTACCATGAAGATCGAAACAATTGCAACGAGTTAAATTAATATGTGAAACATTATCATTACAGATATAAAGAAATCAATATAAATATAATTTATCAGAGAAAACTTATAAGCCTAGATAATCATGTATGGTGTAAGAATATGTGGCATACAACGTAAAATCCTCTCTTTTTTGAAGGGTATTATTACATGTACTCATGCATCCCTTCCCATAATTCCTTCAATTCATCTACCAATGGTTGTAAGTACACATCCATAATCTTCAGTTTAGTCTACTAGGGACTATGAGAGGCAACATAAGATGTTAATTTTTCATGAACAAACATGGGGGGATATTGTTATTGATCACTACTACAAGTCAAACATAATAATTGGTGTTTTGGAGGGAATATGGGTTAACACCATCCATGGATATATTGATTTGTAGACTCTGTACTTCATCCTTGAATTTTGTAGGCCACATATCCCTTATATGCTTCATGGCTATTGAATCTATTACGATCACATAACTCTCAACTCCGATGTGATTCATGCTATTCCTGGAAAATTGATAATTCTTTGCAATAAAATAGCCTTTTAATCCTTCTGATTATACGCATATGCCTAAATATATTATGATGAGGACCATGTGATTTACCAATTTTTTATTTATGGTACCCGTCATGCATAAATTTCAAACATATCTATTTGTTTGTATACTCTGTTCTATATAGAATACAATCATTTAGACATGCATGATATGATATGTACTCAAAACCCAAAAAATTCAACAACTACTTTTCCTCCTCGCAAGTACCTAGTAAGACATTATCATTTGGAAGAACCTTATCTTTGAATAAACTACAGCTGGTGGGAAACATATTGTACAATGTCAATATTTAACGTTCATAAAATTTACCATTTTTAATTTTGGTTGTGTGACAAGATTTCTGAACATATAACGAAGTTGATCAATCATGTAGGTCAATTACTTCAATATTGATATGAAACGTGCATTCAACATGCCAAATTTCACTTTAAGGTTTCACAGAAACATCGTTGTTCCAAGCTAAGTTGACTTTCACTTGCCACCTGATCCAAAGATAGGGGTGGTGGAAGTAGATTTTAGGTGGTCGAATAAGGTATCCATTGATATGAGCAACATTCCCTAGATCATCTTTTTTTGCATCTAGTAGAATTGCCTCCATGGAATTTGTATCTCATAAGTAATCATCCTTAGTACTCTCTATTTCATTGCCTCTATTTCCAACTTGTGTTGAAGAACTAATATTGTTGTAGTCATTCATAATTAGTGAATCTGAACATAATGGGAATAAAATAGGTGGTTTATTCAACTAATATTTGTATGTTTCATATTCGATTGTTACACTAAATGAAATCATTTGATTTTACTTTGTAGTGGGATGCACTAAAAGATAGTATGTGGGTTGCTCATCTTCACTAGAATCCTAATTTCAAAAAAAATTAAAAATTAATCCACGAATGGTATATGTAAGAACATCAATGAAATTGGTTTGTTTAAATTAAATTATACCAAATAATTAGTACCATCATTGATCCAAGATGATAGCTACAAGATGCCATGCTCCAATCGGCAGAGTGTATCAACTATCAATTTTCATTTACCAACTTATTGGGATATGCTACTCTTGATAAGAACTTCCAACATTTTTGAAATGGAGGAAAATGTTGTGCATATGAACTCAATTCTAAATTAGGGTCTTGCAAATTTGAATACATTTAAAATAAAATTGAAATGGAACAAAATAAATAAATTATATAATCAAAGTATAAATAAAATATGAACTTACTAGAGCTGGAAAGGGGTAACTCTGCAAAATATTTGGATCAACAATATGGAATGAGATGGAATTTGAATAATTGACCATTCAATATTATGATATTTTCTCTGTGCATTTGGTAAAAATAAGAAACAAAATTTTCTGTACATATCTAAAATTTATTTCGAGAATCATATAACCACAATATGATTTTCAATATAGTTTTCAAAACATTTTTCAAGAATAAGGCGACTTTAAGGGAAAAATATATGCTATGAACTATTTTAACTCATGTTGATGCAAGGATAATCTAAGATGAATATGTTATTTTATGTGAAAATAAAATTTTAGATAGCTTTTAAACCCTACTTGTTCTCTTACAAGGAAAAATCACTCTAATGCGTTTAAACAATACCCGCACCTATGCATTCCAATAATAACTACATTGATTTCAATCAATTAATCAATTAATTCATGAACATGGTGTTGACCTTAGACATGGTAGATCTCGGTCCTCTGCGTTAGCAGAGCATGCTGAAAAAACAAATCATCATATTTCTATTGAAGATACTGATGTTATTGCAAGGATTGACCATTTCCACCACCAAAAGTTGAGGGAAGCCTTGGAAATCGAAAAGAGGCCAGTTAACCTTAACCTTAGTTTTTTTTTTTCCCCTTCCCCTTTTGCTCCCTCTGGTCATTCTTTCTTCTCTAGTTCCTGATTCCTCTCTCCGGGTCTATTCTTTTTATTTTATTATTTTAATTTTGATTAATATGATTTTTATTGTTAGTATTATCCTTATGGTTTAATTTGAAAATTACCTATTTAGTAATATTAAATTATTTATTTATTTAATTATTATTATTATTATTATTATATATTTATTTAATTATTGTTATTATTATTATTATCTATTTATTTTATTTTATTTTTCAGTTTTCCTTTTTTTTTGTAAATTAAAGAACATTAATTTAAAGTTTTAAAAAAATAATAATAATATTAAATTATATTTAAAAATTTATTGATATTAAATTATATAAAAGTATTAATATTAAATTAAATTTCAAATATAATTAAAATATTTTAGAATTAAAATTAAAAATTAATAAAATATGACAAAATTTTATTCAATTTCTTATTCTAGTCAAACTAGTCATTTTTTCAACGGCTAGTTGGAGCTATCCTTATCTATTTAAATAGGTTTCTTAATCAGATATCTCATGTTTTCCTGATGATGAGCCACACTGGCTGGTTCCAAACGCGTCTACACAAATTTATTACATGTGATTTTCACCGAAAATTTCTTATACACATTTTATGGATCACAGAAGCCAAATTCCTAATATTGAAACCCTGCTTGGTAGGGCCTTGGCACTTAAAGTTCATCATTTTGAAAGGGCATGTTTGTGGGTATCTAATATGAAATCTGATCTAACCTTTTTAAAGAGATGTAGAGACTCCTCCTCCGTTCCATCGTTTGCCAAGATTAAGCATCCCTTAAAAAATCCCAGAAATGAATGGGTTTTTCTTTCAACCAGTATTGGCATTATCAGTTCTGAGATTTTGAGGATTAGAAAGTGCCTTGATCTCTTGTCTCAGAGGTTGCTATCTTCTCATCTAGAGTTATTGTATTTAATTCCGGCTGATGTTTGGGTCATAGTGGAGGTCCACTCTTCTTTAAAAGCCTTGCATTGGGAGGAATTATGCAATAAGAAGCATCGTTCCAAATTCCTTAATTATATAAATATTCGTTCTGCGTTCGTGAGAGAAAGTGCGGCTCCAACAACGTGGTTAGTGGTGATCAGGTTGGTGCTTTACGGTCTTTCATTCTAAACTCCATTTTATCTTTGACGACTTCTCCCGCATCTTCCTCGGCCCAAACTACTCCCTCTCATCCTCTCCACGGTCGGGTATGCATCCCTTTTCTATATCTGGGCATCTATTAGTAGACGATGCAGTGGGTTTGGTGGAGGCGTTTAGTTCTCCAGCAATGTCGAGTTCTCTAGCGGGTATTATTTCTAAATTTGCGTTGGCAGAACAGATCCCCTTTAATCAAGCAACCTTTCTCGTTGAGGAAGGGGTTTGTTTTTTAGTTCCTGATCTGTATTCTTTATCCAGAATGAGAGAAGGTGTTGTTTGTTCTTCATGTATGTAGGGATCCAGTGCTGATGGATCATGTCCTTCCTCGATTGATCAGGTCCAGTTTTTTGTTCCTTCTCTCTCAGGTTTGTGTTCGAGCTCTTTTCATTCTCCTTATGTTTCTTCGGCTTTACCTTCTTTCCATGATCCCTCAAAATTCCTTCCTGATAAGCCTGTGTTGGATGGTGTCAATAATAAAGAGAATATTTTTAGTAACAATTTGCTTTTGATTAATAATAATAATAATATTTTTAATGAAAATAGTAACATTATTAATAGCCATAGTAATAATAATAATATGATTGATATTATTAACAATAATGATATTAATAATAATATCAATAATAATAACATTATTAAGGATAATAATATTAACAATAACATTAATATAAATTATTTTTCTCCCCCTTTAAAGAGGACTGTTATAAATCTCTCTCGTTTTTCCTTTGAGCGTCATGTTTATAGTTTATTGGAGAAGGGCCTTAATTATGCTCTTGCTCCTAAAAAAATCCCTATTTGAGACATCATTTGTGATATGGAATACGGGATTAGAGATTTTCCTGATGCTACTAAAGAAACTATTAGGCAAGACTGCTCTGTGATCCTTAGAAAAGCTAAGCCACCCAAGAGCAACATTAGCAAACCTGAGTTTGAGGCTCTTAAAACCTTAAACAATAACCAGGACATTTTCGTTCTTAAGGCGGATAAGGGAGGTGCTACGATTACTTTAAACAAGGAGGATTATCGTAATAAGATGTTGAATCTCCTTCTTAATAGCGGAAGCTACAAGAAGCTTGACAGAAGTCCTCTTAAAAAAGTGTCTAAAGCGGTTGCTTTGGCGATGCAATCGAGTAGCACTTTTGGCTCCCTTATTAAAAATCTTATTGAAAGTAATCCCCTCACCCCGAGGATTTATGTTCCTCCTAATATTTGTAAGGATGGTGCTCCCATTCACCCCATTTTCAACACCATAGGTGGTCTAACTTATCTACTCACTAAATTTTTAGCCAGTAAGTTGAAGCCCCTTGTGGGTGGCATTGACTCCTTTGTCAAAGACTCTTCCTCCTTTATTAATGAATTGAAAGACATTAAGTTGGATCCAAATGATAGGTTTGTAAGTTTTGATGTTATATCATTATATACTTGCATTCCCATTAAGGAATACATTGATGTCATCTCTCGAATCACAGATCCTGATACTTCTTATCTCGTGGAGATCTGTCTAACCTTGAACTTCTTTAGTTTTGAGGGTGAATTCTTTGAACATAATTGTGGTGTGGCCATGGGTCCCCCCCTTTCCCTTGTGGTTGCTAATATTTTCATGGAAGAATTTCAATCGAAGGCCCTTTCCTCCTCTCTTTTTCAACCTAGGCTTTGGAAAATGTTTGTTTATGACACCTGTGTGGTGTGGCCCCATGGTAAATAGAAACTGGAACTTTTGTTCTAGCATCTTAATGATCAATCTGACTTCATTAATTTTACCATGGAATTTGAAGTGGATGGTAGCCTACCCTTTCTTGATGTCCTTCTTTCGAGAAATGATGATGGTTCCTTCTCTCATCAAGTATTTAGAAAGAAGACGCATACTGAGCAATATTTACATGCTAGTTCTCATCAATTCCTAGTTCAGAAACTTGGGGTTCTCATTACCCTAGTCACCAGAGCCTTTAGAATCTCTAATGTTCACCATTTTGAAGGTGAAAAATTTCATCTCTTTAATGCCTTCTATAGGAACGGTCATAGCAGGGCTCAATGTCTTATAGCTTTTCAAAAATATGAAAAAGGTCCTAGGGTTAAGAAAGATCCTTGTGATCAGTTATTTGGAGTTCACCGTTCGTTTATCCAAGGTACTACTCATAAAATCGCTAGTATCTTGAAGAAACATAATGTCTCTTCAACATTCAAGCCTCTCCACACTATTGAAAGTTCGCTTAGATCGGTTAAAGACCCGATTTTCCCAATGGATGGTAAGGGTGTTTACTTGATTCCGTGTTCCTGTGGGACACCTTACAATGGTGAAACTGGTCGATCAATTAATCAAATAATTCATGAACATGTTGTTGACCTTAGACATGGTATATCTCGGTCCTCTGCCTTAGCAGAGCATGCTGAAAAAAAAATCATCATATTTGTATTGAAGATACTGAGGTTATTACAAGGATTGACCATTTCCACCACTGAAAGTTGAGGGAAGCCTTGGAAATCGAAAAGAGGTCGGTTAACCTTAACAAGGATGATGGGTGGAGTGTTAACAGATGTTGGATTCTCACCCCTTTTGCTCCCTCTGGTCATTCTTTCTTCTCTTGCTCTTGATTCCTCTCTCCCGGTCTGTTCCTTTTATTTTATTACTTTAATTTTGATTAATATGATTTTTATTATTAGAATTATTCTTATGATTTAATTTGAAAATTACCTATTTAGTAATATTAAATTATTTATTTAATTGATTAATTATTATTATTCTTATCTATTTATTTATTTATTTTGTTTTATTTTATTTTAATAATTTTTATTTATTTATTTATAATATATATATATATATATATATATTTTTTTTTTTTAATAATTAGAGAACATATAATTTAATGTTTTAAAATAATAATAATATTAAATTATATTTAAAAAATTATTTGTATTAAATTATATAAAATTATTAATATTAAATTATATTCAAATATAATTAAAATATTTTAGAATTAAAATTAAAAATTAATAAAATATGACAAAATTTTATTCAATTTCTTATTCTAGTCAAATTAGTTGGTTTTTCAATGGCTAGTTGGAGTTTTCCTTATCTATTTAAATAGGTTCCTTAATCAGATATCTCATCTTTTCCTGATGATGAACCACACTAGCTGGTTCGAAATGCGTCGACAAAAATTTATTACATGTGATTTTCACCGAAAATTTATTATACACATTTTATGGATCATAGAAGCCAAATTCCTAATAGGTTATATCATGTCGGTCCTCTTGTAAAATAGCACTGATGCATTTGAATAAAAACAACACCAATTCACACCTATCTTTAGTATTAAAAAAATGAATTCTACCATGTAGGCGCTCTTACTAACATTTCATCACCAATGCATTCAAATAAAAATCACACTATTGCATTAATATATTGACCACATCGTTTCAATATTTCAAAAATAAATAAACAAAAAATTCTATCATGTTACTGGATTTAAAAAATTTCGCACCCCAACAATGTTAGTGTTCTTTACTTATAAATGCATTGGTGCTCTTAAATATCGAACACACTAACGGTTGGATTAACAAAACATATATATATATATATATATATATATATATATATATATATATATATATATATATATATATATATATATGAGCGTCAATTGATTTTTCAAAATATAATTTCATAAATTCTCTTAAATAGTGTGTATATATATATATATTCATTATTTCATTACTTTTCCCAAATTTTTAATGGAGTGATTTGCAAGAGAGACATATCGGGAGCATTTTGCAACAACATAAAACATCGGAGTAGGAGAACTCTTCCAAATATCAAAAAATGAAAGGTAAGGTTATTCACTCAAAACCTTGAATAGCAAAGATTTTAAATTTTATTAGTGATTTCATTAATTAAAATTTTTATAATTATTGTTAGCATTTTATTAGAAGAGGGATCATTTGCAAAAGACACATATTGGGAGCACTCTGGAGCACCAAAATATTTTGGAACTGCATAAAGATCAAAATTTGAAGGGTACAGTGATTCACTAAAAACTTTGCATAGAAACGATTTTAAATTTTATTGTGACAACTTTTTATAATTTTTTTTAGATTTATTGAAAAATTCAAAAAATAAAATAACAACCTTGCATAGTAAAAATTTTCTTATTGGTTTTTCTAGTAAATATTTTTATGGCCTCTATTGCTATTTAGATTTAATTAAAATTAAAAATTAAATAAAAAAGAATCAATAGTTACCTTAGGCCCTTGTTACACTTTCCTTACGTGACTACAAAATTTCAGCTTATGGTTTAACTCCCTATACCACATAAAAATTAAGGTTTTTCAGTTGAGGCATTTTACATTTAATGGGTTTGTGTACTTATTATATATAGGGCATTTAAAATGTAATGTGGGGGGTCAATTATTCAATTAGATCCAAACCTCGTTGACCTTTTTATATTTTCTTTAAACATTGTCTATTTTGGTGGTGCCCCCTATGTAAGATATCACACTAATGTTGGAGGTTCTTCTATTGGTATGTATCACAATGTATATTCTTAGCTCTGTCTAGTCTATTTAATAGTGCATTTAGTTTAATTTAATGCACCCGTGATGGTGATGCTTCTATCTATACATATCACACTAAATGATGTCACCTTTTTCCAATATATTTATCAGTGCACTCATTCTAATTTCAGCTTAGGATTTACCTCCCTTTACCACTTAACAATTAGGGATTTCCATTTTAGGAATTTTAGATTCAATGCGTTTCTGTGCTTACTATATATAGTGGATTTAACATGTAAATTAGGGTGATCAATTATTGAATTAGATCCAAACCTTGTCAACCTTGTTCATTTTTTTAAAAAAGGTTGTATGTTTCGTGGTGTGCTCTATGTAAAATAACACATTGGTGTTGGCAGTGCTATAGATCACACCTAATACTATTGCCTTCTCCAATTATGTTTACTGGTGCACCCAATTTAATTTAGCACATCAACGCACCTCCACAAAGTAACATCGTCATAATTTAAAATTATTTTGAAAAGATAATTTTTTCTGTCAATGTTGAACAATTAAATTCCCATTGGGCTTTTTACATTAAACACACCATGAGGTTTATTTAAATAATTAGAATGATTACCAAGGATATTATTTGACTAAAAATTATTTGATTATTTACCTATCAAATATATTTAATAGATTTTGTATTTAATGGTACAGGTTCTATAATTATTAAAAAATGTTTGAAAAGTAAAGTAGAAAAAGTACTAATAACCACAATGATAAGACATAAAATAAAAAAAGAAAGGAAATTTCTTTGTAAATTATTTACAAAATTAATAGGTTTGAACTATAAGTAAGCTTAACCAATATGTATCGGTTAGTGTGTGTCATTCAGAGCCAAAAAATAAATAAGGTCGATAATATTATTTTTAATCTTAGTGCAGAAGAACGTAAAATCTTAATAGAAAAATTGCAAAAGGTCGATGGATTAGGTGAATGAAAAAATAATATTTAATATGTGTTTTTTGTTTTTGAATTTTCATTAATAATATACTTAAGAATATTAGATAACATATTTCAAACAATCTATTAATTCATATATGTTTAATGTTTTACAAGGGGAAACAATGAAGACAAATATAATGTCGTTCTAAAAAATAAAAATGATAGAACATGTAAATGATGATGAATTGGGCCTTAGCTCATCTGGAGTGGTCTTGGAGGTTAATTTAAGGGAAATTATTTTTCCAAAACTATAAGGGATATAGTGGAACAAACATATAAACATACTTTCCACTTACAATACAAAAATCAACACAATGGTTCCAAGAACCAAATTATATCTAAACTATAGGAAGTGCTTCCAAAGAAATGGTAAATGAGACCTATTATACTTGCAATAGAAAAAACATACGACAACAAAACACATTCATTCAAAAGGTAATATTCTTGATTAAAATAATTTTCTAGATTTATATGTATATATAACTGCAAATCATTTATTTATTAATATCAATTTTCTTATGTTTAGTTTTCATATATCAATATAAAAATAATTTATTACTTTTTGCAAGAATATAATGAAAATCCTAAAGGATCAACAAGTTGATATGAAAAGCATTCGAGTAGGAATGTCCAGAAATGTGTACAAGGATATAGTCAAAGAAATGGTGATAATTGCACCACAAGAGGAACCATCTCAATAACATCATGCTTCAAATTTATGTAGTCATGATTTACTGTGTACATATAAAGAAATAATTTTTAGCAATAAATATTAATTTATAAGTATTTTCTTGAAGAAAATAAAAGAAAATGGAACACATTTAGCACATAAAACAAGACAACAAGGAAGAAGAGGGTTGATATAAAGTTTTGTGAGTAATTATTAATATTTCCTTATAACAAATCAAGGTTTCATTTTTGTATATTTTAATTTGTTTTTTAAAGCAAGGTTCCATCAATATCTTCAAATAGGTGCTATCATACAAAGAGGATCCATCAAAAGAATTGATTGGCATTGGGTTAAATATGGGTTGTGAGTATATGTTGGCATATGAGAAATTAATTGTGGAATTTGTAAATATATATATATATATATATATATATATATATATATATATATATATTACTTCTCTTGTTTTATAATCAATAGAACAAAAAAATCATGTATATTAAATCATTTATTTATAATAGGGTATAAAAATTGCAGGAAACAAAGTATGGAACTACACAAACAAAAGATTTGCTGCAACAAGGCGTGAGACTTGGTTTTGAAACCATGTTTACAACTCATGATTAAATTATTTCTATGGTACATTTCTATTTGATTTACATTGATATATATTCCTTATTTTATTTTCAGTATTCTCACCAATGTAGATACACTCATTACACATTATTGTTATGTTTATAGATGGAACAAGATTAAGAAGGAGAAAACAATCGATGCAATCAACAAAACATTTATCCAAATAACAAAAATCCTATAAGTAGCTAGAGCACCCATAATATTTCCAATGAATAATGATGATTTATTTGGATATTAATGCATGTTGTTGTATTTTTTTAAATAATTGTCTGTGGAAATCAAACATTTTGTTTAATGTAATTGAGATAGTGTCTCAATTGAAAGAGGAGGGGTTACCAATAAAAATCCCATTTTGTATGAAAAAGAGTTGGTTATTGATATGTAATAAAATAAATTTTAATTTATTTTACTATGTGATCAAATGTTGTTGTGAAATGTTACACGAGTCATTAAATATTATAATGAAGAGGTGTGAAATATGATAATAAAAAAAAAAATCCAAACGTCATATAAAAATTCACTAATAAAAAATTAATTTATATGAATATTGTTATAAGATATATTTGCATTTTTTGATGAAAAACAGATTTAAAAATTGGATTTAATAAATTACAATAATTTCAATGTCACTAGTTGATGTTTCTAAAAAATAGAAAATATCATAAAAAAAATTGGTGCGTCCATAAAATAAACACACACGACTGAGTTATGTTATCTAAAATAACCGTGAGAATATTTTTTTGCATGGATGGTATCTTTATGAAAATAACAACACCAGGGTGTTTAACTCTTCGAGCACTGGTATTGTTTGCAATTAGTGCCCCTGTGCATTGTAATTCTTAAAGCATTGGTGCTTACATAGAACTAATGATCCAACGATACATAATATTAGTTCTGGACCAGCCACATTACGAAAATTAATAGCACTGAATAATTTATATCATTATCACACCGATCCTTTTCCATAAGCCAAACACATCAGATTTGTGAGTTTAAATAAAAGGACCGGGTCTGCAATAGTTTTTTTCCTTCCCCAATGTTTTCCCTAGAAATAACGCCCCGGTGAGCTTGTTTTAATATATACGTACTAGGGAAATATACATTTCATCCACCTATTTTTTATTTTCATTTCTTATCAATTTTATAACACTGAAAACTTTCAGCATAACCTTGACTAGAAGGAATTCTCCTTGTAGTGAATAATAATGATTTGAGTACGAAAATTTACTCAAGGACAATCACAATATAAAAAATTTATAGGAAACAATTAAAATGATAATTATGTAACCAATTTCTCATAAATATTTTTTTTGTGAACAATATATAGTGTAACAAAATAAATGAAACCAAACATACCTAATATGCATATCTTAGAATATAAATCTGTGTTCGAAAAGTAAAATGCACTATTCTCATAACAAAGTGTCGATTCTGGAAACTGCAATAAAACCATTGGTAACAAGGCTTATCTAACAAGGAAATATGAAATATATAAACAAGCATCCCCCATCCCCCCTAAAAGCAGAGAAATATTCAGTGGCTAACAACAGGCCAATGCAACTTCCAACACATTATGTGTTAAAATTACACCACAAAAGCCTTATAAAACTTTAAAAAAAAATTATGATTCTTAAGCTAATGAGAAAAATGTACTAACACGTTACTTAGTATTATTATTATTTGTATTAAAATTATGTCATAATATATATATACATATATATGTATATATATATATATATATATATATATATATATATATATATATATATATATATATAACTTAGACTCATTCATTTATGTTTTATGCCAAAGAGATACTACCCGGAATAAGAAGCATGATTTTTATATGACTTATAAAAAGAATTAATGTACTTTTCAGACATAAGTGCATTGATTTTTATCTGCAAGTACTGATGATAAAGAGAGTGCAATAATAGTCTACCAAAAGTTGGAAATATCTCACTAGCAATAAATAATGCCATTTTAATAATTTGGAGGAGAGATAAAGAAATATCTAGAATGAGCAAAATATTGTATTGTTTGTTAGTTTTCTATGGTATAAATGCACTAAAAATCTTTGTAGAAAAGTGTTTTGATCATTAGGAGCCCCTACTCCATCACAATGTTATGTGCTAAGAATATGGGCATATGATATAGTGCCAACGAACAAGAAATCATGCACTTGTCATTAATTCTAGTACCATATCCCTATCTTCTCAACACATAACATTATAATCAATAAAAAAAAATCAAATACCTATAATTGAATATCACAGAAGTACACATCCAACGAAACCCACTTTACGTCAATCATTCGGTATAAAATATCATGTAATTTCATATTTAATAAAAAAATGAGAAATTTAGGGATAAGTGACATTGTGAACGGATGTTGTTGCTAACAGAGCATCCTTACTATACACATCCAAAGAATCAATTATGTATAGCTTTAGATCCATGAAAAATAGTGGATTTGTGTAGAACAAAAAAGCATAGATGAAATTGCCTTTGGCTTTTAATTGTGCCTGAATGGAATCTGTAAATATCATATAAAACAAAAAAATATATTAGAGATTCCATTCAAGCTCAATTGATAATAATTTTTTTTTTTTAATATATCATTACTCTAGAAAAATTTTCATCAGTGGTTGTCTTTGATGTCAACCCAAGCAGTACCAAGGTCTACCCCGATCTTGCATGGGAATTTTTACCTACTAAATTACTATATTCTGAGTCAAGGATATTTTTGATGGTTTATACTTGTTGAGATGTTTCCGTTTATATATGGCACATCACGTAATCCTTCACAGTTTGAGAGGTATTCGTGTTTGAATTTAGTAACCCCAGTTACTGGGCTAGAACCCCATGGGGTTGTGGCATGACACTAATAATTGGTTTTGGTTATTGAAAAGTCAATAATTAATAATTTTTAAGCTACTAAAATCCCTCCCACGTTCTATTGTTGAAGCCTGTCAACCTAAGCATTTATATAAATTGTGCTCCTCATAACCTCCTCATGTAGGGATTTCGCTACTTGAAATGGGTCATCGTGGAATTTTCGCTATAACGTTTTTTCTAGAAGGTTTAGAAGCTGAAATTTTGATGAGGCGATGCCAAAGTCGTGAGGAATTCTCTGTAACAATTTCAGATCATGGTTTGCAATATTTTTGGAGATATGATCTATCGAAGTGAGGGTTTTTGGAGGCTCCTGAACTTCATCTCAAAGAGGCGACCTTGGGAAAATCGTCATAACTCTCTCTTTGAGTATCAGATTGGAATTGGTAAAAAGAGTCCGATAGATTATGGCATGTAGTTTTATTTTTATCAATTTTAGAGCCAAATAAGGAAACAATGACACATGGCACGTTGTACGATTTCGCTCTACTGAACTAGTCCATAATTAGGTCATTGTGAGATATTGGGCCTAACTTTGACTTGAAGAATCTAAATTGGGTCAGACATGTGGCATTGAAAAGAGGACTCAGAGGAACACTGCAGGTTCAAAAATCACATACTGGGGATCTGAAATAACAAATATACATCAAATTTAATATCGAGCTCCTAGAAGGCATGAAATAACTAGATCATGTGTTGTCAAGGGCTGCAAAGGAATATAATTTTTAGGGCAGAAAAGCAAATCAAGGCACAATAGAGGTAATATCTAGGTGAGTATATTTTGTATATGCATGTTTATCTCTTAATTGCATTAGGTTCTTTGTATTCTAATTTTTTTTTTTTTTTAGCACTGACATATGCTTCATAGGATAAGGTAAGTTTTGTTATTATCATGTCATGGGTATTTCGTTGAAGACTTTTTGAAGGTATTATATATTCATCAAAATAAGAATAAATGCATGATATAATGTTCTTAAGGGTTATAACAGGTAGCATGTCAAGAGCAGCAATCAAGGTGCATAAAAGCAACAAGAATTTCACCACATGAAGTTTTCACATGGGCAGCACTGCATATAGTCATTGTAAAGGTATCATTGTACTGAGTCATTGTAAAAGCATCAATGTAAACTTTGTACAAGTGTCTATCTACCAAGAATTGAAGAGGTAGTGTCGGGAGGTCTAGGATGACCATTAGGTATTTGTGTTATAGTTGGGGTTATGGTCTAGTGTGTCTTCTTCTTCCACATCATTCTATATCATTGTAAAGTGGACCATTTTCCCTGGTACGGGAGTCCATTCTTCATTTATTATTCTATAAGCTGGTATGGTGGTGCTAGGCTGGTGCATGAAGTCACCAATAGGTTCAACCCTATGAAAAATTCAGGGTTGTAGGGTGGTGCTGGGGTGAGTTGTAGCTTATTCAGTGTTGGGGCATCTATTTAGTTGACTACTGAAGAATCTCGGGCATTGGAGCATCCATCTAGTGGGAGCTAGAGAAGAATTATTTTCTTGATTTTAGATAGTTGGAGCTTTATTTTCAATTGGAGTTGAATATTAAAGAATTATTAGAAAAGAATTTAGGTGGTTTTTGTACCAGAGCGGGTTTCCACGATAAAAACTATGTACATTTGTGTTCCTTTTGTTTATTTCTATCATTGTAAAAAAATTGATAATAACTGAATATTAAATAATGTTCTGAAACATTAATAATAATACTAATTTAAAGGAATACTGATTCACCCCCCCTCCCCCTCTCTCATTATTTACAACAAAAACAACCAACGTTCAGTCAGGCACTTTTTTTTTCTTGATCATCGCAAACAAATTTTTTTTCCCACATGGATTTTATTATATAATTAATATTGAAAATAGATAATTTTAAAATGATCATGAATTTTGTTTTTTGCGAAAGGAAGCTTTTCTTTCTTCTACTTGCAAAGACGAAAGTTGAATTGAAAAAAATAGTCGGTTTAATCATGTTGAAGGTTATCTAGAGACACTGTTATCAATGCAATACTAAAATTGTATAAACAAGAGAAGTGATAGTAAGTTATCTAGAATAATCCATATCTGAATACGAATATATTACCATAATTTATGTAATAATAATAATAATAATTTAACTGAAATAATGCAGCCGATGTTATTTCCTAGTTACAGTTTAATCGTCCTCATAGTTATCCAAATACACTATTATCTAGTCTAGATATTTAACCACCACAATGCCCTCAATGAAATATTGATGACGGAGAGTTGTTGAAACTGATGGTAAGAAATCTCACTTAATTTGAAATAATTACCATAATTTCTATAATAATCAAAATTTCATTGAAATAGAACAACCATCACTATTCCCAAATCGATTCTATAAATTTGGTAAATGTAATATATATGTTATCCTTTTAAAGCTGAAATAAAAATATTTCACATACTATTCACATATAAGTGTATCAATCTTGATATACAAGTACTAATGATTAAATGAGTGTAATAATCATCTACCAAAAATGGAAAAAAACACACTAGCAATAGATAATTCCATGATAATAATTGAGGGAAGAGTTAAAGGAATATCTACAAAAAACAAGAAAGTATATTGTTTTGTGATGTTATATGATCCAAATGCACCAAAATTCCTCGAAGAGAATCCCTATGATTATCAGGAGCCCCTAGTCAATCATAATGTTGTATGCTAAGAATATCGGAATATGAAGCAGTTCCAATAGCCAAAAATGATGTGCCTATCATTAATGCTAGTATCATATCCCCATCTTCTAATCACATAAATTACAATAGACAAAATGAAAAATTTGATTAATGAAGAAGACCACAACGAGAACTCATGCGGTTGTAGGTTTTTTGCATAGGTCTTGGGGTGGGGGGTTGGGATGAACACATGTCAAACTAATATTACTATGTTTTCTTGTGCATAGTATAGAGTATATGTGGGAGAATTGAGGTCATTTTCACAATGATTACTAGGGTCATTGTGCAAAAATTTTATTGTGTGGAGGATGAAGTTTATGCAATAGATTCAAGGTCTTTTACGTAGACGAGGGGGTTAAAAATTGTAATTTCAATTCCTATGAAAAAAGCTCAAGGATGTGTTCCATTATTCACTGAGAAAGTGAGCAGACCTGTCTCCAAGCTCTGCACCCAAGGTCTCTTGCACCGTGTAACAAATTTCAAGAAGGATTTGTATTTTTTAATTATTATTTAGGAACATCTTTCCAAGTACAAAAATAGTTGTATGAAGGTGGTTATGTCAACATAGTTGTTGATGTGGCTTGTTGGCTTCAAGGGTACTGACACATGTTCAGAGTTAAGATTTTCCAACAAAACCCTATACTACTGGCCCTTTCATCAATGACCTACTTTCGTGGGCCAAGGTCTCACCTGAAGTAGTATGGGTGGGTGCTGGAACTAGTTTTTCCGAACCCTAGGAGAGAGTAGGTAATAAAGGAAGATCTCATCAAGTTCTATCTGGTTCGCACAGAAACAAGCCTATTATCGAGCCCTTAACAGTATAATCAACATGTAGCCATAAAAAAATCTATTATTATTAACATATCTGATCAACACATTCACATCCACATGCTCATTTGCAATTAGTACCATAGAACATTACAACCGCAGCTAATTCATATATCGTAGACACAATCACAACTTATTCCAATAACACAGAGGTGCCTCAGTAAAAAACACAACTAGTTCAGATAGCATAAAGATACTTCAATAGATTCCGCATTCACTAATATCCAAAACCAAATTACAAACCCAACTCACAGCCCACGTAGAAAGCCAACGGGGTCCGCACAAAACAGGACTGAGGATCTCCAGGCACACAGCCAACATGAGTCCTTACGCAAAACTACCCAAAACAGATCTCAATAGTTCATATGTAGAATCAATCTTACTTACTTACTTGACCCAACTATCTATCTATTTATATCATCGTAGCCTTTGCTATCCTATTTTTTGCAAACCATGGTTTGTGGATTGTAGGTCTACCCTTTGACCCATTACAAAGCATTGGGGGCTTTGACCTGCCCCAAATCCCCTGCGCAAGACCAATTACTACAAAAATATATCAAAAAAGAAGCTTTGGAACATATCAAAACGTAGCTAGGGTACCCTGTTCCAACAGGCCCCCAAGAAATCTTGTGACTCATCCTGAGTCACAGCGGCCGTGGGGTTTCCATTTTAGCCTGCAGCTACTTAATGGCATTGAACAGAGGGGGAAACACTCCTTCGCTCTGCGCAGCAGCGTTCTGTGCAATATCCACCAACTTCTATGAAGTTTGGCATTAAATAGGATTAGGGATACTTTCCACGGTCTGATTCAGCGGTTTTACTGCAACATCCACGTCTTGAGATATCTTGAGGGCTTCATTGCCCCATGGCTTTAGGTGGTCACTCAGAACCTTCTTCTTGTGGCGAAGCTCTTCTAGGTCATATCTAAGTGCCTGGCTAGCTCGTAGACGTGCCAGGTGTTGAGCGGTGATAAAAGTGGGCATAGTAGCTTCCAGTTGTTCAAATTCTTCTTCATTTTGGCATAGTCCTTGAGTAAATTCACGTAGGATAGGTCATGCTATACCTTAGACCGCAACTGCATAGTTGTCTCAAGAAATTCTACACCCTGAGTGATCTGAGTTGTAATGGTATTCGTGGCTTCTCTGACCAGCGCAACTCTCTCCTCATCTCCTCCAGTAGCTATACCACTGTGTTTTATGACATTAATACTGAGTCCCTCATCACGCAGTTCTGCCTTAACCCTTTACACATTCTGTGTTGGTGTATGTTTTTTTTCCTGCATTTTTGCTATCATTATTGGACAATCTTCGATCACATGATCCAATTGTCTACAATATCAGCAAGATTGTCGTGCAAGACTCAGACAGTCCCTTACGAAGTGCCCTACTTCTCCACATTTGTAACAAATCAATTTCCCTCTTCCTCGACCTGTGCTTCCACCTCTCCCCCCGCGGCCTTTGGCGTGTGGAGCCTCCTCGTCACGACAGAGAGAGTAGTGAAGAAGGGTCAGCCTGTACCCTGTTCAAGTTTCCTCGGTCTATCATTAAGTCATATGTCCAGTAGTTGTGTTCGTCATGTCTCACATATGAGCAGAATCGACACCATTTTTGCTTCAAATCCAGAACATAAGCATTAAGAGGGGGGCGGTGGTTGGTATCATGTATTCAACCTACGTGACAGTCAACGCACCATAATGTTGGACCACTTAGTCCTGCAACCTCTTTAGGGCGAAATGGGCTAGGTCCCCTAACCTACATGTAGTCCACCAGCAGAGGGCACTGATCCTTGGTGTGGCCTAACACCCTACACCTTATGCACCATACATCTAGCCTTGCTTATTTTCCTCACTCTTTCCAAAAATTATAGATTTTTAGGTGCATTTCCTTCAGTTGTCCCTGGATCTGTTGTACCCCAAAATGGGCGTCAGCTCTTGGCGCAACTTCTAGCTTCATAGCAATCTCCAAGGCTTTCTCTTGCGTCTCAATCACTCGTTGACTCATAGGTCCACGCAGTTGAGGTAATAGTATGGAAATGAGCCATTCCATGTGTTTTCTATCATCATACTAAAATTCCCCATCTCTGATAACCTTCTTCAGCGACTGATCAACCTCCCATACCGACTCACTGGGTCCTTGTCTAAAGTCTTTCAAGTCAACCACCAGCTGAGTGTAGGACTTAGGCTTCCAAAATTGTTGTTTTAAAGCATTCTTAATCTCTTGAATAGATGGATTCGCATGCCAGGCTACGTACGCCATGTACTAATCCAAGGTCCCTCCTTCAAAGGTGAGGGATATTTGTGTCCTCTTTACAGCATCGCTAAGATTCTGCTACGAACCAAAATCGGTCCATATCTTCATCTCCTACACCCTTAAAGGTGGGAAACTTCATGTTTGCAGCCATATCTTCTTCCGGTGGTGGTGGAGGTGTGGGGGAGTTCTTTCCCTTATGCTGAATCGAAGGTGGTGTACCTAGTGTTGGGTATGTGTTATATTCTTTCCATGAGTAGTGACACGTGGGGGGGTTAGGGGGGGGGGGGGGGGGGGCACCCCCCTCGAAAATTTTTTTTGGACCCTATTTTTTAGTGGGTGGACCCACCCATGGTTTTGTGCATGGGTTTACACATGCTTTTGGGGCATAATGTTTTTTTCCCTTGGTATTTTGTATATCTGGTCAAGGGAACTACAGTTATGTTCTAATCAAGGGTTAATGGATTGGGGTTTATGTATGCTTCGACATGTATTTATATGTGTTGTAACACTAAAAGGAATATAATGAAAAATCAAGTTGGTCGTCCTGATTTGGGATCTAGGGGAGCATCTCTGTGTTTATCTATTTTATGCTCTCACTATTGTTTATTTTCTATTTTTAAGATTCATTTGCAGATAATTTCTGTGTAGGGTTAAAACCTACATTTGGTATCAGAGTTGTTTCAGCTTCAAGGGGAAGCCTTTACTGCTGAGTGGTTTTTTGCTCGGGCTTGATGTATACCTTGTTCAGTGGGATATTTGCGGGATCGATTCTTACGGTGAAAGAAGATGGTGAGCGGTGGGAAGATAGAGATTGAGAAATTTAATGCTTAGAGTTTTGAGTTGTGGAAGCTAAATATGGAGGATCTACTGGTGGATAAAGATCAGTGGATCATGGTAGATCCGGGTACTAAACCAATGGAAATGTCAGATGAAGATTGGAAGAAGCTGGATCGGAAGGCAAAGAGCAAAATATATTTGTGTGTCTCAGATTCAATATTTTTGAATGTATCTGGGGAAGCTATGGCGAAGACCTTGTGAGACAAGTTAGGGATTTTGTACCAATCTCAATCTCTAGTGAATAAATTGTTCCTGCGGAAAAAGCTGTATAACCTAAGGATGAAGGATGGAGACTAGGTGACAGATCATATGAACACCTTCAATACTGTGGTAAGCCATCTATCATCTATTGATATTAAAATCTCAGATGAAGATACGTGCATCAGTTTGTTGTGCTCTCTACCAGATTCGTGGGACAGTCTGGTTATTGCAATAGCTAGCAATACAAATACCTTGAATGTTGATGACATTGTCTCAGCCTTGCTATGGGAGGAAATGAGACGGAGAAATATGGAGGGTCAGAAAGGAGATGCCTTATCTATACGAGGAAGGTCCTAGAATAGAAACAATAATAAGGTTTCGAGTGGGAGATCTAAATCTGCTGGAAATTTTGTAAAGGTGTGCTGAAAATGCGGAAAGGAAGGGCACTACAAAAAGAACTTCAAATCTAAAGCTCTTGAGAAAGGAAAGGGATCTGATGATGCTCCTTCTACAAAGGCCAAAACCACCTCGAATGAAGGTGGGGATGTGTATTTGGCTTCTTCTTCAAATACACATGTAGATCATGAGTCATGGTAGATTGGCTCGGGTGCATCCTTTCACTTCACTCCCCATAGGGAGTGGTTCTGCAAGTATGAGAAATATGATGGTGGTGATGTCTTCCTAAGGGATGATAGGAAGTCCATAATCATCGGACATGGAAAATTCAGGCTGAAGCTGCAAGGTGGAAGGATTAGAACACTTCATGGTGTTCTGCACGTTCCTGCATTGGCCAGAAATCTGATTTTTGTACGCAAGATGGATGAAGGTGTAAAAATAGTGTTCGAGAAAGATACCTATAAGATGGTTCAGGGAGCACTGGTATTAATGTGGGGAGTTCAGACTGGAACTATGTACAAGCTTCAGGGCAGCACTGTTATTTATTGGTGCAATAGTTCTGTGGTTCCCGAAAGTGGAGCGGAAAGCCTAGCGGTCTCTGGAGAAAATACAATGTTATGGCATCAAAGGCTTGGACATATTGGAGAGAAGGGCCTTAGGATATTGCATGGAAATGGTATGGTAGAAGGTATGTCTAATAGCTCTCTGGATTTCGATTTCTTTGAACATTGTGTATATGGGAAGTAGAATTGGGTGAGTTTTCCCTCTGGTGCTAAGAGGGAGAACAAGATATTAGAGCTTGTGCACAGTGATGTGTTTGGACCTGTGTCAGTTCCATCACTGGGTAAGTCTGTGTACTATGTTTCATTCATATATGAATTCTCAAGGAATACATGGATATATTTCTTGAGGAAGAAATCTGAAGTCTTTGACAGATTTAAAGAATTTAAGGCTCTGGTGGAAAACCAGACAGAGAATAAGATAAAGGTGCTGAGGATAGATAATGGTGGGGAGTTCTACAAGAAGGAATTTGATGAGTTTTGTAAAAAGTGTGGTATAGCACGGTAGAAGACTACTCCATACACACCTCAACAAAATGGAGTTGCAGAAAGAATGAACAGAACGCTGATGGAAAAGGCAAAAAGCATGCTTAGTGGTACCGGGTTAGGACAAGAACTCTAGGAAGAGGCAGTGGAGACTGCATGTTACTTGGTTAACAGATCACCTTCATCAGCGTTGGAGGATAAGACTCCACATGAGGTATGGACTAGTAAGAAACCCTCTCTTCAACATCTGAGGGTATTTGGATGTGATGCATATGTACATGTTCCAAAGGAGAAAAGGGCCAAGTTGGATAATAAATCTGAAAGGTACATCTTTATTGGGTATAAAGATGGTTTAAAGGGTTACAAGCTTTGGAACCCGGAAACAAGGAACATTGTGTACAACCGAGATGTGGTGTTTAGAGAGGTGACAGATGTTGTTAAAACTTAAGTCCTACCAAAGGAACCTGAGAAGATAGAGTTTGAGCTAAAGGAGGATGAATCGGACTCTACAATAGAAGAAGACTCAGAAGAGGAAGAGCCACAAACTCCAGCTGTGAGAAGATCAGTTCGGGAAAGAAGACAACCAGAAAGGTATAGTCCATCTGCTTTCTGTTCAAATTTTGCTTTAACTATAACTGATGATGATCCTAGAACTGTCAGGGAGGCAGTAGATTAAGAGGATGAAAAACTCTGGAAGGAGGCCATGGTTGATGAAATGGCATCCCTGCACAAAAATGAAGCATAGGATCTGGTGGAGTTGTCGGCTGGAAGGAAGCCCATCGAGAGAAAATGGGTGTTTAAGAAGAAGATGAATGTAGAAGGTAAGGTGGAGAAATACAAAGCTTGATTAGTAGCAAAAGGTTATTCCTAGGTGCTGGGAATTGATTTTGGTGATATTTATTCTCCTGTTGCCAAGGTTACTTCTATTAGACTACTTTTATCTGTTGCTCCTACATTTGATTTTGAGGTAGAACAAATGGATGTGAAGACAACATTTCTTCACGGGGATCTGGAAGAGCAGATCTACATGAAGCAACCTGAAGGCTTTACGGTGAATGGTAAGAAATAACTGGTACACAGGTTAAAGAAGTCTCTATATGGGTTAAAACAGTCACCAAGGATGTGGTATCAGAAATTTGATACCTATATATGGGGACTTGGCTTCACTAGAAGCAAGGAGGATCACTGTGTTTGTTTTAAAGAAATTGGTGACCGTGTTATTTATTTGGTCTTGTACATGGATGATATGTTGTTGATTGGAAATGACAAAGAAATTTTTCAAGTTTTGAAGACCCAATTGTTCTCCAAGTTCGACATAAAGGATCTTGGTGCTGCAAACTATATTTTGGGCATGGAAATTAAGAGCGATTGGGCAAAGAGGAAGCTCTAGTTAAAGCAGAGGAAGTATGTTGAGACTATATTGTAGAGGTCAAATATGCAGGATAGTAAACCGGTCAATGTTCTGATTCCTGCAGGTGTAAAGTTGTCTGTTGAACAGTGTCCCAAGACACAAGAAGAAGAGGAGGATATGTCTGGTGTTCCATATGCATGTCCAGTGGGTAGCCTGATGTATGCAATGGTTTGTACTAGACCATAAATTTCACATTCAGTGGGAGTATTGAGCTAGTTTATGTCAAGCCCAGGGAAGGAGCATTGGACAACACTAAAGCAGGTTTTCAGATATTTGTGTGGCACCAGTGATTATGGCTTGTGCTACCAGGGAATACTAGGATTGGAAAGAGTGTTGGACATTCATGGTTTTGTTGATGCAGACTGGGCTGGAGATATGGACCAAAGAAGATCTACAAGTGGGTATGTGTTCAACGTATTTGGAGGTGCAATCTGTTGGATGAGTAAAAAACAGTCTGTAGTGGCTCTTTCAACTATAGAGGTAGAATACATGGCAACCACTTATGCAAGCAAGGAAGCAGTTTGGTTGCATAGATTGTGTTCAAGTATGGGGTTGATGCAACAAGCTATTAGGATAGACTGTGATAGCCAAAGTGCAATTTTCTTGGCTAAGAACCCTTCTTATCATTGAAAGACAAAGCACATTGATGTTCAATATCACTTTGTGAGATATATGGTTGAGGCTAAAAGGGTGTTGCTAGTAAAAGGTGGAAACTTTGAAGAATGTTGCAGATGCATTGACGAAGTCTGTGAGCACTCAGAATTTTGTGTAACCAGCTCCAAAAATATAAGAAAAGAGATATCAACGCCTTAGAAATAAGCCACTTCGAGGGGGCAACCTCCAATACATTACATAAATGAACAATTCTTGGATGATACAATTTACAAAACCTCCTTTCTATATATAGGAGTCCATGTGGCCATAATGTAATCCTAGTGGGCCACAATGTAATCCTAGCCGACCTAACAATAATAATTTAAGGGCACAATAATAACAAAATGGGGATTACAAGGGTACAATAATAACAATAAGGGGGTTACACTAACAACAATAAGGGACTATACTAGTAATATAGGGACCTAACATGCCCCTCTCCTTCAAAAAAGTGTTGTCCTCAACGCTTGAGTATCTCTGGGTGCTTCTGTATAAAATTCTCATCCTCCCATGTAGAATCTTCAGTGGGTAAGTTCTTCCACTTGATGAGATACTCTGAAATTGATCGATTCCGTAGTTGTCGAGTTCTTGTTTCCGTGACCGCTTCAGGTTCCAATATGATTTTTCCTTCCTCATCAAGTTCTGGTAATATTGTTTGAACTAGAAGATTTTCACCGATAACCTTCTTTAAGCATGAAACATGGAAAATTGGATGTACTCGCGAAGAAGCAGGAAGCTCCAATTTGTATGCCATAGTACCGATCTTTTGCAACACCTTGTAAGGACCATAGTACTTTGGCGATAATTTATTATCCTTCTTTGCTTGCTTGAGGGACATTTGTTTGTATGGTTGTAGCCGTAAAAATACCTAATCTCCTACATCAAAACTTCTCTCGCTGCGATGTTGATCTGCCTGTTGTTTCATTCGATTTTGTGCCAAATTCAGGTTATCCTTTAAGAGTTGGAGAACTTCTTGCTGATGCTCGATGTGATCTTCCACTACTTGAACCTTTGAATTTTCCCTTAAATATGATGTGATGGATGGTGGATGATATCCATAAAGTGCCATAAATGGGGTCATTTTTGCTGCAGTATGGAAGGAAGTGTTGTACCACCATTCAGCAAGAGGTAACCACTTGACCCATTGTGTTTGTTTATCAGATACAAAACAACGAAGATATCCTTCCAAAAATTTATTTACTATCTCGGTTTGACCATCAGATTGAGGATGATAAGATGAGCTATGAGCTAATTGAGTACCCAAACAAGAAAATAACTCCGTCCAAAAATTTCCAATAAAAATGGGATCTCTGTCGCTCACAATAACCCTTGGGCTTCCATGTAGCTTTTGAATTCTGTCCATAAATGTAGTAGCAACTCTACTTGCTTTAAATGGATGAGATAATGCACAAAAGTGTGCATACTTGGTAAGTCTATCAACTACCACCATGATGACATTCTTGCCTTCGGACTTCGGTAAACCTATGATAAAATCCATTGAAATCTCCTCCCAACATTGACATGGAATGGATAAAGGTTGTAGAAGTCCCGGGGTCTTAATTGTCTCCACTTTATTCTGCTGGCAAACCAAACATTCCGCCACAAACTTTTGAATATCAGATTTAAGGCCATCCCAAAAAATTTCTTTCTTCACCCTGTGGTAAGTTTTTAAAAATCCTGAGTGTCCTCGTAAAGGAGAAGTGTGCAATTCCAGAAGAATATTTTGTTTTAGTTGGGAATTCTTACAAAGATATAAGCGATCTTTGTACCATAAGGAATCATTTTTCCAACTAAATGTATCAGATGTACTAGGATCTTGTTGCAACTTTTGAATTAGTGTCCATACATCTTTGTCCTTCTTCCATTCATCTCTTGCTTCGGTTATCCAATCTGGTTGGATAATAGAAATGGCACAAAGCAATGCTTCCACCTCTTCATTCTTTCTTGAGAGTGCATCTGCAACAACATTTAGCTTCCCTTTTTTCTAGATTATTTCAAAGTCATAACCCAACATCTTTGTGACCCATTTTTGCTACTCTTCTGAAGATAGTCTTTGTTCCAAAAAGTGTTTAAGACTATCATGATCAGTTTTTACCTTGAAGTGTCTTCCCATTAGGTAAGTTCGCCATTTCTTTAGTGCATGCAATATTGCTAACATTTCCTTCTCATAAATGGGTTTCTGTAAATACTTTCCTTTGATTGGACGACTTTCAAAAGCAATGGGTCTTCCTTCCTGCATTAAAACTGCACCAATTCCATTTCCTGAGGCATCACATTCCACAATAAAGGTTTTTGTGAAGTCTGGCGTAGCTAAGACCGGTGCTAGGCACATTGCCTCTTTAAGATGTTCGAAGGCCTTAGTTGCTTCAGGAGTCCATGAAAATGCATCTTTCTTCAATAATGTTGTTAGAGGTGCTGCTATTCTCCCATAATTCTTAACAAACTTGCGATAATACCCTGTTAACCCGAGAAATCCTCGCAACTGCTTTATGGTTGTGGGGACTTTCCAATCCTTAATGGCTTTAATTTTGTTAAGGTCTACTTTAACACCCTCGTGAGATACAATATGACCCAGATATTCCACCTCTTGTACTCCAAAGAAACATTTGGATGTTTTTGCATATAATTGTTTCTCCTGCAATAGTTTGAGCACCCTGTCAACATGTTCAACATGATCCTTCCAAGACTTGATATATATTAGTATATCATCAAAAAATACTAGCACAAATTTTCTAAGGAAGGGTTTGAAAATGGAATTCATCAACCCTTGAAATGTAGAAGGTGCATTGGTAAGGCCAAAAGGCATGACCAAAAATTCATAATTACCCTCATGAGTTCGAAATGCTGTTTTTGGAATATCTTCAGTCTTCATTCTTATTTGATGATATCCTGAACGAAGATCCAACTTGGTAAAATAAATTTCTCCATGTAATTCATCCAATAATTCATCAATCACAGGAATGGGAAATTTGTCTTTAATGGTGAGCTTATTGAGATCCCTATAATCCGGACACATTCACCATGATCCATCCTTCTTGTGTACCAATACTACAGGAGCAGAGAAAGAACTTTGACTGGGTTGAATTATACCCGCCTCTAACATTTATGCAATCATACGTTCAATTTCGCTCTTTTGGAAATAAGGATATCTATAAGGCCTGATGTTTGGAGGAACACTTCCTGGAATCAAATGAATAGCATGATCATGATCACAAATAGGTGGGAGTCCTTTGGGAGTTTCAAACACCTTGGAATGATTGTCCAAGACTTGTTGGAGATCTGCAGAAATAGATGATTTTGATGTTGGAATTTCTAGTGAGCATAACTGTGAAATTACACCTCGTTTTTCTTTCTTTAGAAGCTTTGTCATGACATTAGAGCTTATTATCTTTCCCGGCTTCCCTGCAATACCCCTTAATTCGACTTCCTTTCCTTCTGAAAAAAATTTCAAGAAAAGTTGTTGAAAATTAAAACCTACCATCCCCAAAGATTGTAACCATTGTACTCCTAGTACAACATCAGCACCTCCCATAGGAATGGAAAGCATTGGACTAGTCAATACATATTCCCCCATGGTTAGCTTGATATTATGGCATTTTGCAGAGAAATTTATAGTTCCTCCATTTGCAACCATCACTTGACATTTTGGTGTTGGGTATATGAAACAATTTAATTCCTTGGCTACCTTACAATGAATAAAATTATGGGTGCTACCTGAATCAATCAACACTATTACCTTTTTCTTCTTGATATGTCCTTCTATATTGAGAGTTTGAGGAGTGGTAATTCTTGCCAGTGCATTACACGATATGGTCAGATTAATTTCCTCCTCTCCTAGGTCTGGTTCCTAGTGTATATCCTCTTCTTTTTCATTTTCTTCTTCCCCTTCACAATCTATGTAAAATAATTTCTTCTCAGAACACTTATGACCTTTAGTGTATTTGCTATCACAACTGTAGCAAAGCCCTTTTCCTCTTTTTTCTTCCAATTGTTGTGGTGTCAACCTTGTAGGTTGTGGAAATCTAGGCATAGAAACACTTCCTTGTTTATAGAAGTGAGTGGTAGGCTTCCTCGTCGCCATAATTTTACATTCAATTTTTCTTGCCAACCTGAATGCCTTCTCCAATGAATCAGGTTCCAAAACACTAACTTCATGTTGGATGTTATCCTTTAAAGTGCTTATGAAGAGATCAATCCTGTGTTCCTCTGGAATATCAGTTACCCTTATATTAAATTTTTGGAAGTCCTCAATGTGCTCCCCCACTAAACCCTTTTGTTTGAGATTTATCAATTGGCTAAAGATGTTTCTACATTATCCTCATAATGCACATCATTTCCACATGTTAAAAAATCAGACTAGTGACAATTTTTTATAAGGCAAGCCATGTTCTTCCATAAATGTGTTTTTTTCTCGATGTCCAGGTACTGCATGTGGCTCCACACATGTGTTTTATATAGATAAAAAATATTGCACTCCATTTTATAGTATATGTTCTGAGTCCACCCATAAAATTCCTCATATCCATTTTTGGAATATGGTGGTTTTTCCTGCCAACATTAGAGTTTATGAAATCACGATTAACATTTATTTTTTTCTCATCATGAGTTTCCTCTACTATCTTTTCACCATTAGGAAACATTTCTTGTATCAACTTTGTTAGACCTTCTATGTCTACTTTTAGATCATTCTTCATGTTTTCCATTTTAGCTTCCATGTCATGCATCTTAGATTCCATGCCATCTTCCATGCCATCTATCTTAGATTCCACGCCTTTCTTCAAACCATCCATATTATTCTTCACACCATCCATATTTTCTTCCACGCCTTTCTTCAAAACTTTCATTTCATTTTTTTTTGCTCTTTGCGAGAGCAAAATTTGGTGCACTTGCTCTTGTAATTTTGATAGATCATGTTGCAATTCTTCATCTTCATGAGTCATAGTAGAGCCTTATAAAGGCTTAATGGGTGTTAAATTATTTTTACGGGGCATTTTTTAGAACCCAATACTAATATATATTCTACAATATGCCTTTGGAATCAATTTAAATTTATTTTTCAAACACGACTTATGCAATTCGGAAAAAAAATACACACCTTTTTCTTGCTTTTGAGGAGCTTGATATTGAAATTGTATTATCTCTATGATTGCGGCTCTTCAATATATGAAATTCAGCACTGAAGTAGATCTCTGAATTCTCTTTTGAATGCCATAGGTTTGACCTGATTTGGATTCTCCAAGACAAAGTTATGTCCAATCTCCCACAATGACCTAATTATGGACTGGTCCAGTAGAGTAAAATTGTATGACTTTCCATGTGTCACTGTTTCATCCTTCGCCTCTGAAATTGATATCCAAGAAACTAAAGTCTGTGTAATTGTGACCACTTTTTATGGCACTCCAATCCAATGCTCAGAGAGAAAGTTATTGAACTTTTCCCACGATCACCTCTTTGAGATGAAATTCGGGAGTGTGAAAAAGCACTACCTTCCACAGATCATAACCCAAAAATGTTGCGAACGAAGCTCTGAAATTTCGCAATGAGTTTCCTCAGGATTTCATATTCGCACCCTAAAAACTTCAGATTCTAAACCTTCGTAGAAAAAATTTATAGCGCAAATGCCACTGTGACCTATTTAGGAGCCTGAAAAAATACCTAACTTCCACAGATCATATCTCCGAAAATATTACGAACCAAGCCCTGAAATTTTCAGAAGATCTTCCTCAGGAATTTAGCTTCAAACCCTAAAAATTTCAGCTTTTGAAACTTCATATAAAAAATTTTATAGTGAAAATGCCACGATGACCTGTTTGGAGCAGCAAAACCCTAGAATCCAAAGCTCTGATACCAAATGTTGTGTAACCAGCTCCAAAAATAGAAGAAAAGAGATATCAACGCCATAGAAATAAGCCAATTCAAAGGGGAAACCTCCAATACATGATAGAAATGAAAAATTCTTGGATGATACAATTTACAAAACCTCCTTTCTATATATAGGAGTCCATGTGCCCATAATGTAATCCCAGTGGGCCACAATGTAATCCTAGCCGACCTAACAATAATAAATTAAGGGCACAATGATAAAAAAATGGGGGTTAAAAGGGTACAATAATAACAATAAGGGGGTTACACTTAACAATAAGGGACTATACTAGTAATATAGGGACCTAACACAGAAGTTCTCTTGCTGTAGAGAAAAAATGGGTGTTGCAAAGCTGGGCCAATGACTTAGCTCTCCTATGGCCCCCTATGGAAAGAAAACAACAAGTGGGAGAATTTTGGTTATGTGTTATATTCTTTCCATGACTAGTCACGCGCGGGGGGGTCATAAGGGGGGCGATAGCCCCCCCTGTACATTTCGTCAGGCGCAGTAAGGGGGTCAGAGGGGGGCTGGTAGCCCTCCCTGTTCGGAGTCCGGGGAACCATGCCGAGAACATTTTTTTGGACCTTATTTTTCGATGGCTGGACCTGCCCATGGTTTTTTGCATGGGTTTGAACATGGTTTTGTGCATGAGTTTGCACATGGTTTTGGGACATGATGGTTTTTAGCCCCTGGTATTTTGTAGATCTGGTCAAGGGAACTACCATTATGTTCTAATCCAGGGTTAATGGATTGGGGTTTATGTATGCTTTGGCATGTATATATATGTGTTGTAACACTAAAAGGAATATAATGAAAAATCAAGCTAGTCGTCCTGATTTGGGATCTAGGGGAAAATCTCTGTGTTTATTTATTTTATGTTTTATGCTCTCGCTATTGTTTATTTTCTGTTTTTAAGATTCGTTTGTAGATAATTTTTCTACAGAGTTAAAACCTACAACCGGAGGACTAGCTCCTGTGTGCGTAGTCGACTCTCTTAATAGGATATAGATGGATCTATCCCCTTCTCCATTGGCTCGGTAGTACTTACCACTTCGTGTTGTAATTTCACTCTGACCAGAGGTCATTCATTCGGTGTGGCTACACAAAATTCCCTTTTCACACAGTAATATTTTAATTAGCAATGAAAATGTTCGCAAGAACCTACCTTGGAATCCTTTGAAGAAACTCCGCTCTGCCTCAGAGTAGGATACAAACTAATCGACTATGAATTTCGTTACAAATCCTCCTAGCACACTATCTATCGAATGATCTATTGTGCCGGTGATTGTGTTGTCAGCCTTCTCCAACTGTTGAAATAATTCCGGAGTCCACTGGGTAACTTGATCGTCTTTCCAACACGTATGGAATTCTACTAGCCTTGCTAGCCACTCCTAGAGATCGTGTGCAAAATATACAAATAAAATTTCATATACTTCGGTGAAAACATATTTTTCTTCCACTTCTCAGCTGTTAGCTTCGTGCTGTGATTCTCCTTTACAGAAAATTCTTGAATCTCTCTTTCGAACCAGTCTTCGAGCTCCAATTTCTCAGGTCTCCAACGACCTCATGGCATTACCTGATCTCTCTCTCAAAATGCGCCGGTCCCAACAACAGAACCATTTTTTGGCTTCAGGGGTCCTGAGCTGGGTTCGAAGTTAAGGTTTTTCAACAAACCCCTATACTACTGGCCCTTTCGGAAATGACCTACTTTCGCAGGCCAAGGCCTCACTCAAAGTAGTATGCATGGGTGCAGGAACTAGGTTTCCACACCCTGGGAGAGAGTAGGCAATTAAGGCAAATCTCATCAAGTTCTATCAGGTTCAAACAGAAACAAGCATATTATTGAGCGCTTAACAGTATAATGAACATGTAATGATAAAAAAAGCTACTATTATTAACATATATGATCAACACATTCGCATCCACGTGCGCATCAATGATTAGTGCCACAGAAAATTATAATCCCAGCTAATTCATATATTGTAGACATAATCACATCCTATTCCAATAACACATAGGTTCCTCAATAAAAAACACAACCATTTTAGATAGCATAAAGATGCTTAAATAGATTTAGCATTCATTAATATCCAAAAAATCAATTAGAGACCCAAGTCGTAGCCCGCACACACAGTGAGTAGGGTATGCACATAGTAGGACTTAGGATCTCCATGCACACAGCTAGCAGGAGTACTTACCAAAAACTACCCAAAAGAAATCTTAATAGTTCGTACGTAGCATCAGTCTTACTTACTTACTTGACCCCACTATTTATATATTTATATCATCATAGCCTTTACTATCCTATGGTCTACAAATCGTGGTTTGCGGACTTTAGCTCTACCCTTTGACTGATTACATAACATTGGGGGATTTGACCCACCCCAAAGCCCCTATGCAAGACCAATTACTACAAAATATATCAAAACCGTAGCTTTGGAACATATCAAAACGCAACTAGGGGACCTTGTTCCAACACGGCTCTAGGGCACTATTTCGTTAATGCTAATGTAATGATTCATGTGGTTCCAGGTTGATTGCATAGGTTTCGGCAGAGTTGGGGTAGGATAAAAAATGTCGAATTAAGATTACTATGTTTTCTTGTGTGTACTACAGATTATATATTGGAGAGTTTAGGTCCTTTACATAGTTAGTAATAAGTTAATTGTGCAAAATAGTTATTATGTGGAGGGAAAAGATTGAGCATGGGATTGAAGGTCTTTTCTATAGATGAGGGAGATACAAAATTATAATTTCAATTCCCGTGAAAAGGAAGTGTTGTACGGTAAAATGAATGTTTGGAAGGATTTGTATTTTTTAATTATTATTTAACGAAAATTTTCAAACATACATAAGTAGTTGCACAAATGTGTTTGCTCGAAGCTAGATATTCAAAGGTATCATGTGTGGAGTTTCGAAAGTCAATTAATGGTAGTATTGAGTGCTAAAGTAGTTGTGCGAACAAAGTTGTGTGGATTTTATTTATTTATTATTTACCAACATTTTTTGAAAGTGTGGAAGTAGTTGTAAAAACTTGGTTATGCGAAGATATTGTTTCATAGGTAGCATGTGTGGAGTTTAGAATGTGAATTAATTGTATTATTGGGTGTAGAAGTAGTTGTGTAGACAAAGTTATGAAATGCTCAAGTGTAAACCAATTTTCATAAGTAATATTTTTGTAGACATATAAAATTTGTTTGCTTAAAGATAAACATTATTTAAATAACTCCTACTGAATATAGGAACTTGTTTTATTATATGAAGATTTTACTTGTGTGAATAACGTATTCGAGTTTGTATTGTAAGTAATAGAATGTAGAGTATTCAATTGTAAACGAGTATTTGTAAATTGTTGAAACGAGAAAAAATTACAAAATTGCATTATGCACCACTAGTTCACCCACATAAACACACACTAAAAACCCCACACAACAAAAATTAATAATTATGTTCTCCCGCAAATACAATGTCCTCTACAAATAGTCATAGTTCTAAAATAAAATTTCTATGCAATTCACCCTTGCACACACTTTGTACTTTGCACAATAAAACCTTCGTACAATGAAACAATATCACATTGCTCACTCTCTTGCGCATACCCCTTCATATGATATATGGTACGGAAATGTGTAAGAGTATGAGATTGTTTAGAAAATTGATACCTTATGATGTAAGCCATAAAATTTACAATATTCAATTGTAAATCAATATTTTAAGGAATTATTGAGTATGGACTCCATCTCCATATTATAAAATCTCCACACAACAAAACATAATAATATTTCTCATTCTCCTGCATATACCTTCATATGATGCATAATCATGGTTCTGCCGAAAGCACCCCATCCTAATTTTGTCTAGGCCATAAAATCTAAACAAAGTAAATGCTACACACCATGAAATATCTCGCACATACCCGGTCCTTCGCAAAGGTTCAAGTTTATCACTAATGTTTAGAACAATACCGAATTAATTAATTAACAAAAATCTATGCACATCTTCCTCCTCGCATGCTTCTTTCGTAGACACTTCCTTCACATAGCGTCCTGTTAGTATGAATCCTTTGTCGAAGTGTACGAAAAAGGACCACTTTAGCTACGCATAACTAATAGCCCTAACAACAAAAGTGGCTGCCAATATCTTCAGATCTGCGATTAGTTAGACAAGAAAAGAGTTGGAAAATACCAGATCTATGTATGGAAAGACATTAAGCAGTAAAAATAAGGGTTTGCTTCATATACCAATAGACAAGACAAGATCAATTTTTGGAAGAATTTTTGTATTAATGGGGCACCTGTGAGGAAAACCAGAAGGAGTATCCAATTCCCCTCAGTGGGATGGGTTCTTGGAAGTCCTCAGCACTTCAGATCTAAGATTCTTCTCTCTAGTTGATGTAGAAAACCCAATGCAAAGAGTAGAGCTCAAAGGGAGCAAAATGACAGAAAATGGTGACCGAGTGTATAGATCCAGAGTGATCTAATAGGCAACAAAAGGTGAGGAATGGTAGGAAAAACCCTCGTATTTATAACAAAATATTGGGTCATTCTAGATCTTGGTGCATGGGTTAACCAGATCTAGATCCACTTTTTATGGAATATTTTATTATATTTGTTGGAGGGAAAAGGTATTTGACTTGGGTCAAATCCCTTAATTTGTTAAAAATAAATAAATAAATGATTTATTTATCTTTTTAAGGAAGTGGTTAGAGGATAATCAAATAAATAATGATTTATTTAATTATTTAAGGAAGTGGTTGAAAGATAATTAAATAAATAGTGATTTATTTAATTATTTGTGGGTGATTTGGTCATATTTAACAAGGAATATCATCTAAAAAAGGTTTAAATGATTATTCCTAGAAAATAATAAGATAAATAAAGGTTTATCTAATTAATTTCTTTGATTTTGGGTTAAACATGACTGGGAATAATAATTAAATTATGGTTTAATTAATTATTCCATGAGGAAAATCGAACAAATATGGGTTTGTTTAATATTTCCTTTTGGGGTTTCCTGTTTTAACATAGTGAAAGCAGTTTTACTTAGGGTAAAACTAGTCTTACATGGTGTACTTGGGTCCATCTAATGATAATAGGTTAGATGACCAAAAAATGGTGTAACAGATTGCCCCCCAGCGTGCGAGTATCGGGAGCAAATCGTATGACCGAAGTACGTTGTAAGAACACAATCACTAGACAACAAAAGGGATGTCAGAGAGAGAAATGTAAGGTAGATAGTGTGCTGAAGGACTAGACCCTGAGGAGATGAGACTCGCAGGTGCAACAAGTCTCTTTTTATGAGAGGGTACCTGTGCTGAAGGCGGCGGGGGAGGCATACCTATGCCCGCCGAGACAAAGTACAAAAGAATAGTGTGTCCAGTAAACAAGGGACTGAACCATAAAGTACAGCTGGCATAATCATGAGCCAGATAAAAAATACAATGAGGAATCCCACATACATGCTGTGCCTGGGATAACAGCCAGGACTTGTACAATAATATCTGAGTACATGAGATACAAATAAAACACAAATGCCCCCTGTAAATGGGGAAGGGCTCACAAAATCTGATGGATACATGCAAGTCAAAGAGGCGCTGCAAGTGGCTATGGCCAACATCATCAAATATCTGGAGCTGCATCGAAGGCTGCAAAGAAGAGGTCATCTGGGCATGTGGGGGGCTACCTGCAGGGCCACCCCCTCATGAGGGTTGAAACATCTCACACACACCCGGGAATCATCAAGAGCTGTTGCTGGATCACTGGACCACCAAGTATACGAATCTCGATCATGCTGAAAAGAGCTGGAGAAACAATCAAGCCAAAGGGAAAAGAGGTATCCCTTTGCCTGATCCAAGGCACCGAACAAGAGTGGAAGCTGGAACCAAGGTACACCGCCCTCTAGACCTGGCTTCTGGAATGAAAGAGCTGATGTCGACAGAAGGAGGTCCGCCATAGTTGAGGCAATGAGAGACCCTCAACTAAGGCACGAGAGAAAGGAGTAGAGCGACGGATAGACTGACACTAATGATGATAGTGAAATGGAAAGGACTGAGTAGCTAATGGACGACCTTCTCGCTAGAGCATAAAGGGCATGAATGACATGGCAGCGATCGACACAACATCATCGTGGGACGGGGACAAGAAACCGAAGGTCATAAAGTGTGGACAAGAGAGAGACCAAGCAATGACGGATGGAGGGCTACAGTGGGGTACAAAGGGACTCGGTATAGACTCCATGGAGGGAATGATGACTCAACTTGGATGCTCTAAACAAGGGTGACTCGATGGTGCTGCCACAAAGTAAAGGCCCCAATGGGGGACCGAGGAAACATGAGTACATGATGGGAACTCATGACGAAAATCGACACGAACAAGGACAAGTAAGGGGGCAAGATGGTGCCCCAAGTACAAGTGTCATAAGTGAGGAAATTCGATTTTGAGGAGGGGTGAAGTGACCCTTCTTGGACAAAAGGTGTCCTGGTGGAGTGCCAGATCTCAAAAAACTAACAGATACCCATTTGAGGGCTCAGTGAGAGCTTTCCAACGGTGTAGACGGTTCGTCAAACGGGGCTACGGTGTGGTCGCAGCAGTCGAAAGAAGAAACATGGGTTCTCTTTTAATAAGGCAGTTTTCCCTCCAAAATCACTCATTTGCTATTGTTGCTGTGGTGAATGTAGAGAGGAGAGAAGGCCCTAAATCTTGCGGCGAACGTAGCGGACAAACTGACCGTTGGAATCGCGATCCGTCAGTTGCAGGTAAGAGGTCTAACCTTTCTCTTGCATTTTGATGGATTACATTTTCAGTTTAGGGCCCAGAATCCTAGAAACAGCCCCACCTTCATCTCTACGATCGGGTCGCACTTTTTGGGGCAAAAAGTGCAACCTAGGACGCAGGTATCAGGGCAAAAAGTGCGACCTGGTCCAGAAAAGAGCAGAAAACTGCGACCTGGGAGATGAGGGGGTTTTGGTGTTGTTTTATGGCTGGAAGTTGGGTTTTGGTGGTTGGTTATGGTTTTCCCGATCTGTATGCTGACAAAAATGATGTGTTTGTGCAGGTATGGCAGAGTTACGGGTCAACTGGAGAGAGAGAGATCTGGGGACACTACGGACAGAGATCCAGGCGGATCAGGGCGTCCGCCGTGTTTTGGCCAGATTTGGGGTTCTCAAGTTCTTGGAGAACCCGTTGATGAGAGCAGGGGAACCGTTACTGGCCCGGATTATCAGTTACTGGGATCCAGATCAGGAGATCTTTGTAGTGCAGGGGCACAGGATCGAGCTGACGGTCCAGGATGTGTACTTCCTGACTGGTCTCCCGCCACTGGGGATGGGGGGAAACACACAGCCAGTGTTGCCGCGGGGGCGGCATATCATGGAGTTCGTGGAACGCCATTGTCGACCGGGTCTCCAAGTCAAGGGGACTCGAATACCGATCGAGGATCTAGAGAGGCTAGAAACCCGTGCAGTGGCCGCAGCTGTGCTGCGAATCCTGGGCATCCAGGCGTTCCATCACATCACTGGGGGGCAGATGATGATAGTGGAAAGTGTGTTGGGAGGGACCTACTATGGGTGGGCCCAGATGTTGTTGGTGTCGCTAAAGCGACAGTTTTCACTATGCAGGAGGCAGGTGAACCATGACTGCTCATATGGGACTTTGTTGTGCGCCTTCTTCTTTGAGAAGATCCCGACCTTGAGGCCCCGTGTACAACTTCTAGATGGGGGCCCGAGAGAGCCCAGGATGTGCCGTTGGGGACGGCTACTGTGCAGAGGAGGAGGAGGGGCGGTCGGGCGAGTGTTTCGACCGGAGTTTTTTGCCCATTGGGATCAGATGCCTTTGTACATAGACGACTACCCCTATAGTGGGATGAGCTACTGTGGGGATCCGGATCTGCCACTTCCGCCTGGTCGAGTCTGGGGGCCCGATGGTAAGTGACAAATTGCTATTCTTGTGTGGGCATGTTAAAGTTTTTGAATAGTAATTGATGATACTGATTCATGTACTTTTGGTATGTAGATATAGCACCGGTAAAACCGGCCGGATATATGGGACGACCGGCAGCGTCTGGAGCTACAGGTCCAAGTGGGTCGAGAGCGGCGCAAAATGAGGATGCAGCTGCCCTGCTGGAGGACATCCGCCGTAGATGCGAAAGGTTGTTGACCGGAGTATCAGAGCGCGGGTGGCAGGACTTAGACGACCAGTTCATAGAGCCATGTGTTGGTCTACCCTCGGAGTGGCGAGGTGTCATGCGGCGCATGGCGATGGCCAGTCAGGCTATGCGCGATCTACATGCTGCAGGGGCAGAGCCATTGGCCCGGGAGCCTCCAGATAGTGATTAGGGGTGGGGCATGTGGTGCCCCCTATGATGTATGGAGGGGAAAGTGGTGCCCCCAATTTTGAGTTTTTTGTAACATGCTGTGGGCATGTCATATGTATCAGAGTAGATGGACTCTAAACACATGTTTTTTGCGACACATATTATGGATATGCATCGTTTTTTATGGTTGTTAATGTTATTGTCTTGTATGGAATGTGTGTGATAAATGCCAATCTAGAACATGGTTTGCAATACTATCCACATAGTGATTCTGTTCTCGAGGTACATGGTTGAAAGTTATGGTTTCAAATGCACGTATCAAGATTTTCACTCGTAAATAGCATCTAAACAGCACAGGGTTATGCACACGATAAACACCATTTAGTTGCATGACAAGAAGTAAGGAATCCAAACGAACGTGCAGATGGAGGATGCGATGAAAGAGGGCATCGGCTAAGAGACCATGCACTGCATCATATTTGGCCTGATTGTTGGTGGAAGAACCAATGCATACCCCGTTAGAGAGAACAAGGGCATGCAAGGGGGTGAAAATGGCCCAACCTGCCGAGGCTAGATTCCTGGAGTAGCGACTTGCACCATCGGCATAACCGATAAAGGGTGTGGACGGGGGGTCCAGCAGAATGGTGTGACAAGACAACAAATGAGGGGAGGAAAGGGAATGACGGCAGCGTGAGTGGACAGAAGTCATCAGGAGGCAATCGCAGGAGGGAGTGCAAGGGGTAGGATGACCATGAATCATACAGAGTGGTATATGAGGGCTATCGGAAGCATGGTGAGGACTCGGGCTGCAGAGGTCAACAGAGACATGGGTGGAGTGATCTTGTGTATGGGTAGGAAAAGGGTGGTCAAGGGACACAACAGGGGAGGATGCAGATGGGCTAGGCTCCGAGTGTCTCGCAGAGGAGGATAGGTAAAGAATGGTAACAGTAGACTCCGTCATCGGAACATCAGGGGGGGGAATGTCGATGGGAGCCGGGGGATCCTCAGGCTGGCCTGAAGCATACTGCGCGAGGATGGGAGAGGCGGATTGATTTTTTTCAACCTCATACTCGTGGATCACCTCTAAAGGGGCGCGGTAATGCGTCAGGTGAGGAAAATGGTGGGAGTAATGGCCATGGACGCCGCACAAAGCACAGGGTTTGTTGGTGCGGAGAGTCTTGGGGTTCTTGGTTACGGACGAAGAAGGAGTGGAGGCTTCAGGGACCGTAGACTCGGGGAACGCGACTTTCACCATGGGCTGAATACAGGGTAACTCAGGACAAGCATGGTTGGCATGACCGGTGACATCACATAATGCACAAGGCTTCTTTTCTTTGGGTGCCCCCTTGCGGGCTTTGCCTTTCTTCCCGGGAGCCGTCACAACAGGAGAAGGGTCCTGTGGAGGTGCTGGGGGCACAGTGGCAACGGAGGAAGCGAGGGGGACCGGTTGAACCGGTGTCAAAGCCATGTAGGGTTTGGGGTGACCGGGAGGGGTGGCGGCTGGGGGATCAAGGTACCAGACCGGTATGCCCAAGGTCAGGTTAGGGAGAGAGAGGGTGGCCATGACGGACATATTATGCTCGAGGGGAGGCGAAGGGATGCGACGGGGAAATGACCCGGGAGGACGGCCGAGATGGTTGAGGCCGGGAGGAGCCGTCCAGGGAGGATAAAAGGGTTCGGGGATATGGAGGTTGTAGGGGGAGGGGACGGAGAAGGAGGAGGTCCGGCTGGCTGAGATGAATGGCTAGGAGCAGGTTGCGGAGGGCGAGGGGGAGGTTGCTGACTAGCCGAAGCAGGCCGCTTAAGGGAAGCCTGAGACGATTGCATCATGCAAACATTCAATAAGCTAGGATCAGTGATGGGAGGAGGAGGGAGACCAAGAAAAGTTCCAAGCAGGGAGGAATCTTTGTAAACGTCGGGGGATACACTGGTCAAGGAATCGACGGTTTGCTTTTTGGCTACAGAAGAGATGGTCGTCTCAGGTGAGGTCTGAGATTTTGGCTCATGATACGTCAGAAGCCCCGGTGCGATGGTGACTATCTTTCCATTGTGAGGAAAAGACATCTTGTGAAAAACTGTGGATGGGACAACAGACATGGCATAGGTGTAGCTTCGCCTCAATAGAATTTTGTAGTCTAGAGGGGCGTCGATGACTTCGACGTCAACGCAAACGGTCTTGCCAGCAAGGGTGATAGGACAATTACGGAAAAGGCCAATGGGATGGGAGGCATGGCCGTCCCACGCTCGAAGGGTGATCGTGGAAGGGGCCAACTCAGGAGATCCGAGTTGCTTCCAAACCGAAGCGGACATCACACAGGTGGATGCCCCCTCATCAATTATGCACCGAGAAACGTTTGCATTCCGGATTTTTACTGGGATTTGGAAGGCGACGAAAGCAGGAAGAGGAGGATGGTCTGATTGATGAACGTCGAAAACAATCATTTGGTCATCGGCAGGATCTACAGTGCCCACGGCGGGAATGAAGTAGAGCATTATTTTGGGAGAAGGGCATGGTTGGAGGAGCTCCGGTGAAGTAAGCGGCGAGAGGGTGCGCGAATCATCTACGATGCTATATGAATGGGCGGCTCGGCCCCAGGAGCGGCTTGTTTCGACGTAGTGGACCATAGGTATCTTGGTATGAACATTGACTTTTGGTTGAGGGATATGTAAGGGACCATTGGATGTCGAAAGAGGCTCTGTAGAACCTGAAGAGGGAGGCTCGGGGGCAGAATGAGCAGGAGGCTTGGGGTACTGATGAGACCGAGTTTGAAGGTGAAGATCGATGGACGGGTTAGGATCGGAGTGCATCATGAGGATCTGGTAATAGGAGGAACCAGAAACGGAAGGGGGGGTGGCGGCCTGGTTATCAGGCGGTTGGGTAGCCATGAATCCTTGCCGAGGGAAGGGATCGGTAAACACAGCTGGTTGAGTAGTGGCCACATTAGGAGGAGCATGAGGGGAGGCGTGTTGTCCGCGCAATGTGGCTTGAGACTCCCACATCTGCCGCATCTGGGGTAAAAGGGGACAATTGTGGGTGTAATGACCATAAACATAACACGAGCCGGGGCTTGTTGTGCGAAGAGCGGCACAATCGGCAGAGTTTGAGATGCCTTATAATTGCTGAATTGCAGTGTTAGGGTGGTGTATGAGATGGACCCTCTAATTTGGGAGAGCCAGGTGTTTCAGTTCACCTCTCACCTTCTTTGAGAAGAAGAGGGATTAATTCACTTTTCCCCTATTTGTCTGTCTGCCCTGGAGAGTTTGTTCCTCTTGGTCTTGAGGTTGAGGAGGCAAGGGAGGAGGAAAGCGCATATCTTTGGAGGCGCGTGCGGGTCAGGGTAATGGGTAGGTTGGGCAACATTGAGGTAGCGGAGGTTGGGCGAAAGGAGGAGGCATGCGGAAACATCCTAGATACATGCTACGGGGAGGGGGATAAGAGTCTTTGAGCCCTACGCTTACGTCCCACTCTAGCTTATGGATGGGAAAGGGCTCCAGCGATACGAGAGTGACAGAATAGTCTCCCCAGGCCGTTCATCTGCTTTGGGGAGAGGAAGGATGGTATAAACATAACCAGACTGAGCATAGATCAGGTCATATTTCAAGGCTATTTGGAGGGCGGCTTCTTCGGTTTGGGGGAAATGGGAGGCGACATCTTTGCCAATGGGAGCTAAGAGAGTGTGAAGGAACCAGTCCATATACACCCGATCTTCGAAGGGGGGAGCTCGACATAAGCTCCATCTTCTTCGCCATTCCTGGACATGGGTAGAAAGGTGGGTAGAAGAGGTTTGCTTGAAGGAAGTCAAGAGCTCCGTACCAGTATCGTATCGGAGAGGGAGCTAGAAATAAGATAAAAAGGCTTGGGCAATGGTCGCAAAGGTGGTATGGGAAGAGGTGGCTTGGTCAACATACCATTTAGAAGCTTCGTCGATAAGCGTGCGTTGGAACAAGCGAAGACGGATGGAGTCATCGGTAATGGAATTGGAGGAACACCACATGTGGAAAGATCGAACATGATTGGTTGGATCTTCTCCATTAAAAGGCCCTCAAACTTAGGGATGTCGGAGGGGAGCTTGGTTGGCATAGCGGGCCGGTTAGCATTGTGGTGAATTTCGTTGTTGATCCCGTGATGGAAATCGGGGAGGGCGGGCAGCAATGTACGGCGGCACGGGGGTGACGGGGTGGTTCTGTGGCGGTTCGCTAGTGGTAGGAGGCGGCATTGGGGGGCGGGGCTGTGGTGGGCCACGGACCGGACATGAGTAGAGGTGACGGGGGAGAGCCCGGAGGAGAAGAGTAGATGAATCGGAGAGAGTCGAGGGTGCGCGCGGAATCGAAGGTGGAGGCGAACTCGGCGACGATGGCGGTGCGGAGACGGTCGATCAACCGAGCGAGGGGTGAAGACGAAGTCTCGGGAAAGGCGCCTTGGGGGCGCAATGATGACGGGAAGAAGGAAAACGACAAGGGAAAAAAGGGACAGAATCAAGTGAGGTCAAGGGCAGAAAATGTGCAGTGACAATTGATTTTAGAGTCTTTGCCAGGCGGTGTTAACCAGGCGCTTCTTCACTTAGGGTCAGTGTGTGGCGTGCGTTAATTTTAATTTTTAAACCCTTTCTGTTTTGAGAGCAAGAAAAAAGTGTCTTTAACGTGACATCAATACGAGAAACGGTATATATCTTTGAAATATGAGAAAAAATAAAGTATGCATACATTGAAGGTGGTCTAAAATAATACGAAAGAAAGGGATCAAAACTATAAACACGGAAAAGGGGCCAATAGATCTAAGGTCAAAAGGGACAGGGATCTAAAGGATAAAGCTGCTGAAAAGAGGTGCAGATCACAGCCAAGAGACAGAGGCAAGGTGGCTGGAAAAAGGGAGGAAATCTACAAAAACCGAAGGGGGCAAGGCGGAGGCCTTCAAAGGAGGTCCAAACAAAACGACAGGAGGTGATTTGAAAGGAAGAAAGGCTGATTTGAAAGGATTTGAAAGGGAGGTAACAGATCAGGAAAAAGGGAGGCTGAAGCTCTGAAAAACAGATGGCTAAAACAACTAAAACTCTTCTACAAAAATTGGAGGGTACTAAAGCCCTAGGGGGCTAGGTTCCCACTTAGATGAGTAAAAACAAATCAGAACTTGGTCAAGGCAGGCTGAGACAGAGGCTGGAAGACCCTGACAGAAGCTGCAGCAAAACCCAGAAAAATTGCAGAAAAATCACTGAAAAAATGGCAGGTCGCAGTTTCTGACCTAATTTCAGTGTAGGTCGCAGGAAATAGGCTGAAAAGTGCGACCTGGAGGGCCAGGTCACAGGTTTAGGGCCAAAAAGTGCGACCCCCCGTTCCGGTTGTCTCGGCGGAAGATTTTCAGAAAAGTTGCCGTCTCAGTTGCGGCTGGTGTCGCTTACCTGCGCAATAGGGCCAGAAACACACGGAAGTTAGAAATTTTGATGTTTTAGGGTTTTATGTGAGAAAAACAACATGAAACTAGGAAAAATAAACAGTTGAAAAGAAACCCTAGGGTCTGAAGTAGCTGGATATGCAGGAATATGAAAAGACGACAGTGGTCGTAATTTAAAACCCGTGTGGAGTCGCCATTTGTTAGTATGAATCCTTTGTCGAAGTGTACGAAAAAGGACCACTTTAGCTACGCATAACTAATAGCCCTAACAACAAAAGTGGTTGCCAATATCTTCAGATCTGCGATTAGTTAGACAAGAAAATAGCTGCAAAACACCAGATCTATGTATGGAAAGACATTAAGCAGTAAAAATAAGGGTTTGCTCCATATACCAATAGACAAGACAAGAACAATTTTTGAAATAATTTTTGTATTAAATGGGGCACCTGTGAGGAAAACCAGAAGGAGTATCCAATTCCCCTCAGTGGGATGGGTTCTTGGAAGTCCTCAGCACTTCAGATCTAAGATTCTTCTCTCTAGTTGATGTAGAAAACCCAATGCAAAGAGTAGAGCTCAAAGGGAGCAAAATGACAGAAAATGGTGACCGAGTGTATAGATCCAGAGTGATCTAATAGGCAACAAAAGGTGAGGAATGGTAGGAAAAACCCTCGTATTTATAACAAAATATTGGGTCATTCTAGATCTTGGTGCATGGGTTAACCAGATCTAGATCCACTTTTTATGGAATATTTTATTATATTTGTTGGAGAGAAAAGGTATTTGACTTGGGTCAAATCCCTTAATTTGTCAAAAATAAATAAATAAATGATTTATTTATCTTTTTAAGGAAGCGGTTAGAAGATAATCAAATAAATAATGATTTATTTAATTATTTAAGGAAGTGGTTTGAAAGATAATTAAATAAGTACTGATTTATTTAATTATTTGTGGGTGATTTGGTCATATTTAACAAGGAATATCATCTAAATAAGGTTTAAATAATTATTCCTAGAAAATAATAAGATAAATAAAGGTTTATCTAATTAATTTCTTTGATTTTGGGTTAAACATGACTGAGAATAATAATTAAATTATGGTTTAATTAATTATTCCATGAGGAAAATCAAACAAATATGGGTTTGTTTAATATTTCCTTTTGGGGTTTCTTGTTTTAACATAGTGAAAGCAGTTTTACTTAGGGTAAAACTGGTCTTACATGGTGTACTTGGGTCCATCTAATGATAATAAGTTAGATGACCAAAAAATGATGTAAGACGTCCTTCGAAAAAATACATGCTTCCTCCAAAAATCATCCAGTGTACAAGCTTAAACTATTAAATTTTTTCCAGCCCAAACTAAACATTGCCCAATACTCATCCCATAATGTAACTCAAGAGAACTTCTTTAAGGATGACATACATAGTTCTAAATAAAAATATGTATGCAACTGCTCTCTCACGCAAACTTTGTAATCCACACAATAAGAGATCCACACAATGATACATAATAGTATTCCCCATTATCCCGCACACACCCCATCCTCTGTCAACATTCATACAAAATATAATCTAGAAATTCGTAAAAGTACATATGCATAGTGACATCACCAATGCTCAACTGACCACCAATTTTTCTCCTTGATAAGAGAAACTTGTCCTTTTACTCCTCACTGAGAGATGATAGTTGAATAGAAATAAATAAGATGACTTGATTTCCTAATCATAGTTTAATGATCCTCATCATTTTCTATATACACTATCATCAATGCAATATTGACAGCACACAACTAGGAGAAGCGAAATTATGTAATGTAACACAATATCTATCGAAATAAAAATAATTATCATAATTTCTTTAATAATAATAATTTCAATTGAATTCAAGTAAAGGAGATGATGTTTGTTTCTAGTCATAGTTTGATCATCCTCATCGTTATTTAGATACATTGTTATCTAGTCTATATTTATAATCGTTGATATGGCTTCATTGCAATATTTAAGGCACAAAATCAATAAAACTGATGGTAAGAAATCCCATAAAATAAAAAAAAAGTAACATAATTTCTATAATAATCATAATTTAATTGAAATAATATAGTTGTTACTATTCCTAAATTTATTGTTAAAAATTTGAGAAATGTTACAAGCAAGTTATCATTTTCCTACTGAACTAAAATTATTTCATGTACTTTTCACACATAAGTGCATCGATCTAGATCTGCAAGTACTAAAGATAAAGTGAGTATAATAATTTTCAACCAAAAATGCCACTTCAAAATGCCATGTTAGTAATGCAGATAAGAGATAAAGCAATATTTAGAACGAATGAAGTATTACATTTATTTTTGGTGTGCTATAGTCCAAATGCACGAAAATGCTCCTAAGAGAAACCCTAAGATTATCTGGAGTCCCTACTCAATCAAAATGTTTTACGTTGAGAATATGGGCATATGACGTAGTTCTAATGAGCCATTAATAATGAAAATTTTATTACTTGTAATATTATATCCCCATATCCTCAACACATAACATTGTAATCGAAAAAACATTGTCAAAACATATCATCAAATTACATTATTGTCAACACAATGTGTTATTCATCCACTAAAAATAAAATGTCCTATGGATCTTCTACAACTATAAAAATATGAAAATAGAATGTACCCAAAAAAAGAACCAAGCTGTGCAACAATCACACCAATAATAGATAATTCCATGTTATTAATTCAGAGAAGAGGTAAATGAATATATACAACGAACAATGTGTTAAGACCAAAATGCAATAATTTCCACAACTCAAGCCCTAAGAATATCACTAAGGTGACAAAATCATATTTTGTATATGCATGCTTAGCGCATTTACACTTGAAAAGTCCACAATATCTCAAACAATACATTTTAGCGAGTTCACTATCCAGGAACCATAAGTGATAAATGGTCATTACTGCCATGTTTGAATCTCCTCTTGTCTATTTGCATCACTTAACACATTAGGAATTTCGGGTTAAGAATAAAATGAATACATCATATTTTGAGAATGAATCTTATAGTTTTAACTGATTAATAGGTAAATTGCATTTCTTTATAAAAAAAATTATTTTCTTGACGAAATACCCATAAGCCTTTTTGTGTTATGAACGTCAGATTATTATTTTTGCACACATTTTCTATTTAAATCAAATTCTGTAATAAATTCAATAGAATGAAAGAAAATAGAATAAATGATACGTGAAGGATATCATATGTGAAAATGGTTGTGCAGAGGTTTTTGTATGTGTTCAAATTTTATCCTAAAGTTTTGTTCAAATTTTACTAAGATAATAAATATACAAATCTTGTTTTTCAATTTTTATTTAGGAATGTATTTCACAATGTATAAGAATTTATTAATAACATTTTGAAACTAGTTGTTTGGAGGTTTCATGTGAGGAGTTTCAAATATCAATTAAGAGTGTTATTGAGTTCATAATTTGCTCTGCGATCGAAGTTATGTGAAGGTGAGAAATTTATGTACATAGTTTACTAAGATAATAAATATATAGATATGTTTTTCAATTCTTATTTGGGGGTGTATTTCACAACCTATTAAATCTACACACTATCTTTATTGATTTCTTAGTATGTAGTTACATATTTCTACGTTCCTCCAGAAAATACCCTATCCTAATTTCATCTTCGCCATAAAATCGCTTTGGTACACCCTTCCATCGCACAACCACCTTCAAACAACCATTCCTTCTCACAGTAAAATATTTTCCCTGTATTTCGTAAACTTTCATATGATATACGATCTTAGAATTTGTAGAAGTATTAGATCCCTTCTCTTCTGCACACACCTTCATATGATACATAATCATAATTTTGTTGATAATAACCCATCCTAATTTCATATTTGACATAAAATCTCATCATATTAAAAGCTCCACACAATGAAATCTCCCACATCCACACATGCTTCGTATTATTGACATACCTTCATATGGTACATAATCATATTTATATTGAAAATACCCCATCCTAATTTTTTCTTTTCCATAAAAATTCAACAAAGTAAAATCTCAGCACAATGAAATATCTTGCACATACATTGTCCTATGCAATGATTCAATTCTAGAACTAATTCTCATAACAATACTGATTTAATTGATTAATGCCTCTCTTCAAACATATTCATCTACACATGCTTCCTTCACACAACCACCTACGAGAAACCACATGTTTTCTCCGCACAACCGCCACTATACAAGATTGGCCTATTAACTTTTAGCCAGACCAATTTAGGAAGAGATCAATAAGAACTGCATGGTGCTAATATGATAAAGCACATAAATACCACACAACCTCAAAAAATTAGAACATTAAAATTAAAAATATTAATCATTTCCAAAATATACATAGCTCCAAAATCAAAAGTTCCATGCAACAATTCTCTTGTACAAACTTCATAATATTCATATTAAAATCTCCACAAAATGATACATGGTAATATTCCCCATTCTCCCACACATACCTCGTTCTACCTAAACATTCATAAGATATAAAAATTTGTAAGAGTATCTCCGCACAATGACTTCTGTAGCCTTCCACCATTTTCACCCCCTCCCTGGCCTATGCAATAGCCTTCCACCATTTTCGCCCCCTCCCCTGCCTATGCAAAGGGCCTTTAACCGCATAAGCTCTATAATAATGGGGAAGATTAGTACCATAATAGTGTTAGTGTTAGTGTTAATGTTAGAGCAATCACTAATGAAATGGCCACTCACAATTGTTTTTTTAAAATCAATTGTTAGGTACTCACAAATACCAAAGAATAAAATACTCTCCATAACAGGAATTATGTCCCATTGAATATTCGTAAGCCAATCAGAAATTAGAAATAATATGTCTAAGAAATTATAACATTATTTTTGAATTCATGTAAATAGAAAAAATCCTCATTTTCCTAAACCTTTGGCTAAAATTACTAAAAAAACAACAAAATAATGGATGGTCAAGGCAATTTCAATGTGAGGTAAACGTTATAGTCCCTCTAGAGGCAATTAGAGATTTTAATATTGGAAATAGGTTGCATAATACTCCTTAAGAGCACCATTTTAAGCTTGTTTGTATTCACAAAAAAAAACATAGAATGAGAACAAAATGTTAGCCCCCCAGAGAGAAAACGTCACATGTTTTATTTTTAAAACTAATTAGGTCTGACATATGTAACCCAGAAGCAAAATATTGTGCATCATCATCACACCTTGGAAGAAGAATAAAATTCACTTTATCATCCTACCCATAAAGTTAGTAAAGATGTGTCTATGTCGTAGCTAAGCTACGTAGTAAGGAAAATTACGAATCATGGAAAGTCTCTCCAGTAATAATGCATTGACCCATTTCTAAAAAGAAAAGGAAGCACACAAGTCCTGGAAAAGTATCTAACTAAGACATGGGCACACAATATTTTCAACCATCGCAGGTGTATCGATTAATAAACACATTGATCCATTTAAAAAAAGTGGAATCCTAAAAGTCTTAGAAAATTATTTAACTAAGATAAGCACATAGAAAAATTTGAAATCATCACATGTCTCTGTAGTGATAAATGCATCATCCCATTAAAGAAAAAAATAAAAGAAACACAAAATTCTTCAAAATGCCTTTAAGAAGATGAAAAAAATCTAAATCATCTCAATTCTCTCAAGTGATAAATGCATCAACCCATTTTAAAGAATATTAAACACAAAAGTCTTGGAAAAGTGTTTACATGAGAAAGCCTAGGTTTTTTTTATCATGAAAGCCATATGATATATAAGTTATCATATAAATATACCATTATTTTATATTAAAAGGGAAAAATGAAAGCTAGGGCCAATAAAAAAAAATCAAGACACTTAATTTTTTTTTTTTTTTAAATGTTGCAAAGTCTATTATATGAAAATATGTTGCTCATATTGGTCGTTTATTCATATAAACTTTAAATTAAAATAAAACAAAAGTGTGGCTTGTTTAAATAAAAGGGAAAACGGTTTATTAATAAAGAGGCTTATTTTTTCTAAGAAGAAGAGAATGGCATACATATTTAGTGGATATTATTTTCTAAAAACCGTTGAACCTATAGTGTTCAACCTATATGTGAAGTAAAGACATGGTTAGAATTTGTGAACAGTCCCTTAATGAATAAAAAAATTGGAAAAGCCAACAGGCTCAAAAAGTCAATGAAAAAGAAAGAGTTTTTTGATATCTATTTTAAAGCTTTGAAGCCAAAAGGAAAGATAAATCCTTGGCATTAAAATTGATAAAGGAATGCATATATGACAACATTTTTTTCCTTATTGTAGATGAAAAGAAAACGAAGGAGACTTGGGATATTATTGAGAAGCTTTTTGGTGTAAGGGGTAGCAATAAAGTTGAATATGGAAAGGAAGTTGGATATATAGCAGTAGATATACATAAATATGAAGAATTTATTGACTCCCAATATGCTCATTCAGAAGTGGATGTTGATTTTGATGAATTTGCAGAAGCAACAATGAATGTGCACATATATGCTTGCTTCAGA
>CM076580.1:1273923052-1274070162 GCA_034641835.2 Pinus albicaulis | reverse complement strand
TGTTAGTATGAATCCTTTGTCGAAGTGTACGAAAAAGGACCACTTTAGCTACGCATAACTAATAGCCCTAACAACAAAAGTGGCTGCTAATATCTTCAGATTTGCGATTAGTTAGACAAGAAAATAGCTGCAAAATACCAGATCTATGTATGGAAAGACATTAAGCAATAAAAACAAGGGTTAAGCAGTAAAAAAAAGGGTTTGCAGCGACTAACACAACATCATCAGGGATGGGGGACAGTGGAACTGAAGGTCATAATGTGTGACACAAGAGAGAGACCAATCAATGACGAATGGAGGGCTATAGTGGGGTACAAAGGGACTCGGTATAGACTCCATGGAGGGAATGATGACTCAACTTGGATGCTCTAAACAAGGGCGACACGATGGTTCTGCCACACAGTAAACGCCCCAATGGGGGACCGTGGAAACATGAGTACATGATGGGAACTCATGACGAAAATCAACACGAACGAAGACAAGTAAGGAGGCAAGATGGTGCCGCAAGTACAAGTGTCGTAAGTGAGGAAATTCGATTTTAAGGAGAGGTGAAGCGGCCCTTCTTGGACAAAATGTGTCCTGATGAATTATCATATCACAAAAAAAATAACAGATACCCATTTGAGATTTCGGTGAGAGCTTTCCAACGGTGCAGACGGTTCGTCAAACGGGGCTACGGTGTGGTCGCAGCAGTCGAAAGAAGAAACAAGGGTTCTCTTTTAATAAGGCAGTTTTCCCTCCAAAATCACTCATTTGCTATTGTTGCTGTGGTGAATGTGGAGAGGAGAGAAGGCCCTAAATCTTGCGGTGAACGTAGCAAACAAACCAACCGTTGGAATCGCGATCCGTTAGTTGCAGGTAAGAGGTCTAACCTTTCTCTTGCATTTTGATGGATTACATTTTCAGTTTAGGGCCCAGAATCCCAGAAACAGCCCCTCCTTCATCTCTATGGCCGGGTCGCACTTTTTGGGGCAAAAAGTGCGACCTAGGACGCAGGTATCAGGGCAAAAAGTGCGACATGGTCCAGAAAAGAGTAGAAAACTGCGACCTGGGAGATGAGGGGGTTTTGGTGCTTTTTTATGGCTGGAAGTTGGGTTTTGGTGTTTGGTTATGGTTTTCCCGATCTGTACGTTGACAAAAATGATGTGTTTGTGCAGGTATGGCAGAGTTACGGGTCAACTGGAGAGAGAGATCTGGAGACACTACGGACAGAGATCCAGGCGGATCAGGGCGTCTGCCGTGTATTGGCCAGATTTGGGGTTCTCAAGTTTTTGGAGAACCCTTTGATGAGAGCAGGGGAACCGTTACTGGCCCGGATTATCAGTTACTGGGATCCAGATCAGGAGATCTTTATAGTGCAGGGGCACAGGATCTAACTGACGGTCTAGGACGTGTACTTCCTGACTGGTCTCCCGCCACTGGGGATGGTGGGAAACACATAGCCAGTGTTGCCGCGAGGGCGGCATATCATGGAGTTCGTGGAACGTCATTGTCGACCGGGTCTCCAAGTCAAGGGGACTTGAATACCGATCGGGGATCTAGAGAGGCTAGAAACCCATGCAGTGGCCACAGCTGTGCTGCGAATCCTGGGCATCCAGGCGTTCCATCACATCACTGGGGGGCAGATGATGATAGTGGAAAGTGTGCTGGGTGGGACCTACTATGGGTGGGCCCAAATGATGTTGGCGTCGCTAAAGCAACAGTTGTCACTATGCAGGCGGCAGGTGAACCATGACTGCTCATATGGGACTTTGTTGTGCGCCTTCTTCTTTGAGAAGATCCCGACCTTGAGGCCTCGTGTACAGCTTCCAGATGGGGGACCGAGAGAGCCCAGGATGCACCGTTGTGGACGGCTACTGTTCAGAGGAGGAGGAGGAGGAGGGGCGGTCAGGCGAGTGTTTCGACCGGAGTTTTTTGCCCATTGGGATCAGATGCCATTGTACATAGACAACTATCCCTATAGTGGGATGAGCTACTGTGGAGATTCGGATCTGCCACTTCCGCCTGGTCGAGTCTGGGGGCCCGATGGTAAGTGACAGATTGCTATTATTGTGTGGGCATGGTAAAGTGTTTGAATAGTAATTGATGGTACTGATTCATGTACTTTTGGTATGCAGATATAGTACCGGTCAAACCGGCCGAATATATGGGATGACCGGCAGCGTCTGGAGCTACAGGTCCAAGTGGGTCGAGAGCGGTGCAGAATGAGGATGCAGCCGCCCTGCTGGAGGACATCCGCCGTAGATGCGAAAGGTTGTTGACCGGAGTATCAGAGCGTGGGTGGCAGGACTTAGACGACCAGTTCATAGAGCCATGTGTTGGTCTACCCTCGGAGTGGCGAGGTGTCATGCGGCGCATGGCGATGGCCGGTCAGGCTATGCGTGATCTACATGCTGCAGGGGCAGAGCCATTGGCCCGGGAGCCTCCAGATAGTGATTAGGGGTAGGGGCATGTGGTGCCCCCTTTGATGTATGTAGGGGCAGGTGGTGCCCCCTATGATGTATGTAGGGGCAAGTGGTGCCCCCAATTTTTGACTTTTTGTTTGTAACATGCTATGGACATGTCGTATGTATCAGAGTATATGGACTCTAAATGTATGCTTTGCGACACATATTATGGATATGTATCGTCTTTTGATGGTTGATTTAATGTTATTGTCTTGTATGAAATGTGTGTGATAAATGCCAATCTAGAACATGGTTTGCAATACTATCTACATAGTGATTATGTTCTCGAGGTACATGGTTGAAAGTTATGGTTTCAAATGCACGTATCAAGATTTTCACTCGTAAATAGCGTCTAAACAGCATAGGGTTATGCACACGATAAACACCATTTAGTTTCATTACAAGAAGTAGGGAATCCAAACGAACGTGCAAATGGAGGATGCGATGAAAGAGGGCATCGGCTAAGAGACCACGCACTGCATCATATTCGGCCTGATTGTTGGTGGCAGAACCAATGCATACCCCGTTAGAAAGAACAAGGGCATGCAAGGGGGTGAAGATGGCCCAACCTGCCGAGGCTAGATTCTTGGAGTAACGACTTGCACCATCGGCGTAACCGATAAAGGGTGTGGACGGGGGGTCCTGCAGAATGGTGTGACAAGACAACAAATGAGGGGAGGAAAGGTAATGACGGTAGCGTGAGTGTACAGAAGTCATCGGGCGGCAACCGCAGGAGGGAGTGCAAGGGGCAGGATGACCATGATGCATACAGGGTGGTATATGAGGGCTATCGGAAGCATGGTGAGGACTCGGGCTGCGGAGGTCAACAGAGACACGGGTGGAGTGATCTCGTGTATGGGTAGGAAAAGGGTGGTCAAGGGACACAACATGGGAGGATGCAGATGGGCTAGGCTCTGAGTGTCGCGCAGAGGAGGATAGGTAAAGAATGGTTACAGTAGACTCCGTCATCTGAACATCAGGGGGGGGAATGTCGATGGGAGCGGGGGGATCCTCAGGCTGACCTGAAGCGTACTGCGCGAGGATAGGAGAGGCGGATTGATTTTGTTCAACCTCATACTCTCGGATGACCTCTAAAGAGGCGTGGTAGTGCGTCAGGTGAGGACAATGGTGGGAGTAATGGCCATGAATGCCGCACAAAGCACAGGGCTTGTTGGTGCAGAGAGTCTTGGGGTTCTTGGTTACGGACGGAGAAGGAATGGGGGCTTCAGGGACCGTAGACTCGGGGAACGCAACTTTAACCATGGGCTGAATACGGGGCAACTCGGGACAAGCATGGGTGGCATGACCGGTGACATCACATAAAGCGCAAGGCTTCACGGGCGGCGGAAGGGCCGAGTCAGTCGTGGTAGTCTTGTCTTTGGGTGCCCCCTTGTGGGCTTTGCCTTTCTTCCCGGGTGCCGTCACGACAGGAGAAGGGTCCTGTGGAGGTGCTGGGGGCACAGAGGCAATGTAGGAAGCTAGGGTGACCGGTTGAACTGGTGTCAAAGCCATATAGGGCTTGGGATGACCAGGAGGGGTGGCAGCTGGGGGATCAAGGTAACAGACCGGTATGCCCAAGGTCAAGTTAGGGAGAGAGAGGGTGGCCATGACGGGGATAGAATATACTCCGGGAGGGGGAGCTAGGAAAGGGATCTGCCCAGCAAGGTAATGACCAGGAGGGACGGCTTCGAGATGGTTAAGGCTAGGAGGAACCGATCTAGGAGGGTAAAGGGGTTCAGGGATACCAGCTGCAGGGGTAGGGCCAGAAGGAGGAGGTCCCGCTGGCTGAGATGAATGGCTAGGAGTGGGTTGCGGAGGGTGAGGAGGAGGTTTCTGACTAGCCGAGGCAGGCCGCTTATGGGCAGCCTGGGACAATTTCATCATGCAAACATTCGATGAGCTGGGATCGGTGACAAGAGGGGGGGGAAGGTTAGGGAAAGTTCCAAGCAGGGAGGAATCTTTGTAAATGCCGAGGGAGACACTGGTCAAGGAATCAACGGTTTTCTTGTTGGCTACAGAAGAGATGGTCGTCTCAGGGGAGGTCTGAGATTTTGGCTCATGATATGTCAACTGGTCAATGGAGACTATCTTTCCATTATGGGGGAAAGACATCTTGCGAAAGACCGCGGATGGGACAGCAGACATAGCATAGGTGTAGCTTCACCCCAATAGAATGTTGTAATCTAGCGGAGCATCGATGACTTCGACGTAAACGCAAACAATCTTACCGGCGAGGGTGATAGGACAATTACAAAACAGGCCAATGGGCTGGGAGGCATGACCGTCCCACGCTCGAAGGGTGATCATGGAAGGGGCCAGTTCAGGGGATCCGAGTTGCTTCCAAACCGAAGCGGACATCAAGCAGGTGGATGCCCCCTCATCAATGATGCACCGAGACACGTTGGCATTCCGGATTCTGACTGGGATTTGGAAGGTGACGGAAGGAGGGAGAGGAGGATGGTCCGATTGAGTGGCGTCGAAAACAATCATTTGGTCGTTAGCAGGATCTACAGTGCCCACGGCAGATAGTAGAGCCTTCTTTTGGGAAGGGCACGACTGGAGGAGTTCCAGTGTGGAAATGGTGGCAGGAGATTGCGCCAAATCATCTACTATGCTATACAGATGGGCAGCTCGACTGGGAGCAGCGTTTCGACGTAGTGGGCCATTAGGTATCTTGGTATGAACCTCAAATTTTTGTTGAGGGATATGTAAGGGGCCACTGGGTGACGAAAGAGGCTCTAGAGAACCTGAAGAAGGAGGCTCGGGAGAAGACTGAGCAGGAGGCTTGGAGTACTGGCGAGACCGAGTTTGAAGGTGAAGATCGATGGACGGGTTAGGATCGGAGTGCATCATAAGGATCTGGTAATCAGAGCAACCAGAAAGGGAAGGGGGGGCGGCTACCTGGCTGTCGGGCGGCTGGGTAGCCACGAATCCTTGCTGAGGGAAAGGATCAGTAAACACAGCTGGCTGGGTACTGGCCACATTAGGAGGAGCATGAGGGGAGGCGTGCTGTCCGCGCAATGTGGCTTCAGACTCCCACATCTGCCGCATCTGGGGTAATAGGGGACAATCGTGGGTGTAATGACCATAAACACCACAACACGAACAATGCTTACTTGTGCGAAGCGGCCTCTCCGGCTTGGGCTGAGTGCCCTGTTACTGGTTGGCAGTGTTGGGGTCCACACCAGGATTGGGTCCGCGGGTACCAGGGGTAGATTGGTTTGGATTTCCTCTCCGCCTTCTTTGAGAAGAAGGAGGATTAGTCGCGCCCTGTTGTGCAAATACTTGCCCTGGAGGGGGCTGTAGGTGCTGGTGCTAGGATTGAGGAGGCAAGGGAGGAGGAATTGCATATGCTGGAGGAGCTGGCGCACCAGGCTGCGGATAAGGGTAATGGGCAGGTTGGGCAACATTGAGGTAAGCAGGAGGTTGGGCAAAAGGAGGAGGCATGCCGTATCCTGGATACATGCTACCGGGAGGGGGAAGAGTGCTGGAGGAGCTGGCCCCTCCCTGAGGGAGACCATAGCCCATAGGAGGTTGAGTGTATGAATGGGAAAGGGCTCCAACGATACCGTCGGTAGAATGAGATGCCCCCGGGGTGTTAGTGCCACCGGGCCTGGGGAGGTCAGGAAGAACAGTATAAACATAACCAGATTGAGCGTAGATCAGGTCATATTTCAAGGCTATTTGGAGGGCGGCTTCTTCAGTTTTAGGAAAGTGAGAGGCGACATCTTTGCTGATGGGAGTGGGAAGGGTGCAAAGGAACCAGTCCATGTAAACCCGATCTTCAAAGGGAGGGGCTCGACATAAGCTCTGTCTTCTGCGCCATTCCTAAACATGGGCGGAAAGGCGTGTTGAAGAGGATTTCTTGAAGGAAGTCAAGAGCTCCGTGCCAGTATCGTATCGGAGAGGGAGCTGGAAGTACGACAAAAAGGCTTGGGCAAGAGTCTCAAAGGTGGTATGGGTAGAGGTGGCTTGTTCGACATACCATTTAGAAGCTTCGCCGGTGAGCGTGCGTTGGAACAAATGAAGACGGATGGAGTCATCGGTAATGGAATTGGAGGAACACCACATGTGGAAAGATCGGACATGATTGGTTGGATCTTCGCCATTAAGGCCCTCAAACTTAGGGATGTCGGAGGGGAGCTTGGTTGGCATAGCGGGCCAATTAGCATTGTGGTGAATGGGGTCATTAATCAACTGATGGAAATCGGGGAGGCTGAGGCCTGCAATGTACGGCAACACAGGGGTGGCCGGGGTAGTTCCTGTGGCGGTTTCGCTAGTAGTAGGGCCGGCATTGGGGCCGGGAGAACCGCTAGCGTTAGGCCCTGGACCAGACATAGTGAAGGTGACAGGGGGAGAACCAGGAGGAGAAGGAGGACCCGATGAATCAGGAGAGGAGTCGGAGTGTGGACTCGAAGGTGGACTGGCTCGACGACGGCGGTGCGGAGCAGGTCGATCAACCGGAAACTGAGGGTGAAGGCCAAGAAGTCTCCAGGAAAGGCGCCTTGGGGGCGCAATGATGACAGGAAGAAGGAAACCGACAAGGGCAGAAAGGGACAGAATCAAGTAATGTCAAGGGCAGATAAGGTGCAGTGACAATTGATTTTAGAGTCTTTGCCAGGCGGTGTTAACCAGGCGCTTCTTCACTTAGGGTCAGTGTGTGGCGTGCGTTAATTTTTAATTTTTAAACCCTTTCCGTTTTGAGAGCAAGAAAAAAGTGTGTTGCGTAGCTGAAAATAAACCTACAGAGAACAGAATATAATGCTGAAATAACAGAAAAATAACAGCTACTTGTGCATCTATCTAACCCAAGAAGGTGGGTCTCTCAAAACTAATCTGAAAAGAAAGGGAAAAATCTAGGCAAAACACACGGAAAAGAGGCCAATAGATCTAAGGTCAAAAGGGACAGGGATATAAAGGATAAATCTGCTGAAAAGAGGTGCAGATCACAGCCAAGAGACAGAGGCAAGGTGGCTGGAAAAAGGAAGGAAATCGGCAAAAACCGGAGGGGGAAAGGTGGAGGCCCTCAAAGTAGGTCCAAACAAAACGACAGGAGGTGATTTGAAAGGAAGAAAGGCTGATTTCAAAGGATCTGAAAGGGAGGTAATAGATCTGGAAAAAAGGAGGCTGAAGCTCTGAAAAACAGACGGCTGAAACAGCTAAAACTCTTGCACAAAAAGTGGAGGGTACTAAAGCCCGAGGGGGCTAGGTTCCCACTTAGATGAGTAAAAACAGATCAGAACTTGGTCAAAGAGGGCTGAGACAGAGGCTGGAAAACCCTGACAGAAGCTGCAGCAGAACCCAGAAAAATTGCAGAAAAATCACTGAAAAACTGGCAGGTCGCAATTTCTAACCTATTTTCAGTGCAGGTCGCAGAAAAGGGGAAGAAAAGTGCGACCTGGAGGTCCAGGTCGCAGTTTTTGGGCCAAAAAGTGCGACCCCCTGTTCTGGTTGTCTCGGCGGTAGATTTTCAGAAAAGTTGTCGTCTCAGTTGCGGCTGGTGTCGCTTACCTACGCAATAGGGCCATAAACACACGGAAGTTAGAAATTTTAATGTTTTAGGGTTTTATGTGAGAAAAACAACATAAAAATAGGAACAATAAACAGCTGAAAAGAAACCCTAGGGTCTGAAGTAGGTTGACATGCAGGAATATGAAAAACGACAACGGTCGTAATTTAAAACCCGTGTGGAGTCGCCATTTGTTAGTATGAATCCTTTGTCGAAGTGTACGAAAAAGGACCACTTTAGCTACGCATAACTAATAGCCTTAACAACAAAAGTGGCTGCCAATATCTTCAGATCTGCGGTTAGTTGAACATAAAAGAGCTGCAAAAACCAGATCTATGCATGGAAAGACATTAAGCAGAAAAAATAAGGGTTTGCTCCATATACCAATAGACAAGACAAGAACAATTTTTTGAAAGAATTTTTGTATTAATGGGGCACCTGGGAGGAAAACCAGAAGGAGTATCCAATTCCCCTCAGTGGGATGGGTTCTTGGAAGTCCTCAGCACTTCAGATCTAAGATTTCTCTCTCTAGTTGATGTAGAAAACCCAGTGCAAAGAGTAGAGCTCAATGGGAGCAAATGGCAGAAAATGGTGACCAAGTGTATAGATCCAGAGTGATCTAATAGGCAACAAAAGGTGAAGAATGGTAGGAAAAACCCTCCTATTTATAACAAAATATTGGTTCATTCTAGATCTTGGTGCATGGGTTAACCAGATCTAGATCCACTTTTTATGGAATATTTTATTATATTTGTTGGAGGGAAAAGGTATTTGACTTGGGTCAAATCCCTTAATTTGTCAAAAACAAATAAATAAATGATTTATTTATCTTTTTAAGGAAGCGGTTAGAAGATAATCAAATAAATAATGATTTATTTAATTATTTAAGGAAGAGGTTGAAAGATAATTAAATAAACATGACTCGGAATAATAATTAAATTATGGTTTAATTAATTATTCCATGAGGAAAATCAAACAAATATGGGTTTGTTTAATATTTCCTTTTGGGGTTTCTTGTTTTAACATAGTGAAAGCAGTTTTACTTAGGGTAAAACTGGTCTTACATGGTGTACTTGGGTCCATCTAATGATAATAAGTTAGATGACCAAAAAATGATGTAAGACGTCCTTCGAAAAAATACATGCTTCCTCCAAAAATCATCCAGTGTACAAGCTTAAACTATTAAATTTTTTCCAGCCCAAACTAAACATTGCCCAATACTCATCCCATAATGTAACTCAAGAGAACTTCTTTAAGGATGACATACATAGTTCTAAATAAAAATATGTATGCAACTGCTCTCTCACGCAAACTTTGTAATCCACACAATAAGAGATCCACACAATGATACATAATAGTATTCCCCATTATCCCGCACACACCCCATCCTCTGTCAACATTCATACAAAATATAATCTAGAAATTCGTAAAAGTACATATGCATAGTGACATCACCAATGCTCAACTGACCACCAATTTTTCTCCTTGATAAGAGAAACTTGTCCTTTTACTCCTCACTGAGAGATGATAGTTGAATAGAAATAAATAAGATGACTTGATTTCCTAATCATAGTTTAATGATCCTCATCATTTTCTATATACACTATCATCAATGCAATATTGACAGCACACAACTAGGAGAAGCGAAATTATGTAATGTAACACAATATCTATCGAAATAAAAATAATTATCATAATTTCTTTAATAATAATAATTTCAATTGAATTCAAGTAAAGGAGATGATGTTTGTTTCTAGTCATAGTTTGATCATCCTCATCGTTATTTAGATACATTGTTATCTAGTCTATATTTATAATCGTTGATATGGCTTCATTGCAATATTTAAGGCACAAAATCAATAAAACTGATGGTAAGAAATCCCATAAAATAAAAAAAAAGTAACATAATTTCTATAATAATCATAATTTAATTGAAATAATATAGTTGTTACTATTCCTAAATTTATTGTTAAAAATTTGAGAAATGTTACAAGCAAGTTATCATTTTCCTACTGAACTAAAATTATTTCATGTACTTTTCACACATAAGTGCATCGATCTAGATCTGCAAGTACTAAAGATAAAGTGAGTATAATAATTTTCAACCAAAAATGCCACTTCAAAATGCCATGTTAGTAATGCAGATAAGAGATAAAGCAATATTTAGAACGAATGAAGTATTACATTTATTTTTGGTGTGCTATAGTCCAAATGCACGAAAATGCTCCTAAGAGAAACCCTAAGATTATCTGGAGTCCCTACTCAATCAAAATGTTTTACGTTGAGAATATGGGCATATGACGTAGTTCTAATGAGCCATTAATAATGAAAATTTTATTACTTGTAATATTATATCCCCATATCCTCAACACATAACATTGTAATCGAAAAAACATTGTCAAAACATATCATCAAATTACATTATTGTCAACACAATGTGTTATTCATCCACTAAAAATAAAATGTCCTATGGATCTTCTACAACTATAAAAATATGAAAATAGAATGTACCCAAAAAAAGAACCAAGCTGTGCAACAATCACACCAATAATAGATAATTCCATGTTATTAATTCAGAGAAGAGGTAAATGAATATATACAACGAACAATGTGTTAAGACCAAAATGCAATAATTTCCACAACTCAAGCCCTAAGAATATCACTAAGGTGACAAAATCATATTTTGTATATGCATGCTTAGCGCATTTACACTTGAAAAGTCCACAATATCTCAAACAATACATTTTAGCGAGTTCACTATCCAGGAACCATAAGTGATAAATGGTCATTACTGCCATGTTTGAATCTCCTCTTGTCTATTTGCATCACTTAACACATTAGGAATTTCGGGTTAAGAATAAAATGAATACATCATATTTTGAGAATGAATCTTATAGTTTTAACTGATTAATAGGTAAATTGCATTTCTTTATAAAAAAAATTATTTTCTTGACGAAATACCCATAAGCCTTTTTGTGTTATGAACGTCAGATTATTATTTTTGCACACATTTTCTATTTAAATCAAATTCTGTAATAAATTCAATAGAATGAAAGAAAATAGAATAAATGATACGTGAAGGATATCATATGTGAAAATGGTTGTGCAGAGGTTTTTGTATGTGTTCAAATTTTATCCTAAAGTTTTGTTCAAATTTTACTAAGATAATAAATATACAAATCTTGTTTTTCAATTTTTATTTAGGAATGTATTTCACAATGTATAAGAATTTATTAATAACATTTTGAAACTAGTTGTTTGGAGGTTTCATGTGAGGAGTTTCAAATATCAATTAAGAGTGTTATTGAGTTCATAATTTGCTCTGCGATCGAAGTTATGTGAAGGTGAGAAATTTATGTACATAGTTTACTAAGATAATAAATATATAGATATGTTTTTCAATTCTTATTTGGGGGTGTATTTCACAACCTATTAAATCTACACACTATCTTTATTGATTTCTTAGTATGTAGTTACATATTTCTACGTTCCTCCAGAAAATACCCTATCCTAATTTCATCTTCGCCATAAAATCGCTTTGGTACACCCTTCCATCGCACAACCACCTTCAAACAACCATTCCTTCTCACAGTAAAATATTTTCCCTGTATTTCGTAAACTTTCATATGATATACGATCTTAGAATTTGTAGAAGTATTAGATCCCTTCTCTTCTGCACACACCTTCATATGATACATAATCATAATTTTGTTGATAATAACCCATCCTAATTTCATATTTGACATAAAATCTCATCATATTAAAAGCTCCACACAATGAAATCTCCCACATCCACACATGCTTCGTATTATTGACATACCTTCATATGGTACATAATCATATTTATATTGAAAATACCCCATCCTAATTTTTTCTTTTCCATAAAAATTCAACAAAGTAAAATCTCAGCACAATGAAATATCTTGCACATACATTGTCCTATGCAATGATTCAATTCTAGAACTAATTCTCATAACAATACTGATTTAATTGATTAATGCCTCTCTTCAAACATATTCATCTACACATGCTTCCTTCACACAACCACCTACGAGAAACCACATGTTTTCTCCGCACAACCGCCACTATACAAGATTGGCCTATTAACTTTTAGCCAGACCAATTTAGGAAGAGATCAATAAGAACTGCATGGTGCTAATATGATAAAGCACATAAATACCACACAACCTCAAAAAATTAGAACATTAAAATTAAAAATATTAATCATTTCCAAAATATACATAGCTCCAAAATCAAAAGTTCCATGCAACAATTCTCTTGTACAAACTTCATAATATTCATATTAAAATCTCCACAAAATGATACATGGTAATATTCCCCATTCTCCCACACATACCTCGTTCTACCTAAACATTCATAAGATATAAAAATTTGTAAGAGTATCTCCGCACAATGACTTCTGTAGCCTTCCACCATTTTCACCCCCTCCCTGGCCTATGCAATAGCCTTCCACCATTTTCGCCCCCTCCCCTGCCTATGCAAAGGGCCTTTAACCGCATAAGCTCTATAATAATGGGGAAGATTAGTACCATAATAGTGTTAGTGTTAGTGTTAATGTTAGAGCAATCACTAATGAAATGGCCACTCACAATTGTTTTTTTAAAATCAATTGTTAGGTACTCACAAATACCAAAGAATAAAATACTCTCCATAACAGGAATTATGTCCCATTGAATATTCGTAAGCCAATCAGAAATTAGAAATAATATGTCTAAGAAATTATAACATTATTTTTGAATTCATGTAAATAGAAAAAATCCTCATTTTCCTAAACCTTTGGCTAAAATTACTAAAAAAACAACAAAATAATGGATGGTCAAGGCAATTTCAATGTGAGGTAAACGTTATAGTCCCTCTAGAGGCAATTAGAGATTTTAATATTGGAAATAGGTTGCATAATACTCCTTAAGAGCACCATTTTAAGCTTGTTTGTATTCACAAAAAAAAACATAGAATGAGAACAAAATGTTAGCCCCCCAGAGAGAAAACGTCACATGTTTTATTTTTAAAACTAATTAGGTCTGACATATGTAACCCAGAAGCAAAATATTGTGCATCATCATCACACCTTGGAAGAAGAATAAAATTCACTTTATCATCCTACCCATAAAGTTAGTAAAGATGTGTCTATGTCGTAGCTAAGCTACGTAGTAAGGAAAATTACGAATCATGGAAAGTCTCTCCAGTAATAATGCATTGACCCATTTCTAAAAAGAAAAGGAAGCACACAAGTCCTGGAAAAGTATCTAACTAAGACATGGGCACACAATATTTTCAACCATCGCAGGTGTATCGATTAATAAACACATTGATCCATTTAAAAAAAGTGGAATCCTAAAAGTCTTAGAAAATTATTTAACTAAGATAAGCACATAGAAAAATTTGAAATCATCACATGTCTCTGTAGTGATAAATGCATCATCCCATTAAAGAAAAAAATAAAAGAAACACAAAATTCTTCAAAATGCCTTTAAGAAGATGAAAAAAATCTAAATCATCTCAATTCTCTCAAGTGATAAATGCATCAACCCATTTTAAAGAATATTAAACACAAAAGTCTTGGAAAAGTGTTTACATGAGAAAGCCTAGGTTTTTTTTATCATGAAAGCCATATGATATATAAGTTATCATATAAATATACCATTATTTTATATTAAAAGGGAAAAATGAAAGCTAGGGCCAATAAAAAAAAATCAAGACACTTAATTTTTTTTTTTTTTTAAATGTTGCAAAGTCTATTATATGAAAATATGTTGCTCATATTGGTCGTTTATTCATATAAACTTTAAATTAAAATAAAACAAAAGTGTGGCTTGTTTAAATAAAAGGGAAAACGGTTTATTAATAAAGAGGCTTATTTTTTCTAAGAAGAAGAGAATGGCATACATATTTAGTGGATATTATTTTCTAAAAACCGTTGAACCTATAGTGTTCAACCTATATGTGAAGTAAAGACATGGTTAGAATTTGTGAACAGTCCCTTAATGAATAAAAAAATTGGAAAAGCCAACAGGCTCAAAAAGTCAATGAAAAAGAAAGAGTTTTTTGATATCTATTTTAAAGCTTTGAAGCCAAAAGGAAAGATAAATCCTTGGCATTAAAATTGATAAAGGAATGCATATATGACAACATTTTTTTCCTTATTGTAGATGAAAAGAAAACGAAGGAGACTTGGGATATTATTGAGAAGCTTTTTGGTGTAAGGGGTAGCAATAAAGTTGAATATGGAAAGGAAGTTGGATATATAGCAGTAGATATACATAAATATGAAGAATTTATTGACTCCCAATATGCTCATTCAGAAGTGGATGTTGATTTTGATGAATTTGCAGAAGCAACAATGAATGTGCACATATATGCTTGCTTCAGAAAATCACGTCTGCCAACATAGTCGAAGACCAATCCTCTGCGACTCTGTCTTTCCCCAGAAGGTTGACTATAGATCGCAGAAGAATTGAAGCTGAGTGTAAAAAGTCTCCTCGGTATATTTCACCCGATTGTACAGATACGGGTTGTAGTTCTATTGTTTCAAATTGCAGTCATGTTTCTCTTTTTGAGTTTGGACAGATAGTAAATTTCCAGCCAGTTAATGTAGAATGTCCTCAATTTAAGCAGTCTGTCAATCTGCAAAATCTTGCCTATGCTGTTCTACATAGTAATCATAACCCCATAACGGGACAAGCCCCTCCAAGCACCTCAGTCAGTCCCTGTCCAAATCCTGAGTGTTATGATATACCTTTTCCACATGAGGATGAACATCCGCATGTTCTGATGATGCACTTAGTTCCTTACCTGGAAGATGAAGATCCGAGGCTTACCCAGATCCTTATTAATCAAAGACCCGCAGGTACTCCCAGATATGGATTGGGTTATGTAGAGCAAGCCAATAAGCTTATTCCAGAATGCAGATTCAGAGATCTGCCCCCAGAAGTGAAGAAGCCATCTATCCCTGAGATCCAGAAGTTTTATACTCTGATGGATGGATGTTTCAAATCAGAGATCCCAGCACAGTGGATGAAACAAATGATAAATTGGGATCTATTCACACATCCAGAAGCTGAAGGTTTTGCAGCTGCCTTCCCTAAAGAAGAGAAGTTGAAAATGTCAGCGGAATGGAAGGAATACATGGAAGAAAACAGTGTGTGGATTTCCTTCTACTCTTGGAAGAAGAAAATGGAGAATGATGTTGTATTAATGGCTGATACTACAACATCTTCCTCACATTCTTGGACTGCATTGGATGGCAGTAAAATAGAGACCTCCACTACCTACCCTCCTTTCAGAAGTATTGTGATAGGAGAAGGATCTAACTCTGCACATGCTAGCCCTCTGGTCCAGCATGATAATTCAATAACAGGTAGTGAAGGAAGAATTCAGAAAGTGAGTGAGCAGTTAAATTGGAAAAACACTGCACTCACAGGTTTAGAAAAGAATGTTGCCAAAACTGCCCTGGTCAAAGACCAGATAGATACTGTCCAAGTCTCAGTCAATGATGTACATAGAGTTTTGAATTCTGTACAGTGTGATTTACAGATAGTTAGAAGTATTACAGAAAATTCTTCTATTAAGTTTGATGAGGTTGAGAATTGTGTCATAGATCAATCTATGGCCACAAGACAGTCTGTATATAAGTTGTCAGAAAAATTTGAGAATTTAAATGTCAAGAAACCCAGCAAGCCAATTCCAATGTCATTCATTGCTGGTAAAGAAAAAGGTGTTGTGCCACATGAGATTCCTAAACCCGAGTCAGTTCCTCCTGTCTCTCGGTTTCCTCATCTCATACCCAGAGAAGTTCCTCAGTTGCCTCCTGTGTCTGAGTCAGAGTCTAAACCTGAGTCAAAGCTAGTTGAAGAGCGATCTGAAAAGATCACTATTGCAGAAGCCATAAAAGACTCAGAGTCCAAAGACCATGTCTTTCCTATCTATGAGCCACTAGAGCCGCAGTTCACCAGACATGCAGCCCCTGACCTATACGGTGCAGGAAAGATTCCCCCGAGGGAAACATTTCATGATGGGAGTCATAAGGAATGGAACAGAGATAATATGTCCGCACACCAGATTCGGAAAATACTTGATCAGATGATTGTTGAGTATAAGTTGATGTGTGCAGATGGAAAGAGTGAAGTTGAAGCATGTAAAACAATCATGCAATGTTTTACTGGCACATTGGCAAGATGGTGGGAACTTGAGTCTTCTCCAGCGTTGATAGAAAATATGGAGAAGGAAGTTCTAAAAGATGAGCAGGGTGACATCATGTTCAACCCTGATGGCACTGCACAAATAAATATGATTGGTGCTCTCACAACACTAATCCAAGAACATTTTTGTGGATTGGAATATGTTGCAGCTGATAAGCATGAAATGATATTGATGAATTTAAAGTGCAACAATATCAATCATTATGAAGACTTCCATAGGGATTGGATGCAGAGAATATTATGGGTAAAGGACCCCAAGAATATATTATGGAAGCAGGTCTACCTAGCAGCTTTACCTTCAAAGCTGGTAGACATCTTGAGAATGGAAGATGCTTTCCCCTTACCATTAGAAACTTATGTGTGGGGAGATCTCTATGTTATTGTAACAAAGGTTTTGATTTCTTTATGTACCAGGTCTAAGATGCAGAAGTCCATTGATAAACTCAACAGACTTCCTGGTACAAAATCATTTTGCAGTAAGTATGGCATCACAGTGGATGATCCCCTTGTGCACAGAAGAAAGCACAAGAGACAAGCAAAGAAGGCTTACAAGCAAAGTAAGTCTACTTACAGACTGAGCTCTGCAAAGAGACGAGAGCTTCGCAGACCTAAAGAGCACAGAAGACCTAAAGCCCCAAAAAGGCAATCTAGATGGAGGCCTAACACTCATTATTACCAGCCCCATGATATCCAGCCTAAAGATGCAAAGCTGGCCAGAATGAAAGAAGTTGAGTGTTGGTTATGTGGTCAGAAGGGACATACATCTAATATGTGTCCTACTGCTTTAGAGTCTAAAAGAGGTCTAGGTAAGAAATCTAGTAAGTATGCCAAGAACAAACAACCTTCTACCTCTCACACCACTGTCAAGCAAGATCCCGACGCCTGTGCCTATTGTAAATCCACATCTCACAGGATTTCTAATTGTCCATCTTATCCAGGTCGTCGCCTGTCTCTGCAACAGCATGCCATAATGTCTTCTGATCATTCCTCCTCAGATGACTGTTCATCCTCCTCTTCAGATGAACAGGTCAACATGTACTGTAATTGCTCAGACCCAGAAGCATGTAAATGTGATTCTTCTTCTGAGTATGATTATGATTCTTATTCTTCAGCCATCAAAGATCCACCTCATGTCCTCATGGCACAAACCGATGATGATTTGAAGATTTTTGCCCAGATCCGAGCCATGGAAGAAGGAGATCTGAAAAATGCTCTCCTCAATGCCTACATGAAGAATCTTCCTGGTTCTTCCTCCAGTTCTTCTTCTTCGAGTAAGAAGCCAAATTTTGTTGAAGCTTCTTACGACCGGAACACCAAAACGTATCTCCAACATCATAACAAAGCTCGTGGACTCACTTTGGGGGAGGTGAGTAAGGAGATACATGATCTGAAAGCTGAAGTGCGTAATATTAAGAATGAGCTCAATGTTCTGAAATCACAGAACAATCAGTCTGTTGCTTCTCCCTCAACAGTTTTGTCCAAACAGCAGACCAATTACACATTGCACACTCAGCCAAAGACTGAAGTCCAAACTGCATCTGGCAAGTTTGTTTCCTCAGGATTCAGTGAGATCGGGGACATGCAAGTCCTCGCAGTCCAGTATCAGCAACATCACATCAAGGTAAATCTCTGTGTTGCTGGAAAAATTTATGAGGTTATTGCATTAATTGATTTTGGCTCAGATCTTAACCTCATATCAAAGCATATAATCCCTTCTAGATATTGGACCACAACAGAAAAAGAAGTACAGGGATTAGGATGTAAGCAATTAAAGTTTGAAGTTTCAAAAGCCACTGTCTGCTTTGATTCCAAGTGTGTCAAGCTTTCCCTTGCAGTTTCTGACATTCCAGTAGATTGTATTTTGGGAAATGTGTTTTTAGCAACAGTAGAGCCACATGGGTCTTTTAGATTTCCTGATAACTTTGCAGGAATCTTCATTACTGTTTCTGGTCAAAGATTTGAACTTCCTTATGTCTCCAGAAATAGAATCTCACCCATGGTGCAAATAATGCAAGAAAAAGAGAAAAAACTTCAAGCTGTTGAGAAAAGCCTGGTTGAGCTTAAAGATCACAAGGAGACTATCAGAGTCGAAGAACAGTTAAGCTCTCCAGAGATTCAGAAAAATATTGCTGAAATCCAGCAAGAATTTGAAGATCAGTGCTGCTCCGAAGAGCCGAATGCCTTCTGGCATAGAAAGCAGCACAACATTGAGCTGCCCTACAAGGAAGGATATACTGGCAGGCCTTGTAGGTCAAGAGCCATCCCTATGTCTGTCCAAGACAGACAGCACTGTTAGAATGAGATCAAACAGCTTCTACAGAAGAAGCTAATCAGAGAATCCAGTAGCCCATGGAACTGCTATGGATTCTATGTAAACAAGAGAAGTGAGCAAGTCAGAGGAGTTCCGCGGCTAGTGATAAATTATAAGCCTCTGAACAATGTGTTAGCAGATGACACTTATCCAATCCCTCATAAAGGAGATTTGATAAGAAGAATATCAGGAGCCAAGGTGTTTTCGAAGTTTGATTTAAAGTCTGGTTTCTGGCAGGTCGCCATTGCAGAAGGTGACAGATGGAAGACTGCATTCAGTGTCCCTCACGGACATTATGAATGGAATGTTATGCCTTTTGGTCTGAAACATGCCCCATCAAAATTCCAGAAGGTAATGGATTCTATATTCAAGCCCTATGCAGATTGGTTGCTTGCATATATTGATGATCTGCTAGTATTTTCTAAGAATCTAAGTGACCATTTCAGACATTTGAAAATATTTATGAAATTGGTCAAAATAAATGGTCTTGTCCTAAGTAAAAAGAAGATGGAGTTATGCAGAACAAAGATTAAGTTCTTAGGACATGAGATTGAAAATGGCTAGATTTCTCTGCAGCATCACGCACTGGAGTTTGCAGATAAGTTCCCTGATGTCATTCTTGACAAAACCCAGTTGCAGAGGTTTTTAGGGTGCCTCAATTATGTGAACAATTTTTATCCCAATTGTGCCATTGACAGATCTCTGTTAAATCAGAGACTCAGAAAGAACCTTAAGCCTTGGACTGACAAGCACACCCAAGCAGTCAAAGAAATAAAGTCTAAGGTAAGAATTCTACCCATCCTGCATGTCGCTGATGATAATGCTTATAAAATTGTTGAAACAGATGCCAGCAATGTTGGTTGGGGAGGTGTGCTAAAACAAAAGCCAAATAAAGAAGACCCGAAAGAAAAAGAACAGGTTGTTCTATTCGCCTCTGGAGTCTGGAGCAAAGCTGAGGCAAACTATGCTCCTATTGAGAAAGAGGTAAAAGCAGCCTGGTATTGTTTGAGTAAGTTTTCTGTTCATTTGGAAAATAAGTATTTTCTGCTCAGGACTGATGCAAAAGCTCTGGAAAAAGTTTTGTCAAAAGAAATTAAGAACCCTGAAGATGCAAAGTTTGCAAGATGGCAAGCCCTTTTTGCATACTTTAGTTTTGAAGTTGAACATATTAGAGGTTCTGAAAATTGCATTCCAGACTTTTTAAGCAGAGAATACCTCCAGCATCAAGAACAAGAGAATGACAATATAGAGCAAGTTCAGTTTCATTGTTTTATCATTCTAACTGAATGGAATCAGGCCTAGAAGAGGGAAGAGCTCAGATATATTGCAGATGATGAGCCCTGGCCTGTTTATGCAGAAAAATGGAGGCCAAATTGGATCCTCCGAAACACTCAAGTGCTAGATGGAAATTTGCAGAGTCACATGGATTTACAGCACTTGGTCCCAGGCAGGAAGGTGTATCCAAAAGGTAATAGGTGGATACATGAGAAAATGTATTCACACAACATGGCTGCCTCACATGAAGCTGAGAGATCCCTCTCAGAAGATTTTTGGGATCTGTATGTCATTTGTACTGGTGGCAGTGACAGATCGAAAGAATATTATAAATCCTATGTAATAAACAGAGTCAGAAAAATCGGCACATACACCCATGGCAAATTCATTTCATGGCCGCACGATGACCCAAAGCTTATTTTTCCTGACACTGTTTACAATTTTGCAGGTTACGAAAGACTGTGGTGGGATCTCCTTAACAAAGATGGACCAGAAGAGACCCACTACACAAAGCTTAAATTTGCCCCGACATGGATAAATGAGAGAGAATCACAAATTCCATGGCTAACAAATTGGTGGTGGCATTATGGGGTTAGTCCTTATAGCATGGATCCTGACTGTTATCAAACATATCATAGACATTTTTGTGATGATTGTCTTGCAGGACCAGCTGGCGAGTGTTTTCATTATCCTTGTAAAACTGTTGGAGAACTTGCCAGTCTGGAACATAATATGTTAGGAAATCCCATATTAAAAATGCACATGCAAATGCATCATCAGTGGCTAGTCATGACGAAGATTAAGCACCAGATAGTGCTCAATAAACCCATGATCGTCAGAAGAATCTACACAAAGGCATGGGATGATGAGTTCTATCATCTCAGATATCCAGGTGTCATAATTCTGGATGAACCTGCAGTTGAATCCAGTACAAGTGGTCCTCGGGAGCCCCACTCATGAAAGGTTTTCCCTATGTACATATGATACCTAGTCACGGGTTCATTGTGACGTAGCTTTTCTCTTGGACTTTTCCTACGTCAGAAAAGTATCCAATGTGTATTGATTCTCCGTGGGCCTTTGTAAGGTATCCACAGTGTACATCACGTGTCTTGCACTTTAATTTGTCGGCACGACAGATCTCCGTGCGGATGTCACCCCTCGGTGTTACCCGAAAACGATGATCTTCTGCCATGTGTCATGAATCTAACGATGCACAGTAATGTTTGTCCCCCTCTCATTCCTATATAAGGAGAGGTAAGGTTCATTTGTGGGCATCGGTTGTTTGAGTCTTGTGTGTTGTGTGTTGAGTCCGAGTAGTTTCTCCCTGCTCTGCGTCTGCGCTATCCAAGCGATCTGCTCGCATCACGGAGTTCATTACTCACAGTCTATAGGTTGAACTGAGAAGCCTGCAGGTGTATGTGCTCGGCATACATCAGAACCTAAAGTGGCCAGTTCTTTAGTGAGTCTATATATGTCTGTGTGTTTATATAAACTCTGAGACAGAGTCTGTAACTCGGCCAGGAAGCCTCTGGTATCGATCCTTCATTCGTGAAGATCATAAGTCCAGTAAAAGCCGATACAGTCAATCTCTGGTACAGAGAATCCATTGTAATTTGATTGTGAAGCATTCTGTTAATAAAGAGAGAATAAGGCAATGGTGATGTAATGAGTAATACAACATATTTTGTAATAGAAAGTGAAGCTACTATTGAAGCAATAAATAATATGGTGGATCCAACAATTAAAATTGTTGATGTTAACTTTGATGAATAGAAATTAACTAGCGGTGACTAGTTTTACATAATCCAACAAAACCATCTAATTGATATCTTGTTATTTTTTGGGAGAATCCAACTTGTGTATATAATCCAACTGGAATACAACCTATTTTTGTATCCATAGAAGTGGGTAAAGAAGTATAAAATGAAGATTATGATGCAATACCAGAGGAAGAAATTGAAGAGAAAGAGGAGAAATATCTCATTGAAAATTAGAAAAAATAGAATCTATATGGTTCTGCAGATGTTTTCTCATATAAAATTAACATCGATTTTGAGTGTGCAGGTAGACAAGACTATTTTCTTCCCGCTATAATTAAAGGAGTTCATGAAGAAAATGCAATGGAAGAGGAAAAAAAATGAAGAATATTTAAATATATTCGAATTGTGGCTTGGAACAACATGTTTTGATGAAATCTGCATAGAACAATTGCAATAGGGAATATTGAAGATATCATAGATGATGTAGAAAATGAAAAAGTTAATGAAATTTTCATGTATTGGAGTCATCAAGAGAATTTTTTTTATTGATTTATGTTGCAACAAATTTTTAATCAAAGTATTGATGATGCATAGAACACTATAGAAGATGACATGATAAAAAAAACCTAATAAAATAATATCTTTGAAGTAGTGGATATCCATGGACAACCTGAATTTTTTTATATATTAAAAGAATGGTAGAGTTGCATTAGCAAATGAAGAAGCTGAAATTTGGAGCTTACAACAAAAGTAAAAAGTTGAATCAATTCTGAGGATATAGGATCTCGTAGAAAATTGAAAGAAAAAGGAATTCATCCCAAGAGCTTATGTCAAATTTTTCGAGTCATTGTAAGCCTAGTTGAGACTTAAGACTAGTAGGAACCATAGCTTGAATTTTTGTAGTTGTAATTAAGGCATAGTGTTGGAAGAAGTAATTCCAAGAACCAATTATTTGTTTTCTAGTTTTCAAAGTGAGTTTCGATCAATTTTAATTTAGTTTAGTTATAACTTATTTTTACACAAGTTGTTTGTTGTTGATGTCTCCTATGTAATCTATTTAATTGTTACTGATTAATGTGAAGAGTCAGTTCACTCCACCTCTAATTTTGACTTTAATTTGGTCCTTGTTTCTCACCTCTCAATCGTTGTCAATATCACTCTTGATAATCAATTTCAAGATATTCCCAAAATATCAGTTTTTGGTTCATTCATAGTTAACGATCAATGTAACGATACCTTTTTTATTCAATGATAATCAGGAATCTACAGAAGGATATCCATTTTTGGTTCACCCATGATAATCAGTATGATCAAAAAATTACTCACACGAGATTTTTTTTTTCCCTAATCCATTATACATTGATATGAAAATTCCAAAACAACGACCTACTCATTATTTCACAAGTGTGTTTGATTAATATTTAATAAAAATTATAGTATTGGGTCTATGTACACCACTATATATACCACTAGCATCATTGAATCATATTTTGTTTATAGTAATGAGTTGTGTGGAATATAATGCCTCATATGCATTGTTTCAAATGGTTTCATCTCTACATGATACAAGCACGAACTCATGAAATTCCTACCATCCAATATAGAAATAAATGTCAGTCAAGAAGAGAAGTGATGTAGTGTTATGGATGCATATTGTGGGGGATAAATCATCAATTTTCCCTCCCAATGATGAAAATAAACAATAAATAAGGGAGTATCCTTATCCTGCTCTGTAATTGCTAATTGGCATAATTTCAGGTAAAAAAGAAGAAGAAGAAGTGGTTATGCTTTTGTTACGTTGATAAATGGATATATTTTGGAGTTGCAATGGAACTTATAGATTTAATGAGAAATGAAAATTCATTTAATTGTCTCTTTAAATTTAAATACTTCAAATAATCAACCATCACATTGCATTGAAGATTTGGGCCACCATTAGGAATTGGATCGACTGGCAGTTGAAGAGTTGGTTGCCACATTGCCATGAAATGGCAAGGCCTTGATTAGAAAGGGGACTAGATCAGCCTAGATTGGTTTGAATTAAAGATATTTGGTTATTATTTAAATTACTATGATTATTCACTGTCATATCTTGGGTAGGAGTTTTTAGTTTAGTTATTCTATTAATTTATTTTAGTAATACAATTTGAGTCTATGCATGATTGAAATATTGAGCATTTACAATTGCCTCATTCTAACATATATATGTTTTTGTTATATCGAGGTTGATATATCTCATAGATATGGTTTTATTATATATAGGTTGATATATATATATAAACATATATGAAGTTAAATATAATTTCTATTTTTACAAAAAATTTGAAGTAAATATGGTTTATTATTGTTATAGATCAAAGCATGAAGTATCACATTCAATTTTTTTTCTTTCCTAACAAATCATATTACTGAAGTCCAAATATCTAGGACTTAAGGTAATAGTTTAATTTCCCAAGGTCGAGAAGTATCTGCCAAGAGTGAAAGTATTCCACATCACAAATGATAATGGGGTTATTCCATGTGGTGTGGTTTTCCTTGAATAAAAACTATGAATCCAATCACATTAATAGATATCACTGAGTGATTATTGTCCTTAATGCTGGTTTGATAAGTGAGTTATAATATGTTTTCCCAATGTATGTAAAAAAATTACTGTTGTTATAGTGGTAGTAGAATTATGACATTTATGACAGGTATTCTCTAATTTTATACAAACATTATATAAAAACAATTTTATAGTGAAAATTTTGATAAATACTTGGTGATCCTATCATTTTTAATTAGCTATTAAACCTATAAATGTTAATCAACTACTTAACTTATGTTGGAAATACTACGGGGTGGTCAATCAATATTTCTTTTACAATTTTTATTTATATGCCATTTAAGATCATTTATTAACATAACAAAAAATGCACAATAAAAATTGTTACACCATTTTTTGGTCATCTAACCTATTATCATTAGATGGACCCAAGTACACCATGTAAGACCAATTTTACCGAAAGTAAAATTGCTTTCACTATCAAAATAACTTAGTAAACCACCTTTACTATGTTGTTTATGGTCTAAACAGGAAACCCCATGAGGAAATATTAAAGAAATATACATTTGTTTGATTTTCCTCAAGGATTAATTAGTTAAACAATAGTTTAATTAATATTCCTGGTTATATTTAACCCAAAACAAGGAAATTAATTAGATAAATCATTATTTATCTTATTATTTTCTAAGAATAATTATTTAAATCTTATTTAAATAATATTCTTTGGTAAATATGACTAAATCATCCTTAAATAATTAAATAAATCATTATTTATTTGATTATTACTCAACCACATCCTTAAAATGATAATTAAATCATTTATTTATTTATTATTTACAAATAAAGGGATTTGACCCAAGTCAAACTCCTTTTCCCTCCAACAAATATAATAAAATATTCCATAAAAGTTTGATCTTGATTTGGTTAATAATATTTTAACTATGCACCAATATCTAGACGAACTTAATATTTTGTTATAAATAGAAGGGTTTTCTCATTCATTTACCACCTTTTGTTGCCTAAATATCACTCTGGATCTATACTTTTGGTCTGGCTATTGATCCACCATCATAGTCATAATTTGCTACTATTTTTGTCTGGGTTTTCTACACCATCAAGAGAGAGGAATTCTAGATCTGAAGTGTTGAGGACTTACAAGAACCCATCCCATTGAGGAGAACAAGGAACACCCTCTTGTGTTTTCCTCCCAGGTGCCATTAATACAAAATTCATTTGATATATTCTTGTCTTGTTTATTGGATGCATGGAATAAATCTTGTTTTTTTTACTGTTTAATGTCTTCTAATGCATAGATCTAAATTTTTGCAGCATTTATCTTGATCACCTAACTGCAGATCTGAAGATATTAGCAGTCATTTCTGCTGTTATGGTTGTTTTTTATGCATAGCTAAAGTGGTCTTTTTTCGTACTCTTGGAATTAAGATTCATACTAACAATTGGCGACTCCACACGGGTTTATGATTACAACCACTGTCTTTCTGATCCTTGCATATCCAGCTGCTTCAAACTCTAGGATTTCTCTTTAGCCCCCTTTTTTTTCTTTTATTGATGTTGTTTTTAACCTATAAAACCCTAAAACGATAAAAATTCTAACTTCCGTGTGTTTTCAGACCTATTGTGCAGGTGACAGACATCAGCAGCAGCTGAGATGACAAATTTTTCTGAAACCTGCCGCCGAGAGTTCTGGAAGTGAAAGTCCCACCTTTTGGCTCAAAACCTGTGACCTGGACCTTCAGGGTGCACATTTTAGCCCAAAAACTGTGACCTCTGCTGAAAACAGGTCAAAAACTGCGACCTGGACATTTTGCAGGGATTTTTCTGAAAGTTTTCTGGGTTTTTCTGAGCCTCTGTTTAGGGTTGTCTGACCTCCATCTCTACCCATTATGGACCTGTACTTCTTTTGTTTCACTCAGCTAAATGGGAACCTAGCCCCCTAGGGCTTCAGTACCGTCCACTTTTTGTGGAAGAGTTTTTGTTGTTGCAAGTTGTCTGAAATTTCAGAGTCTTCAGCATTTTTTTTAGATCTAATACCTCACCTTCATATCCAATTTTGATCAGCTTGTTATCCATCCAAATCACCTCATCTAGCTTTTCTTGGGTTTCAATCTAGGGTTCACTCTATTTCCCTTCAGGAGATAGCCTTTCGCCACCTTTTTTACAACAATTTTTCCTTTGATTTGTTGTTCTTTTCTACACCACTTTCCAGCAGATTTTGTCTTTTAGATCCCTGTCCCTCTTGACCTTAGATCTACTAGCGCTTTTTTTTAGTGTGTTTTTATTAGTTTTTTACTCACCTATAGACTAGTTGTTGAGAGACCCGCCTCCTTGGGTTTATATTATTGCATTATTAGCTATTTATTTTCTGTTTTTGCAGGTCTATATACTGCCATTTGTAGGTTTATTTATAGCTATACAACAAACTTTTTCTTTTTCTCTACAAAAGTCTGGGTTTAAAATTAAATTTACACACTTTTACACACACACCCTAAGCGAAAAAGGGCTTGGTTAACATCGCCAAGCAAAGACTCTAAAATATTGAAATCAATTGATCCTGCACCTCTCTGCCCTTGTTTCAACATTGTAATCAGTTGATCTTGCACCTCCCTGCCCTTGTCGGTCTCTTTTTCCTTTGTGACATGTTTGTGTCGTCACCATTGCACCACCAAGGTGTTTATCCCAGAGACTTTTTGGCCTTCATCCTCAGTTTCCGGTAGGACAAATTACTCCTCCGCGTAGGATTCGAGTTAGTCCTCCACCGAGTCTACACACCAACTCTTCTTCTGGTCCTTTGGGTTCTCCTTCTCGCTCCACCTTCGGTTCTCCCCTTGACACCTTTACCATGTGCAGTGCAGGACTTAATGTTGGTGGTAACCCAGGCCCTTAAGCTAGGAATACCACTAGGGGGACTGCAATAGACACTACCCAGGCTGCACCCTTGCTCCCCTTCATGGCAAGCCTCAGCCTCCTTGATTTTGACCAGTTGATAAACAACCCTATACACCATCACGCTAGTTGGCCTACAATGCCAACAAAGCTCCCTTCAGACATCCCAAAGTTTGAGGGCCTTGCTGGAGAAGATATTTCAAATCATATTCGATCTTTCCACATGTGGTGTTCATCTAACTCCATTATCGATGACTTTGTCCAGCTTCGGTTGTTCTAATGAACTCTTACAGGTGAAGCTTCTAAGTGGTATGTTGATGAGGCCACTTCCTCTCATACCACCTTTGCGACTCTTTCCCAGATTTTTTGTCTTACTTCCAGCTCCCCCTTCGTTATGACACTGGTATCGAACTTTTGACTTCTTTCCATCAATCATCTGCGACCCGCCTATGTGATCATGTCTATGTATGGCAGAGAAGAAAGAGCCTATGTCAATCCCCTACCTTCCAAGATCGTGTCTACATGGACTGGTTCCCTATATCACTCTTGCCTCCTATGGGGAAAGATGTCACATTGCATTTTCCTCAAACTGAAGAAGCTGCCCTCTAAATGGCGTTAAAATATGACCTGATCTAAGCTCAGTCGGGTTATGTTTATACCCTTCTACCTGATATTCCCAGAGCCGATGGTGCCAACGCACCAGGGGCACCTCATGCCACCAACGATATCATTGGAGCTCTCTCTTATCCATACGCTCAACCTCCCATGGGCTATGTTTTTCCTTGGGGGGGGGGGGGGGTGGGGGGCAGCACCTCCTACACTTTTTCCCCTCCTAGTAGCACGTATCCAGGATACGACATGCATCCTATTTTGACCCAACCTCCTATTTACCACAATGTTACCCAACCTCTTTATTATCCTTATCCATAGCTTGGTGCTTTAGCTCATATAGCATTAGCACCTCCGCCTCCCTTGCCTTCTCAACCCCCTCAAAAACAGCCACTGCCCCGTCAGGAGTAGGTGGATGCACAATAGGGATTTGTGGCTACCAAACCACCTGAAGGAAAGGTGGCCACTCAACCTATTCCATCTAGTACCTCTAATTATCAGGTTCTCATGATGAAATATTCCCAACCTCTAACCATAGACATCAATCTTCAGACTTAGTCCCATCAGTACAATAAGCCTCCCACTATGTCTGTCCCTGAGTTGCCTCCTTCGGTCTCTATAGAGCCTCTTTCGACACCGAATGGTGCCTTGCAGATCCCTTAGCCTAAGGCATAGGTTCATACCAAGATACCTAAAGGACCACTATGTCGAAATGCTGCTTCTGGCAAAGCTGCCCATTCGTATAGCATAGTAGATGATTTGGCGCAATCTCCTGCTGCCATTTCAACGCTTGAACTCCTCGAGTCATACCCTTCACAAAGAAAAGCTATAATATCTGCCATGGGCACTGTAGATCCTTTCGAGGATCGATTTATTGTATTTGATTTTGATTGGTCGGAACATCCTCCTCTCCCTACTTCCTTCGCCTTCCAAATCCCAGTCAATATCCGGAATGACAACGTTTCCCAGTGCATTATTGATGAGGGGGCATCCACCTGTGTGATTTTCACTTCGATTTGGAAGAAACTCAGATCACCTTAGTTGGCTCCTTCCACAATTACTCTCCGAGCGTTGGATCGCCATGCCTCCCAGCCCATTGGCTTATTCTGCACTTTTCTTATTACTCTTGTGGGCAAGGCTGTTTGCGTTGACGTAGAAGTCATAGATGCCCCCTTAGATTACAACATTCTATTGGGTCGTAGCTACACCTATGAGATGTCTGTTGTCCCATCTATGGTTCACCGCATGATGTTATTCCCTCATAATGGAAAGATAGTCACCATTGACCAGTTGACATATTACGAACCGAAGTCTCAGAACTCCTTCGAGTCCATCATCTCTTCGGTGGCCAATAAGTAAACCGTCGATCCTTTGAGCAGTGTCTCACCCGGAGTCTACAAAGATTCCTCATTGCTTGGGACATTCCCTGGTCTCCTCCCTCTTGTCTCTGATCCCAGCTCATCGAATGTTTGCATGATGAAATTGTCTCAGGTTGCCCTCAAGTGGCCTACCTCGGCTAGTCAGCAGTCTCCTCGCACCCCGCATCCTACTCTTAGCCCTTTGATTTAGCCTTCTGGACCTTCTCCTCCTAGCCCTTCAGCTAGTATCCATGAGCCTCTTTACCCTCCTGGAACAGTTCCGGCAGGCCTTAACCATTTAGGAGTCATCTCGCCTGGCCATTACCCCTATGGTCAGGTACCGTTCCTAGCTCCTCCCCCAGGAGTGTACACGGTACCTGTCATGGCCACCCTCTCTCTTCCTAACTTGACCCTTGGGATTCCTGTCTGGTACCTTGATCCTCCAGCCACCACCCCGCCTAGTCAACCCCAACCTTATCTTTCTTTGACCCCGATTCAACCGGTCCCCATGATTTCTCCTGCTGCAACAGTGCCTCATCCACCTCAACAGGAACCACCTATTGTTGCGACCAGTTAGGGTAAGAAGGGAAAAATTCGCAAGAAAGCATCAAAAGACAAGGCTGCCTCGAAAAAACCTACCCCCCCTCGCCCTCCAAAGCATACCATCCAGTGTACTTTGTGTGATGTTGTCGGTCATGCCACCCATACTTGTCTGGAGTTTCCTCATCTCAAGCCCATGGTTAATTTCGCATCCTCTAAGTCTACAGTCCCGGAGACCTCTGTTCCTTCCGTGACTGCAGCCAGGACCACATAGGCTATTCACACCAACCACCCCTATGCTTTGTGTGATCTCCATGGCCATTATACACACCTCTATCCCTGCCTTGAAGAGTACCGCTCCTCTTTGCAAGCGGCTCGCCAATTTAAGGCCAGGCACAACAAGTCCACCGCTCCATTATTTGCGTGTTTTTCTTTGGAAAAACTAGAGGACACGAATTCTCCCATGACATTCCCCCTCCTAATGTCGAGATGATGGAGGCTTCATCCACCATTTGCTACCTATCATTATCCATGAGACCCTTGGTGGAAGTCCCCTTGGAGACTTCCCCTGATGTTTTTCCTGACCTCCCTTCAGCAATCACCCTGGGCTCAACATCAGTAGATCCTTTATCTGCTTACTCTTCTATCACCACTTGTGATGATGCGCATGTGAACCTCTCTTCTCATGATGATGAGTCAGGTAGCTTTGTCAGGTGAGGCTGTATTTATTCCACCAGTCACCCCATCTTCTATTACGATGATGACATTATGGAAGTAGTCACCACCCCTGACTTTATCTATCCCCACTTACATCGAACCCATGCAGTCGAACCACATACACCTTGTGGCTATTACATTAACATTGAATTTTTGTGTAAGGGGGCACCCATATTTGAGAAACCAGGCAAAGAAATTCTCCACAACTCTCCTAGTGTATCTGGTCGTGTCGACTTTAGTCCCATTATTATTTCACACTTAGAAGAACCTCTAGAGTCCCATATCACTTCAGATCACTCTAGGGATGATACCCCTCATCCTTCCTTCATAATACATAAAAACCTAGTCCCTTCGACATTGTTGTTAACCAACCTTCGAGGTTCCTGGGAGAGCACCAGTTCATTATCCCCAAATCCTCTCTTTGGGATAGTGACACCATGTATGTCAATCTGGAAACTTAAAGTCCATTTGATTCATATATGTAGTACCAAAAGAGATTGGTAATCCTCCATTCCCTTTCTCAAACTGCATAACGATAACGAAAACAAATGGCGCACCACATCATTAAAATTTGTTTGGATTCCTCTTTTTTCTAAATACATTTTGGCATGACCACAACATGCTTGGGGGCACCTATGCCCCTCAACCATAAAAATCCTAGATCTCAGCCAAAAATAGAAATGAAACCCCCTTTCTCTGACACATCACACTTTTCAAGTCATTTCTTGGGACAAGTCGCAGTTTTCTTCCTAGTACCTGCTACCCAGGTCGCATAACAGACCCCTAAAAGTGCGACCTGGCCTGTTCATGAGCTCTGGTTACCTAAACTGAACTTTCATCCACTGAAATGAAAGAGTAGGATTAGGACTCTTACCTGCAACTGATGGATCTCAATTCCAATGGTCAGTTTGTCTGCTATGGTTGCCGCAATATTAAGGGCCTTCTCTCCCCACTACATTCACCACAGCTTCACCTACAAATGAGTGAATTTGGAGGGAAAATGCCTTATTAAAAGAAAACCCCTGATTTTTCTTTCACCTACTGCATCCAAACCGTAGCTTAGGTTGACGAACCGTCTATACCATTGGAAAGTTCTCACCGAGCCCTCAAATGGGTATCTGTTAGTTTTTAGTGACTCGATACTCCATGAGGACACATTTTTTCCATGAAGTGTCACTTCACCCCTCCTAAAAATTGAATTTATTCACTTGCAACACTCGTACCAGGGGCACCACTTTGCCTCCATACTTTTCCATGCTCATGTCGACTTTCGTCATGAGTTACCATCTTGTACTCATGTTTGTATGGTCCCCATTAGACCTTTTCTGTGTGGCAGCACCATCAAGTCACCCTTGTTTAGAGCATCCGAGTTAATCATCATTACATTCATGGAATCTATCCTGAGTCCTTTTGCATCCTGCTATAGTCTTCATCCTTCACTGCTTGGTCCCTCTCTCATGTAGCACACTATGGACTTCAGTTCCACTATCCCCTATCCCTCATGATATTGTGTCAGTCGTTGTTAGGTCATCCATGCCATATTTTATCTAGCAAGGGAAGTCGTTCGTTCGCTACTCAGTCCCCTCCATTTCATCATCATCATTGGTGTTAATCTGTTAGTCACTCTACTATTTTCTCTAGTGCCTTAGTTGAGGATCCCTTATTGCCTCACCTATGGTAGACCTCCTTCTATTGACATCAGCTCATTCATTCCAGAAGACAAGTCTCGAGGGCGATGTACCTTGGTTCTAGCTTCCACTCTTTTTCAGTGCCTTGGATCAGGCAAAGGGACTCCTTATTTCCCTTTGACTTGATTTTGTCTCAGCTCTAGCTCCTTTCAGCATGATCGAGATCCATATACTCAATGGTTTAGTGATGCAGCAGCTGACATCGGTGATTCCTGGGTGTGTGTGAGATGTCTCAACCCTCATGAGTGCGTGGCCCTATAGGTAGCCCCCCACACACTCGAATGACCTCTTCATTACAGCCTTCAATACAACTCCATACATTTGATGATGTCGGCCTCAGCCGCTTGCATCGCATTTTTGTTTACATGTATCAGTCAGATTTTCACAGCTCTTTCCTGTTTTCAGGGGCATCTGGGTTGCATTTATATCTCATGTACTTAGATATCATTGTACAAGTCCTGGCTATTATTCGAGTCACAATATTTATGTGGGATTCATTATCGTGTTGTTTATATGGCTCATGTTTATGCCAGCATGTTCTATATTGGCCAGTCTCATGGTTTTCTGGACGCCATATTGTTTGTACTTTTTCCTCAGCTGGCATAGGTATGCCTCTCCCACCGCTTATAGCACAGGTACTCACTCATCAAAAAGACTTTTCACACCTTTAAGTCTCACCTCCTCAGGGTCTAGTTCTTTCAGCTCTTTGGTCTACCTTATACCTTTCTCTCTTTGAGTTCCCCTTCGATGTCTAGTGATTGAGTTCTTACAACGTACCTCGGTCATACGATTAGCTCCTAATGCTCGCATGCTGGGGGGCAATCTGTTACACCATTTTTTGGTCATCTAACCTATTATCATTATATGGACCCAAGTACCCCATATAAGACCAATTTTACCCTAAGTAAAATTGCTTTCACTATCAAAATAACTTAGTAAACAACCTTTCCTAAGTTGTTTATGGTCTAAACAGGAAACCCCATGAGGAAATATTAAATAAATATACATTTTTTTTATTATCCTCAAGGAATAATTAGTTAAACAACGATTTAATTAATATTCCTAGTTATATTTAACCCAAAATAAGAAAATTAATTAGACAAATAATTATTTATCTTATTATTTTCTAAGAATAATTATTTAAACCTTATTTAAATAATATTCTTTGTTAAATATGACTAAATCACCCTTAAATAATTAAATAAATCATTATTTATTTGATTATTACTCAACCACATCCTTAAAATGATAAATAAATCATTTATTTATTTATTATTTACAAATAAAGGGATTTGGCCCAAGACAAATTCCTTTTCCCTCCAACAAATATAATAAAATGTTCCATAAAAGTTGGATCTTGATTTGGTTAATAATATTTTAACTATGCACCAATATCTAGAATAACTTAATATTTTGTTATAAATAGAAGGGTTTTCCCATTCATTTACCACCTTTTTTTGCCTAAAGATCACTCTGGATCTATACTTTTGGTCTGACTATTGATCCACCATCATAGTCAGATTTTTCTACTATTTTTGTTTGTGTTTTCTACACCATCAAGGGAGAGGAATTTTAGATCTAAAGTGCCGAGGAATTACAAGAACCCATCCCATTGTGGAGAACAGGGAACACCCTGTTGTGTTTTCCTCCCAGGTGCCATTAATAAAAAATTCATTTGATATATTCGTGTCTTGTCTATTGGATGCATGGAGTAAATCTTGTTTTTTTTACTGTTTTATGTCTTCTAATGCATAGATCTATATTTTTTCAGCATTTATCTTGACCACCTAACTGCTGATCTGAAGATATTAGCAGTCATTTCTGCTGTTAGGGCTATTTGTTATGTGCAGCTAAAGTGGTCTTTTTTCGTACGCTTGGAATTAAGATTCATACTAACAACAATATAAATAATTTTTTTACAAAAGTTTGGACTCTGATCCTCTTTGAAAAAAATTCAATTTCCAATTTCTACAATCACACCTATGAGTCTTTTAGGGTTCCAACCATAGATAAAGACTCCAATCCTCAATTTGACCAGCCTCCAACTTATACTTCACCAAGAACCAACATGGTATACTTGATGAATCCAATCCTTTTGGAAGATAGCCCTCTTAGCTCGTTCATGCTCTAACTTGGTATTCTTGAGGACTACAATCCTGTAGGGAAGTAACTTTTTTCTTCAAGATAGGATTAATAATTATTCAAAGCTTCCAATGTCTCTTGCAACAAGCCCTGATAATATCTTTAAGTTCACCTTCAATAATACTCTCAATTAATTTCCAAAGTACTTAGCTCATCCTTGACAACTTTAAAAATCACATAAGTTGTATCCAAGACTCTTCATGATATTCAATGAGGTTTCTCCAAGATTAATCCATGAGGATTTAATCACACATCAATGTTTCCAAGAATTCCTCCAAGATCAACTTCTACAAGTGTCTTTAACATGTATTCAACAATGTTTGATGTATTCAATAAGCTACTGCAAGGCAATCGCCAAGGTAATATGGACTTATAGATAACTCTCGAAGTTATGGTGAAGGCTATGCTAAGACAACTCTAAATTCATTTCAAGATGTAGATCAAAATTTCCATAAATAATTATACTAAAATATGCTTATATAATATCAAAATGTTTCCTCAAAACCTTCCCAAGACTATGCCTAGTATATTACTTCAAGGTATCTTGAATAAGTTGTTACAAATTTATCATCAATTGGTTTAGTAGTGCCTTAAATTGTTTTTCCTCTAAAATTATGCAATACATTCAACCTTTAATGTATGTAGTACATTGTCAATCCAAAAATGTGGCCAAATTTAGGCTCTTCAATAAGTCTGCAAAAAAATGCTCTGCTAGATGCTTCTTCAAGTTCCAAAACATTACTCACAGGTCCATAAAATTCCTAAAAGGAGATCACTAGTTTGATGTTATCACAAGTCAGAGAGGAATCTTAACAATTCAGAAGTGTACAATCGAAGGTAGATAGAATAGGCTCAAATAAAAGTCTCCAAAAATATTCAACAAACAATCTGCAGCTAATCTAGCACATGCCTGCAAATAAAAAATCAACTTATCCACAACTTTGTGGTACAGTTGTCACAATCCCAAACTACAAGTTAGTTAACAAGAGTGATTAGGTTTGAACTGTATGATGCTTAAATTTTGAGTTGTAAGAAAGATATACAGATATGAACTATAGTTCCACTGGTCTAGAGAGACAGTGTCATGAATGAACAATAGGTTCCAAAAATATCTATCAAACATATGTAATAAAACTATGACATCTATAAATCCCTTTATACAAATCCTCATAGGTTCGTTAAAAATCCCTCAAGATCATAATACGATTCTTCTTCACATAACTAAGGTAAAACCAATTTAAATTTGCATAGATTAGTGAAATTTATTGTGCGAGATCTCAAAAAACATTCAATGTTATTTTTATGGTATTCCTTCACTCCTTGATTTGTATTGATCCTATGTTTCTTGGTGTATTACTTTTTTGTACAAATGAGTCTAAGGTGCCAAACAAGGTTTTTATTGTTATGTGCTTTGATAGGAGCTGACTGATGAATTGGTGCATCGAACCAACATCAATTTCCGAGTGTTACTCTTATGTGATATACACCTCTACTTATGCTCTTTCTTCTATGATGACATCATTACCTATGCTAGTTTCTTTTTCTTGCTTCATCTTTTCAATTATTGCAATATTTTTTTATTGGTGAAATGTTCATGTCTATATTTATTTTCTTGTGTGAGTTTTTATTATGTACATATTCATTCTGTTTTCTTGTATATGTTTCTAGGAATAGGGTTACAATTTATTTATATGTGGATTTAGGGCTTTAGGGATTTAGGGCTTAGAGCTTTATGTGCTTAGGGAGTCACATATGTATTAGGGAATCCCAAGCTTTCTTAAGCAAGGTCTTCTAGATTATCGTTTTAATTATACATTCATCCATTGGGATTCATTCTAGAATTTTCCATCGAGTCAATGCTAGGGTTAGGCCATCATGCATAGGTTTTCATACTAGGTTTTGTTAGGTTTTCACGTTAAGTGCTCTTTCACATGATTTCTTCATAGATTATGGTTATGGAACTTTCAAATAGACTATTATATCATATAGAGTTAGGGTTTCATAATTTTCATTAGTCATATAGGTTTTGGACTTAGGGTTATGGTTTCACACTTATGATTTTCATATAGGGTTTTCTTCAATGATGCACCTAGGGTTTATCATATTGACATCAATGGAAACTTTACCAACAATCATCCCTTTGTAATTGATGGAAATAACTCCTATTTTCAGTATTCTCTCCCCCCTTGAAATTAATGGAATATGGGGTGGTTCTATGACAATGTTTTTTCATCAAGTGCTCCCCCTATCATGCTTCGTCTTATCCATGTTGCTTCATCAAAAATTTGTTTTCTTCATCAGAGCTAGTTCTCCATGATAATTATGTTTCTCCCTGTGTGATGATATTTCTCTTCTTGCGATAGAGTTTCTTGTTTCATTCTTAATCATAGTGTTTGACTTGCGCTCCCCTAACAATATGCGTGACCTTATTATGATGCTCTTAAGTTGATAAAAAACAAGTATTGATGCCTATAGAATTTAAGAAATATTTCATATTTTGTTATTCTAGTGCAAGATGCTTCCTTCTCCAAACATTTGTGACTCTTTACCCATGCTTGCTTAATGATTCTCAAGATTTTCTAGGGACCAATTTTAATTGTCCACATCTAGCTAAATGTCCAATAATATGGAATTTCAAGCATTCAGTTGTGTACATGAATGATGGAGAATATGTAGGTGTGCATACTTCAGTATCTCATTTGAATCTTACTTCTTAGAAATAAATTAGAGCCATCTTTTTTATATTTCTTGGAATCCTTTTCCATGTGCCTAAAAGTTTTGTAATAGTAACAGTAACCAAGGAATATAGTTTGATGCCTAGAATATGAGGATTGTCTTGGTGCACTTTTGTAATTATTATTCCTTGAAATTTATTGAGGATATTTCTTTCTACTTTCATCGTTTATATTATCAAAATATCTTCTTGGATGATAGGTATACTATTATTTTGAATCTTCTACTTGTTTTTGTTGGAACTGAGGGAATTTGTAAAAAACTTTATCCAAAATTAAACATGAAAGCAATAAAATATAGATATAACAATAAATAAAGAGACACAGTAGATATAACAATAAATAAAGAGACACAGTAGATATAACACTTCATTTCATTAATCAAAGAATTGAAATATGCTTACATAGATAATGGAAATAAACTAGCTCAAGCAATGGTAGCTTATCTCTAAGAAGAGATGTGGCAGCTTCCTGCCTCTCAAATTTGTTACAATAAGGCTTAAGGTTGATTTTATGACTAAATAATAAGGGAAAACACTAAACAACTAAATCCCTAACCCCGAGAGATCAAACACCAAGAGTTTGTGTGCCTCGTTGGGGTTAGTTTGCCAACCCACTTCCATGGGTTGTAACTTGGTGATATTAATTATGTTTGGCCCTTACGATACATCGTTGGGAATATCTCTTTGATCACTACAAGATTTGTGCTAGGATCCTCCCTATGGCTACAAGGTTGTTTTGGACCTCAAAAAAGTGTTGTTTAGGGGGTCAAGATTGCTATTAAAGTTGAAGACCCAAAGCATGCTAAAAATAGTAAATGAAACATACTGGAGGTCTAGGTGGAATATACTGGTAGTCAAAAATATCTTCCTATATCAATCCAACCTCTGTAGGATACAATGGTATGTAATGCATGTAGAGAGTCGACGAGGTAATGCAATTTCAGTTGAACATGGTCCCTCAGGGTGAACCACTTGCCCTAGTCAAGGAGATGGTCTCCTTTGAAAACTTAATATATTTGGATCCTATATTAGTGAGTATTCTCTATTTATGTGTCCACGATACGATTAGTTCTAGAATGTTCCATATAGTATTCATTTAACTTTATTTGCGTGATTTGTTTTGCAATTTCGAATGTATCTAGCAATGGTGGAAAGTATGTCCGAAGGTAGTCCAAATTGAGCACTTGGTGCAAACCAAGGAATGGTATACTGTTGACCTAGAAGTAATTTTCCTCTACAACTTTACGGATGGTTTATGGTAGATATTGAAGTGGGATAAGATTGTGATGGGGCCCAACCTGGAGCTCGTCGTACAAACGTACCCAAAATTTTTTGCCCACCTGGAACTTGTGTAGAACCTAATGTTGATCATGGTGATGCTTGTACTTAGCATTAGATTTCTCCAATATGTCATGGAAATACAAGCAGATCTGTTTAATATTATCAATGAAGCTCTTAGCCCTTATAACTAAGGTCTAGAGAGGAATCAAATATTCCTCAGTAGCTACAAATGGTATGGCTACATTAATGGGACACAATGGTTCGAATCCCAACCCCACCTGAAAGGGGTTGTGGCAAGTTGAGATATCTAGGGATATGTTGTAGTTACTCTCAAAAGATGAGAGTATTTCATCCCATGTGTGTGGATACTACATATTGTACATACATAAAATGTCGATGATCACCATGTTGATGACCTATGCTTCGCCATCAGTTTGGGGGTGGAAAGTTGTGCAATTCATGAGCTTCGTATCCAACATCAATAAGAGACTTACCTCAAATGTACCTGGGAATTTGTTGTCCCAATATGAGATAATAGACCTTTGGATCCAAAATTCTACCCAAACTCTTTCAAAGAAGAGATTAGTAGTGGTTTATTTTGTGATACTCTTCTTGCAGCCTGCCAAAATTACAATCTTAGGTAATATGTCGGTGACCATTAAAACACATTTTTTTCCATGGTTATTAGAGGTAATGCCTACCATGAATCTATGGAGATGGATTCCCAAGGTCGACTAGGACTAAGAAGAGGAGAATATAGGCCTTGCTTCTTGATGGTTAGTTTGGCAATGAAACAGATAAGGGAGGACATGTTGTACTTTCCATCATCCCGTCGAAGGTTCGGCCAATAAAAATACTTATGTAGCACCTCCCAAATCATCTTGGAAAAATTGATTCAAGTAACAAATAGGTGTCCTAGGTGGAATAATAATGAATCCTAAACGCAAAAAATGGAATCTTCCTTTCCTTGTAGGGGTGTCTCGTATGTTTTTACAAAGTATAGATCACTCTTGAAAAGATACATCCACCTCGAAGTCTCGTGCCAACAAGAGTTGAAAAAAGTGGTAAACACCATGATTAGTAGTCGGTTTAGGTAGTGTGAAACATTGTTGGTTCTCCCCTTCTTGTAATTAATTTTCAAATGGAACTATTGCATGTATGCGAATAATTTATGATGGTAATCATTATGCAACTTCCCTTTGTCTATATGAATAGTATTGGTCAGTGATATATGTGGATGACCATTTCCTTCTCGAGAATGTAATGCTTTCATTGTCGACATGCCTACATAATGAAAAAAATCTCTTTTTCATGCTGAGAAAAACTTCACCAATAGTATAGTCAGAGGCATCTATCTCAATCTCAAATAGTTGTTGCAGATATAGTAATGTGAGCAGTGGTGAAAAGAAAAGGTGATGCTTCAACTCGGAAAATGCCTTCTTTCGGGATTCATACCAAAAGTAATTTTCTTTCAATCCCACATTAGTGACTTTAATTAAAGGCCATTTGATATGAGAGAACCCCAACACAGACCTGCAGTAGAAATTGGAAGGAACCAAAAATCTACTGAGCTCTATTAGAGTCGATGGGGCTGAGTAGTCCCGGATGACTTGTATATTGGCTAGGTCCACATGCACACCCTGCTAATCAATGATGTACCATTGATATTGAAATTGGGTTATAAAAAAAGTTAATTTCTCCAAATTGGGACATAACTTGTGTTGTGACACGATTTAGAGGACATGTCAAATATGGTGGATGTGACCTTCCCAACTCTGGCTGAAGATCAGGATGTCATCCAAATATACCACTATGAATGAGTTGGCCATGGGTCTCAACATGTCATCCATAACCTTCATTAAGGTTTTCAGGACATTCTTCAACCTAAATGTTTCATGACGAGCCATTCGAAAAGGCCCTCCTTCGATTTGAAGGCAGTCTTCCACATATGAGAGTGTTCGAATGGTACCGATGATACTCGGACATAAACTCAGCCTTGCTAAAGTATTCCCCCCCATTGAGCTGGTCCAAAAGGTTATCAATATATTGGTTTAGATATCTATTATAGAAAAGGATCTTTTTTAATGCTCGATAATAAATATAGAGACTCCAGGTCCCTTCCTTATTTTCTACCAACATGATGAGGATCCCAAAGGGTGATGGAATTGACTTGATGTGTCCTTTTTGTAACAGATCCTGAATCTCCCTCTTGATTTCATCATTCTCTAGAAAAAAGTGTCTATAAATTGGTCTATTGGGTAGCGGTGCCCCTAGTGTTAGATCGTTGTAGTGCTTGACCTAACAGTGTAGAGGTACCCTCGTGGGTGAGGTGAAGATGTCCTTTTACTCCTCTAGGACCTTATTTATCTATTGATGTCATGTGGAGGGGTAGTGTATATATTTATTGGCCATAATATTCTTCTTTCCCTCAGGGTAAATCACCAAGAAAATAAATTCTCGATCTGGGAAACGATCTTATAGTATTTCTTCGCAGTGATCAATGAGATGGTGGTAGGCGGTGCTACTTCGAGTATCATGTACAAATTATTTCCAAAAGTATTAATAATAGTGAAAGTTCTAAAATTGTACACAACATATCATTTCCACAAGAATGGTTTGCCTAATAATACATCACACAATTCCATTGGAGAAACATCACGTAATACATCATCTTTGAAGGGAAGACAACATTGTTGGTTGATGCAGAGATCTCGTCCTTAGTGAAGCCACTCGATGGTGTAGGGATAAGGGTGTGCTCTGGTTGGTAGGCCTAGCCACTTCATGATCTCTACTGAAATAAGGTTCTTTTGGCTCCCATTATTGACAATGAACCACAAAAGAGAAACCTTCACCCACATATATGAGTGGAAGAGGCGATCCCCCTCCCCTAGATCTTTAGGCTCATTCTTCTAGATCTTGGTGGTGGCAAGAATCACACTGGGCTCCGCATCAATATTATTATTCCTTTTTCCATGCCCTTTGTTTGGTTTTTACTCAGAGTTGCAACATGCATCTCATTCATAAGCCTTTAGCTTGGCCACGAGTGACAACCTATCCTAACACTAAATTTTGTTGTGAGTGGGGCTCCTATGGAATTCACACCATTTTTCCACGTCCTTCTTTATTTTCATGGTTTTTTTCTTTTCATGCGACTTTGCTGGGTTGTATTGGGTCATATTGCCTTGCCTTTGTCCTTTTTTATGTGGTTTATATTTGTGTTTCCCTTGCTTCATATTCTCATATCGAAAGCCTCGCTTCTTCTGTTTAAATTTTTGCTCGATCTTGACAATGTATGAAGGAGATTTGTAGGAACTCCATCTCATACTGGAGGTACTTGTGTAAAAATACACGGTACTTGAGTACCAAATTTCACTGAATATCCTTGATACCCAAATTCATTCAAAGGGTATGAAAAATATTTCTGAAATTTGACATGCCTTGTTCCCTGCCCTATCGTAGCATGGTCCACTTTATGGATTTATCCTCATGGCTCAAAAAACGTTAATTTTCCTTCTTGTTGGAATCCTAGGAAGAATTCCAAGTCGGTGTGGCTAAAACTAACGAGGTTTCATTCTCGTCCCTCTTCTAACAGTAGGTTTTCCACCAATACTTGACATGGGGGGTGGCTTATTTGACCTTAAAATATGCGGATGTCAAAGTTAACTTATACCTTAAATGGAGTCATCCTTCCAGAGTTTTTGTTGGAAGAAGATGTGTCGCCTCTAGAAAAATTTTCCATCATCATGTTCCTCAGTCGCTTGAGGGATTCTTTAAGAAATATTTTGAAAGGATCTCCTGCCCCCTCGTATTTATTTTCTTTTGACATGGGAGGGCGTCAGGTTTTGTGAGGTTAGTCTTCCAAAGGTTCAACCAATTCGAACCCTAACTCCTTATATTGTGACCTCATTGGGGAGATGCAATGAAAAGTAAAGAAAGAGCAGACTTCTCTGATACCACTATTATGAATTTAGACAAGAATGAAACAGAATAAGAATATAACCATAAATATAGAGATGCAACAAAAATATCACTTAGTTTCATAATATCAAAGAACTGAAATATGTTTACATACAAAATTTAAATAAATTAGCTTGGGCGATGGTAGCTTATCTTTGAGAAGAGATGTGGCGGCCACATGAAATTGAATTCTGTTACAATGAGGCTTAATGGCCTTTTTATTATTTAACAATAAGTGAAAACCAAAAAAAATCAAAACCCTAACCCGAGATGGAACACCAAGAGTTTGTGGGCCTTGTTGGGTTTAGTTGGACAACCAACTTTCTGAGGTTGTTACTTGGTAATATTAACTCTATTTGGAAGGTATGGTACCTCATTGGAAACATAACTTCAAGTACTACATGATATATGGTAATAATATGGCTACAATGCATCGCCTACTACGGACCTCAAAAAATGGTCGTTTAGAGGGTCAAAACTCCTTCAGAAGTTCACAACCTGAAAAATACTAAAAATAGTAAATGCTGCTATGAACAAGGAAACTGATGAAAATAGCAGGAGATCTAGGTGAAATGAGAAGGTGACCACCAATATCCACCTTGATCAACGTTCAATCTTCTCCACATTCTTGTATTTTGATGAACAAGGTTTTGCATCCCTTTTGCTGGATGACTTAGCTAAATATCCAAGGCGAGATTTGCCAATAAGGTATCATTGATCAACTTCTATATTTATGAAATAAATAACTTCTTTCATATTCTCAGAGTCTTCATATTTCTTTGTCAATTGACTCTACATTTCTTCTTTAATCCTTATTGCTTTACATTCTTGGATTTTAAGAGAGATGACATATAATTTCATTCTAAATATTTCTTCATCCCTTTCCTTCAACTAGTGTATCGTGATCTTTTTTTCCTTCTCTTCTTCATCAACTTGTTCTTTTAGTAGGACCAATTATTTTTTTAGCTTATTATCTTCAACTGCTTGAGTTTATTTTTTTTCTTTTAGTTGAGATTTTAGGGAAGTGACTTCTTCTTTATACTGTCTAATTTCTAAATTATCTTTCCTCAATTATTGAGACCTTTCTTTCACAAAATTTTCCAAATTGTCTTACTTTCATGTTGCTTTGTCTAATTGTTTTTTCATGGATATCATTTCTTCATGACTTTTGTTTTTGCGTCAAATAATCCTTAATTGTGTATATATCCTTATCCCTATTTTGTATTTTATGCCTTAAACGGATATGTTCCTTTTTCTTCTTGTCAATATCATGATCAACATATTGTACTTGATTTTTGAGTTCCTCATTTCCATTTTTCAAACTACTTATCTCTTCTAGGATAGCTACACACTTTGTCTTGAGATATATTTAAATTTCTACTTCAGAGTTATCTTCATCATCATATTCCTTTATGCACTTGGTTCATTCATATTTTCTTTCACTTGCCTTCTTTGGTTCATCTTTGTGCTCTTTTCCATCATACATTTTATCAGAGGTCAAACCCAACAATCCTTTTGAGTGAATATCTTGAAGATTCTTCTGAAGATCTTTTACTAAAGAGAATATCTCCACTTCGAACTTTATAGGATTTGGTAGACCACTAAAAATGATTTTTATAGATTTTGTATCAAACTCTTTTCACTCCTCTGAGCTTCCAATAGTTATTTAATTCCATACCTAAAATCCATGAGCCATAAAAAAGAATTTGATATTTTTTATTCATGACTCATAGCTTATCCCATTGAATAGTGGACCTTTCCCAACTTGATTTATTATTTTTTTCATGATGGAAGAAGAGAAAATTTTAGAGGGTTAAGAGGCATTCTTCCTCTATTTTTCCATTTTTTTTCTAAAGATATACCATCGAGTTATTAGGTTGTTCTTGAGGTACTAGATCTAATACCAATTGTTGTAAATAGGAAGGTGGGGTGTGAATTAGTATTTTTTTTACAAATATTATTTTTATTCCATTTAAGATCACTTATAAACATGACACAAAATTTACAATAACAAGATAGATTATTTTATTAAAAACAAATGGCGAATCGAAAATCTATTAGAAGAATTCAACTTCCAATTTGTACAGTCACATCTATGATTATTTTAGGGTTTGAACCCTATATGAAGACTCCAATATTTAATTTCATTAGGCTCCATCTTGTACTTCACGAAGCAGCAACTTCGTCTTGTTGAGGACTCCAATCCTTTAAGGCTACAACCCTTTGAACTAGCTCACGCTCCAATTCGGTCTTCTTGAGGACTACAATACTCTACAAAAATAACCCTATTCTTTAGTTAAACAACAATTTAATCAATATTCCTGGTTATATTTAATCCAAAATAAGGAAATTAATTAGATAAATCATTATTTATCTTATTATTTTCTAAGAATAATTATTTAAACCTTATTTAAATAATATTCTTTGTTAAATATTAGTAAATCACCCTTAAATAATTAAACAAATCGTTATTTATTTGATTATTACTCAACCACATCCTTAAAATGAAAAAGAAATCATTTATTTATTTATTATTTACAAATAAAGGGATTTCGCCCAAGTTAATTTCATTTTCCCTCCAACAAATATAATAAATATTCCATAAAAGTTGGATCTTGATTTGGTTAATAATATTTTAATTATGCACCAATATCTAGACTAACTTAATATTTTGTTATAAATAGAAGGGTTTTCCCATTAATTTACCACCTTTTGTTGCCTAAAGATCACTTTGGATCTATACTTTTGGTCTGACTATTGATCCACCATCATAGTCATATTTTGCTACTATTTTTGTCTGGATTTTCTACACCATCAAGAGAGAGGAATTCTAGATCTGAGGTGCTGAGGACTTACAAGAACCCATCCCATTGAGGAGAACAGGGAACACCCCCTTGTGTTTTCCTCCCAAGTTCCATTAATACAAAATTCACTTGATATATTCTTGTCTTGTCTATTGGATGCATGGAGTAAATCTTGTTTTTTTTTACTGTTTAATGTCTTTTAATGCATAGCTCTAGATTTTTGCAGCATTTATCTTGATCACCTAACTGTAGATCTGAAGATATTAGCATTCATTTCTGCTACTAGGGCTATTTGTTATGTGCATCTAAAGTGGTCTTTTTTCATACGCTTGGAATGAAGATTCATACTAACAACTGGTGACTCCACACAGGTTTACGATTACGACCGCTATCGTTTTTATGATCCTTGCATATCCAGCTGCTTTAAGCCCTAGTATTTCTCTTCAGCCCCTTGTTTTTTCTTTTCTTGATGTTTTTTTTAACCTATAAAACCCTAAAACGATAAAAATTATGTGTTCCGTGTCTCTTCAAACCTATTGCGCAGGTGACAGACATCAGCAGCAACTGAGACAGAAAATTTTTCTGAAACCTACCGCTAAGAGTGCTAGAACTGCAGGTCATACTTTTTTGCCCAAACCCTATGACCTAGACTTTTAGGGCGCACTTTTCAGCCCAAAAACTGCGACCTCTGCTGAAAACAGGTTAGAAACTATGACCTGGACTTTTTGCAGGGATTTCTCTGAAAGTTTTATGGGTTTGTCTGAGCCTCTATTCAGGGTTGCCTAGCCTCAGTCTTCGCTAGTTTTTGAGCTGTACTTCTTTTGTTTTGCTCAACTAAATGGGAACCTATCCCCCTAGGGATTCAGTACCTTCCACTTTTTGTAGAAGAGTTTTTGTTGTTGCAGGTTGTCTGAAATTGCAGAGTCTTCGGCCTTTTTTTTAGATCTGATACCTCACCTTCAGATCCGCTTCTGATTGGCTTTTTATCCATCCAAATCACCTCATCTAGATTTTTTTTGGTTTTCCTCTAATGTTTACTCTGTTTCCCTTCAGGAGATAGCCTTTCGCCACCTTTTTTACAACAATTTTTCCTCTGATTTGTTGCTATTTTCTGCATCACTTTCTAGCATATTTTGTCTTTTAGATCCCTGTCCCTCTTTACCTTAGATCTATTAGCCTTTTTTTTTAGTGTGTTTTGATTAGTTTTTCACTCACCTATAGACTAGTTGTTGAGAGACATGCCTCCTTGGGTTTAGATTATTGCATTATTAGCTGTTTATTTTCTTTTTTTGCAGGTCTATATACTATCATTTGCAGGTTTATTTACAGCTATACAACACACTTTTTATTTTTCTCTACAAACGTCTAGGTTTCAAAATTAAAATTTACACACTTTTACACACACACCCTAATAAAAAAAGGGCTTGGTTAAAATTGCCAAGAAAAGACTCTAAAACATTGAAATCAATTGATCATGCACCTCTCTGCCCTTGTTTTGACATTGTAAGCAGTTGATCCTGCACCTCCCTGCCCTTGTCAGTGTCTTTTTCCTTTGTGCCATGTTTGTGTCGTCACCATTGCGTGACCAAGGCGTTTATCTCGGAGACTTTTTGGCCTTCATCCTCAGTTTTCGATAGGATGAATTACTCCTCCGCGTAGGATTCACGTTAGTCCTCCAACGAGTCTGCACACTGACTCTTCTTCTAGCCCTTTGTGTTCTCCTTCTCGCTACACCTTTCGCTCTCCCCCTAACACCTTCAGCATGTCTAGTGCAGTACCTAATGTTGGTGGTAACCCCAGCCCTGAAGCTGAGAATACCACTAGTGGGACCGCAATAGACACTACCCCAGCTGCACCCTTGCTGCCCTTCATGGCAGGCCTAAGCCTCCCCGATTTTGACCAGTTGATAAACGACCCTGTACACCATGACACTAGTTGGTCTGCTATGCCAACAAAGCTCCCTTCAGACATCCCAAAGTTTGAAGGCCTTGCTAGAGAAGATCTTTCAAATCATATTCGATCTTTACACATGTGGTGTTCGTCTAAATCCATTATCGATGACTCTATCCATCTTCAGTTGTTCCAACGAACGCTTACAGGTGAAGCTTCTAAGTGTTATGTTGATCAGGCCACTTCCTCTCATTGAACCTTTGCAACTCTTACCGGGTATTTTTTTTCTTACTTCCAGCTTCCCCTTTGTTATGACACTGGTATCAAAATTTTGACTTCTTTCCATCAATCATCTATGACCCGCCTATCCGATCATGTCTAGGAATGGCAGAGAAGAAAGGGCCTATGTGAATCCCATACCTTCGAAGACCTGTCTACATGGATTGGTTCCTTAGATCTCTCTTGCCTCTTATCGGGATAGATGTCGCATCACATTTTCCTCAAACCAGCAAAGCTACCCTCCAAATGGCGTTAAAATATGACCTGATCTATGCTCAGTCAGGTTATGTTTATACCGTTTTACCTGATCTTCCCAGACCCGGTGGTGCCAACGCACCGGGGGCACCTCATGTTGCCGACGGTATCATTGGATATCTCTCTTATCCATACGCTCAACCTCCCATGGGCTATGGTTTTCCTTGGGGGAGGGGGGAAGCACCTCCTGCGCTTCCTCCCTCCCAGTAGCACGTATCAACGATACAACATGCCTCCTCTTTTGGACCAACCTCTTGTTTACCACACTATTACCCAACCTCCTTATTATCTGTATATGAAGCTTGGTGCTCTATTTCCTCCAGCATTAACACCTCCGCCTCCCTTGAATTCTCAACCCCCGCAGCAGTAATCACCACCCCCTCAGGAGCAGGTGGATGCATAGTAGGGATTTGTGCCTACGCAACCACTTGAAGGATAGGTGGCCACTCAACCTCTTCCATCTGGTACCTCCGATTACTAGGTTCTCATGATGAACTCTGCCCAAAATCTAACCGTAGACATTAATCTTCAGACTCGGTCCTGTCAGTACAACAAGCCTCCCGCTATGTCTATCCCCGAGCCGCCTCCTTCAGTCTCTAAAGAGCGTCTTTCATCACCTAATGGTCCCTTACAGATCCCTCAGCCTAAGGCAGAGGTTGATACCAAGATCCCTAAGGTACCACTATGCCGAAATGCTGCTTCTGGCAAAGCTTCCCATTCATATAGCATAGTAGATGATTTGGCGCAATCTCATGCTGCCATTTCAACGCTTGAACTCCTCTAGTCATGACCTTCACAACGAAAATCTCTATTATCTACCATGGGCACTGTAGATCCTTCTGACGATTGATTTATTTTCTTTGATGCTGAACGATCAAAACATCCTCCTCTCCCTGCTTCCATCGCCTTCCAAATCCCAGTCATGGTCCAGAATGCCAACGTTTCCCGGTGCATTATTGACAAGGGGGCATCAACCTGTGTGATGTCTGCTTTGGTTTGGAAGAAACTCAAATCACCTGAGTTGGCTCCTTCCATGATTACTCTCTGAGTGTGGGATGGCCATGCCTCCCAGCCCATTGGTTTATTCCGCAATTGTCCTATTAGTCTTGCTGGCAAGACTGTTTGCGTTGACGTAGAAGTCATAGATGCCCCCTTAGATTACAACATTATATTGGGTCGTAGCTACACCTATGTGATGTCTGATGTCCCATCCACGGATCACCACAAGATGTTCTTCCCTCATAATGGAAAGATAGTCAACATTGACCAGTTGAAATATTACGAACTGAAGTCTCAGAACTCCTTTGATTCCACCATATCTTCGGTGGCCAATAAGAAAACCATCGATCCTTTGATCACCTGGAGTCTACAAAGATTCCTCATTGCTTGGGAAATTCCCTGGTCTCCCCCCTCCTGTCTCTGATCCCAGCTCATCGAATGTTTGCATGATGCAATCATCTCGGGCTACCCTCAAGCGGCCTGCTTCGGCTAGTCAGCAGTCTCCTCGCCCCCCGCAACCTACTCCTAGCCCTTCATCTGGTATCCATGAGCCTCTTTACCCTCCTGGAATGGTTCTTCCAGGCCTTAACCATTTAGGAGCCGTCCCGCCTGGCCATTACCCCTCTGGTCAGATACCAATCCTAGTTTCTCCCCCAGGAGTGTACACGGTACCTGTCATGGCCACCCTCTCTCTTCCTAACTTGACCTTTGGGATTCCCGTCTGGTACCTTGATCCTCTAGCCGCTACCCCACCTAGTCAACCCCAGCCTTATCTATCTTTGACCACGTTTCAATCGGTCCCCATGACTTCTCCCGCTGCAACAGTGCCTTAGCCACCTCAACAGGAACCACCTATTGCTGCGACCACTTCGGGTAAGAAGGGAAAAGCTCGCAAGAAGGCATCAAAAGACAAGGCTACCTCAACGAAACCTGGCCTCCCTCAGCCTCCAAAGCATACCATCCAGTGTGCTTTGTGTGATGTTGGCGGTCATGCCACCCATACTTGTCTGGAGTTGCCTCATCTCAAGCCCATGGTTAATGTCGCGTCCTCTAAGTCTACAGTCCCAGAAACCTCTATCCGTTCCACGATTGCATCTAGGAGCCCAAAGAATATTCACACCAAACACCCCTATGCTTCGTGTGATCTCCATGGCCATTATACAGACCTCTGTCCCCACCTTGAAGAGTACCGCTCCTCTTTGGAAGCGGTTCGCCAATTTAAGGCCAAGCACAATGAGTCGACTGCTCCCTTATTTATGTGTTTTGCTTCAGCAAAAACAGAGGATGTGAATGCTCCCATTGACATTCCCCCTCCTGATGTTGAGATGACAGAGCGTTCGTCCACCATTTGCTACCTATCATCATCCATGAGACCCTTGGTGGAAGTCCCCTTGGAGAATTCCCCTGATGTTTCACCTGACCTCCCTTCAGTGATCACCCTAGGCTCAACATCAGTAGATCCTTTATCTGCTTACTCTTCTGTCACCACTTGTGACGATGCGCATGTGAACCTCTCTTCTCATGATGATGAGTTAGGTAGCTTTGCCACGTCAGGTGGTATTTCTTCCACCGGTCACCCCATCTTCTATTATGATGACGACATTATGGAAGTATTCACCACCCCTAACTTTGTCTATCCCGCCTTACATAGAACTCATGCATTCGAACCACATACACCTTGTGTCCATTACATTGAAACCCAATGTTTGGGTAAGGGGGCACCCATATTTGAGAAACCAGGCGAAGAAATTCTCCACAACTCTCCTAGTGTATCTAGTCGTGTCGAATCTAGTCCCATTATTATTCCACATTAATAAGAACCTCTAAAGTCCCATATCACTTTAGATCACTCTAGGGATGATAACCCTCATCATTCCTTCATATTACATAAACAACCCAGTCCCTTCGACATTGTTGTTAACCAACCAGTGAGTTTCCTGGGAGAGCACCAGTTCATTATCTCTAAATCCTCTCTTTGGGATAGTGACACCATGTATGTCAATATGGAAACTTAAAGTCCATTTGATTCATATATGCAGTACCAAAAGAGATTGGTAATCCTCCATTCCCTTTCTCAAACGACATAACCATAATGAAAACAAATGGTGCACCAGATCATTAAAATGTGTTTATATTCCCATTTTTTCTAAATACATTTTGGCATGACCACAACATGATTAGGCAAACCTATGCCCCTCAACCATAAAAATCCCAGATCTTAGCCAAAAATAGAACTGAAACTCCCTTTCTCTGACAGGTCTCACTTTTCAAGTCATTTCCTGGGACAGGTTGTAGTTTTCTACCAAGTACCTGCTACCCAGGTCGCAGAACAGACCCCCAGAAGTGTGACCTAGCCTGTTCATGAGCTTTGGTTACCTAAACTGAACTTTCATCCACTGAAATGAAAGAGTACGATTAGGCCTCTTACCTGCAACTGATGGATATCAATTCCAATAGTCAGTTTATCTACTATGATCGCCGCAAGATTTAGGGCCTTCTCTCCCCACTACATTCACCACAACTTCACGTGCAAATGAGTGAATTTGGAGGCAAAATGCCTTATTAAAAGAAAACCCCTGATTTTTATTTCACCTGCTGCGGCAAAACCGTAGCTTAGTTTGACGAACCGTCTATACCATTGGAAAGCTCTCACTGAGCCCTCAAATGGATATCTGTTAGTTTTTAGTGACTTGATACTCCACCAGGACACATTTTTTCCATGAAGCATCACTTTACCCCTCCTCAAAATCTAATTTCCTCACTTGAAACACTCGTATTGGGGGCACCACTTTGCCTCCATACGTGTCCATGCTCGTGTCGAATTTCGTCATGAGTTACCATCTTGGACTCATGTTTGTATGGTCCCCATTAGACATTTTCTGTGTGGCAGCACCATCGAGTCACCCTTGTTTAGAGCATCCAAGTTGAGTTATCATTGCATTCATGGAATATATCCCGAGTCCCTTTGCATCCCACTATTGTCTTCCATCCTTCATTGCCTGGTCCCTCTCTCGTGTTGCACACTATGGCCTTCAGTCCCACTATCCCCTATCCCTCATGATATTGTGTCAGTCACTACCATGTCATCCATGCCATCTATGCTCTAACAAGGGAAGTCATCCGTTCGCTACTCAGTCCCGCCCATTTATCATCATTGTTTGTGTCAATCTTTCAGTCACTCTACTATTTTCTCTTGTGCCTTAGTTGAGGATCCCTTATTGCCTCACCTATGGCAGACCTCCTTCTATCGACATCAGCTCATTGATTCCAGAAGATAGGTCTAGAGGGCGGTGTACCATGGTTCCAGCTTCCACTCTTGTTCGGTGCCTCAGATCAGGCAAAGGGACTCGTTATTTCCATTTGACTTGATTGTTTCTTAGCTCCAGCTCCTTTCAGCATGATCGAGATCCGTATACGTGATGGATCAGTGATGCAGCAGCTAACATCGGTGATTCCTGGGTGTGTGTGAGATGTCTCAGCCCTCATGAGGGGGTGGTGCTACAGGTAGTCCCCCACACACTCGGATGACCTGTTCGTTACAGCCTTCAATACAGCTCCATACATTTGATGATGTCAGCCTTAGCCGCTTACAGCGCCTTTTTGTTTGCATGTATCAATCATAATTTCAGAGCCCTTTCATGTGTTTAGGGGAATCTAGGTTGCATTTATATCTCATGTACTTAGATATCATTGTACAAGTCCTGGCTGTTATCCCAGGAAAAATATGTATGTGGGATTCATTATCATGTTGTTTATCTGGCTCATGTTTATGCCATCATGTTCTATATTGGCCAATCCCGTGGTTTTTCAGACGCCATATTGTTTGTACTTTGCCTCGACGGGCATAGGTATGCCTTCCCCGCCACCTATAGCATAGGTGCTCACTCATCAAAGAGACTTGTCACACCTGTAAGTCTCGACTCCTTGGGGTCTAGTTCTTTCAACACTTTGGTCTACCTTATACTTCTCTCTTTTTGACTTCCCCTTCGATGACTAGTGATTGAGTTCTTACAACGTACTTCGGTCATACGATTAGCTCCTAACGCTCGCACGCTGGGGGGCAATCTGTTACACCATTTTTTGTTCATCTAACCTATTATCATTAGATTGACCCAAGTATACCATGTAAGACCAATTTTACCCTAAGTAAGATTGCTTTTACTATGAAAATAACTTAGTAAACCACCTTTATTAAGTTGTTTATGGTCTAAACAGGAAACCCCATGAGGAAATATTAAATAAATATACATTTGTTTGATTTTCATCAAGGAATAATTAGTTAAACAGTAGTATAATTAATAGTCTTGGTCATATTTAACCCAAAATAAGGAAATTAATTAGATAAATCATTATTTATCTTATTATTTTCTAAGAATAATTATTTAAACCTTATTTAAATAATATTATTTGTTAAATATGACGAAATCACCCTTAAATAATTAAATAAATCATTATTTATTTGAATATTACTCAACCACATCCTTAAAATGATAAAAAATCATTTATTTATTTATTATTCACAAATAAAGGGATTTGACCCAGGTCAAATTCCTTTTCCCTCCAACAAATATAATAAAATATTCCATAAAAGTTGGATCTTGAGTTGGTTAATAATATTTTAATTATGCACCAATATCTAGACTAACTTAATATTTTGTTATAAATAGAAGGGTTTTTGCATTCATTTAGCACCTTTTGTTGCCTAAAGATCACTCTGGATCTATACCTTTGTTCTAACTATTGATCCACCATCATAGTCATATTTTGCTACTATTTTTGTTTGGGTTTTCTACACCATGAAGAGAGAGGAATTCTAGATTTGTAGTGTTGAGGACTTAGAAGAACCCATCCCATTGAGGAGAACAGGGAACAACCTCTTGTATTTTCCTCCCAGGTGCCATTAATACAAAATTTGTTTGATATATTCTTGTCTTTTCTATTGGATGCATGGAGTAAATCTTGTTTTTTTACTGTTTAATGTATTGTAATGCATAGATCTAGATTTTTGCAGCGTTTATCTTGATCACGTAACTGCAGATCTAAAGATATTAGCAATCATTTCTTCTGCTAGGGCTGTTTGTTATGCATAGCTAAAGTGGTATTTTTTCGTACGCTTGGAATTAAGATTCATACTAACAACAATATAAATAATTTTTTTAACAAAATTTAGGACTCCAATCCTCTTTGACAACAATTCAATTTCCAATTCCTGCAATCACACCTATTAGTCTTTTAGGGTTCCAACCATAGAAAAAGACTCTAAGCCTCAATTTGACTAGCCTCCAAATTATACTTCAGTAAGAACCAAGATGGTATACTTTAGGAATCCAATCATTTAGGAAGATATCTCTCGTAGCTCGTTCATGCTCTAACTTGGTATTCTTGAGGACTACAATCCTGTAGGGAAGTAACTTTGTTCTTCAAGATAGGATTAATAATTATTCAAAGCTTCCAATGTCTCTTGCAACAAGCCCTGATAATATCTTTAAGTTCACCTTCAATAATACTCTCAATTAATTTCCAAAGTACGTAGCTAGTCCTTGACAACATTAAAAATCACATAAGTTGTATCCAAGACTCTTCATGATATTCAACGAGGTTTCTCCAAGATTACTCCATGAGGCTTTAATCACACATCAATGTTTCCAAGAATTCCTCCAAGATCAACTTCTACAAGTGTCTTCAACGGCTATTCAACAATGTTTGATGTATTCAATAAGTTGCTACAAGGTAATATCTAAGATAATATGGACTTATAGATAACTCTCCAAGGTATTCTGAAGGCTATGCTAAGACAACTCTAAATTAATTTCAAGATCTAGATCAAAATTTCCATAAATAATTATACTAATATATGCTTATATAATACTCAAAATGTTTCCTCAAAACCTTCCCAAGACTATGCCCAGTATATTACTTCAAGGTATCTTGGATAAGTTGTTACAAATTTATCATCAATTGGTTCAGTAGTGCCTTAAATTTTTTTTCCTCGAACATTATACAATACATTTAGCCTTTAATGTATGTAGTACATTGTCAATCCAAAAATGTGGCCAAATTTAGGCTCTTCAATAAGTCTACAAAAAAATGCTCTGCTAGATGCTTCTTCAAGTTCCAAAACATTACTCATAGGTCCATAAAATTCCTAAAAGGAGATCACTAGTCTGATGTTATCACAAGTCAGAGAGGAATCTTAACAATTCAGAAATGTATGATGGAAGATAGATAGAATAGGCTGAAAGGAAAGTCTCCAAAAACATTCAAAAAACAATATGCAACTAATCCAACACATGTCTGCAAATAAAAAATCAACTTATCCACAACTTTGTGGTATATTAGGCACAATCCCAAACTACAAGTTAGTTAACAAGAGTGATCAGGTTTGAACTGTACGATGCTTAAAGTTTGAGTTGTAAGAGAGATATATAGATATGAACTATAGTTCCACTGGTCTAGCAATATAGTGTCATGAATGAACAATAAGTTCCAAAAATATCTATAAAACGTATGTAATAAGTTTATGACATCTATAAATCCCTTAATACAAATCCTCATAGGTCCGTTAAAAATCCCTCAACACCATAATACGATTCTTCTTCACAGAACTAAGGTAAAACCAATTTAAATTCACATAGATCAGTCAAATTTATTGTGCGAGATCTCAGAAAACATTCAATGTTATTTTTATGGTATTCCTTAACTCCTTGATTTGTATTGATCCTATGTTTCTCGGTGTATTACTTTTCTGTGCAGATGAGTCTAAGGTGACAAACGGGTTTTTTACTGTTGTGTGCTTTGAAAGGAGCTAACTGACGAACTGGTGCATCGAACCAACATCAATTTCTGGGTGTTACTATTATGTGATATACACCTTTACTTATGTTCTTTCTTCTACGATGACGTCATTACCTATGCTAGTTTCTTTTTCTTGCTTCATGTTTTCCATGATTCCAATATTGTTTTATTGGTGAAATGTTCATGTCTATATTTATTTTTTTGTGCGAGTTATTTTTAGATATATATTTATTTTGTTCCCTTGTATATGTTTCTAGGAATAGGGTTACAATTAATTTATATGTGGATTTAGGGCTTTAGGGATTTAGGGCTTAGAGCTTTATGTGCTTAGGGAGTCACATGTGTATTAGGGAATCCCAAGATTTCTTAAGCAAGGTATTCTAGATTATCATTTTAATTATATATTCATCCATTGGGATTCATTCTAAAATTTTCCATCGAGTCAATGCTAGGGTTAGGCCATCATGCATAGGTTTTCATACTAGGTTTTGTTATGTTTTCAAGTTAAGTGCTCTTTCACATGATTTCTTCATAGATTATGGTTATGGAACTTTCAAAAAGACTATTAAATCATATAGAGTTAGTGTTTCATAGTGTGCATTATTCATATAGGTTTTGGACTTAGGGTTATGGTTTCACACTTATGATTTTCATATAGGGTTTGCTTCAACAGTGCACCTAGGGTTTATGATATTGACATCAATGGAAACATTACCAACAATCATCCCTTTGTAATTGATGGAAATAGCTCCTATTTTCAGTATTATCTCCTCTTGTGAAATTAATGGAAAATGGGGTGGTTCTATGACAATGTTTCCTCATCAAGTGCTCCCCCTATCATGCTTCGTCTTATCCATGTTGCTTCATTATAATTTTTTTCTTCATTAGAGCTAGTTCTCCATGATAATTATGTTTCTCCCTGTGTGATGATATTTCTCTTCTTGCAATAGAGTTTCTTGTTGCATCCTTAATCATAGTGTTTGACTTGTGCTCCCCTAACAATATGCATGACCTTATTATGATGCTCTTAAGTTGATAAACAACAAGTATTGATGCCTATATAATTAAAGAGATATTCAATGTTTTGTTATTCTAGTGCAACATGCTTCCTTCTCAAAACATTTGTGACTCTTTACCCATGCTTGCTTAATGATTCTTGAGATTGTCTAGGGACCAAGTTTAATTGTAAACATCTAGCTAAATGTCCAATAATATGGAATTTCAAGCATTCAGTTGTGTACATGGATGATGGAGAATATGTAGGTGTGCATATTTTAGTATCTCATTTCAATCTTACTTCTTAGAAATAAATTAGAGCCATCTTTATTATATGTCTTGGAATCCTTTTCCATGTTCCTAAAAGTTTTATAATAGTAACAGTAATCAAAGAATATATTTTGATGCCTAGAATATGAGGACTGTCTTGGTGCACTTTTTCAATTATTATTCCTTGAAATTTATTGATGATATTTATTTCTACTTTCATTGTTTATATTACCAAAATATCTTCTTGGATCATAGGTATACTATTATTTGGAATCTTCTACTTGGTTTTGTTGGAACTGAGGGAATTTGAAAAAATTTTGATCCAAACTTAAACATGAATGCAATAAAATATAGATATAAAAATAACTAAAGAGATACAGTAGATATAACACTTCATTTCATTAATCTCAAAGAATTGAAATATGCTTACATAGATAATGGAAATAAACTAGCTCAAGAAATGGTAACTTATCTCTAAGAAGATATGTGGCAGCTACCTGCCTCTCAAATCTGTTACAATAAGGCTTAAGGTTGATTTTACGACTAAAAAATAAGGTAAAACCCTAACCCCGAGAGATCAAACACAAAGAGTTTGTGTGCCTCATTGGGGTTAGTTTGCCAACCAACTTCCATGGGTCGTAACTTGGTGATATTAATTATGTTTGGGGCTTACGATACATCGTTGGGAATATCTCTTTGATCACTAAAATATTTGTGCCAGGACCCTCCCTATGGCTACAACGTTGTTTCAGACCTCATAAAAATGTCATTTAGGGGGTCAAAACTGCTTTGAAATTTGAAGACCTGAAGCATGCTAAAAATAGTAAATGAAACATACTGGAGGTCTAGGTGGAATAGATTGGTAGTCAAAAATATCTTCCTATATCAATCCAACCTCCATAGGATACAATGGTATGTAATGCATGTAGAGAATCGACGAGGTGATGCAATTTCGGTTGAACATGGTCCCTCAGGGTGAACCACTTGCCCTAATCGAGGAGTTGGTATCCTTTGAAAAATTCATATATTTTGATCCTATATTAGTGAGTATTCTATATTTATATTTCCACAATACGATCAGTTCTATAATTTTCCATGTAGTATTCATTTAACTTTATTTGTGTGAGTTGTTTTCCAATTTGGAATGTGTCTAGTAATGGTGGAAAGTATGTCCGAAGGTAGTCCAAATTGAGCACTGGGTGTAAGCCAAGGAATGGTATATTGTTGACCTAGAAGTAATTGTCCTCTACAACTTTACGAATGGTTTATGGTAGATATTGAAGTGGGAGAAGCTTTTGATGGGGCCCAACCAGGAGCTCATCCTACAAATGTAGAAATTTTTTTTCGCCCACTTGGAACTTGTGTAGAACCTGATGTTGATCATGGCCATGCTTGTACTTAGAATTAGATTTCTGCATTATGTCATGGACATACAAGAGGATGTGTTGAATATTCTCAATGAATCTCTTAGCCCTTATAACTTAGGTCTAGAGAGGAATCAAATATTCCTCAGTAGCTAGAAATGGTATGGACACATTAATGGGACATAATGGTTCGAATCCCAACCCCACCTGAAAGGGGTTGTGGCAAGTTGAGATATCTAGGGATATGTTGTAGTTGCTCTAAAAAGAGGAGAGTCTTTCATCTCATGTGTGTGGATACTACATATTGTACATACATAAAACATGGATGATCACCATGTTGATGACCTATGCTTGGCCATTAGTTTGGGGGTGGAAAGTTGTGGAATTCATGATCATGGTATCCAACATCAATAAGAGACTTACCTCAAATGTACCTGGGAATTTTTTGTCCCAATATGAGATAATGGACCATGTGTTCCAAATTTCTACCCACACTCGTTCAAAGAAGAGCTTAGCAGTGGCTTTTGTTGTGATACTCTTCTTGCAGCCTGCCAAAATTAAAATCTTAGGTAATATGTCGGTGGCCATTAAACAAATTTTTTTCCATGGTTAGTAGAGGTAATGCCTAGCATGAATCCATGGAGATGGATTCCCAAGGTTGAATAGGAGTAGGAAGAGGAGAATATAGGCCTTGCTTCTTGATGGTTAGTTTGGAAATGACACAGATAAGGCAGGACATGTTGTACTTCCCATCATCCCGTCGAAGGTTCGGCCAATAAAAATACTTATGTAGCACCTCCCAAATCATCTTGGCACAATCGCTTGAACGAACACATAGGTGCCCCAGGTGGAATAATGATGAATCCTAAAGGAAAAAAATGGAAACTTCCTTTCCTTCTAGGGGTGTCTCGTATGTTTTTACAAGTTATAGATCACTCTTGAAAAGATATTTCCACCTCGAAGTCTCGTGCCCCCAAGAGTCGAGAAAAGTGGTCAACACCATGACTAGTAGTCGGTTTAGGTAGTATGAAACATTTTTGGTTCTCCCCTTCTTGTAATTAATGTTCAAATGGAACTATTGCATGTATGCGAATAATTTATGATGGTAATCATTATGAAACTTCCCTTTTGTCTCTATCAATAGTATTGGTCAGTGATATGTGTGGATGATTGTTTCCTTCTCGAGAATGTAATGCTTTGATTGTCGACATGCGTACATAATGAAATAAATCTCTTTTTCATAGTTGGGATACTCTAGAATCTGTCTAAAAGTGTCTCACTATGATATTACATTAGATTCTCGTACTGAGTAAAAACTTCACCAATAGTATAGTCAGAGGCATCTATCTCAATCTCAAATAGTTGTTGCAGATATAGTAATGTGAGCACTGGTGAAAATAAGAGGCAATGCTTCAACTCGGAAAATGCATTCTTTTGGGATTCATACCAAAAGTAATTTTCTTTCAATCCCACATAAGTGACTTGAATTAAAGGCCATTTGATATGAGATAACCCCAACACAGACTTGCAGTATAAATTGGAAAGAACCGGAAAGCTACTCAGCTCTATTAGAGTCGATGGGGCTGACTAGTCCAGGATGACTTGTATATTGGATAGGTCCAGATGCACACCCTACTCATCAATGGTATACCCTTGATATTGAACTTGGGTTATAAAAAAAGTTAATTTCTCCAAATTGGGACATAACTTGTGTTGTCACGCGATTTAGAGGACATGTAAAATATGATGGATGTGACCTTCCCGACTCTGGTTGAAGATCAGGATGTCATCCAAATATACCACTATGAATGAGTTGGCCATGGGTCTCAATATGTCATCCATAACCTTCATTAAGGTTTTCAGGGCATTCTTCAACCTAAATTTTTCATGACTATCCATTCGAAAAGGCCCTCCTTCAATTTGAAGGCAGTCTTCCACATATGAGAGTGTTCGATTGGTGTCGATGATACTCGGACATGAACTCAGCCTTGCTAAAGTATTTCCCCCCTTGAGCTGGTACAAAAGGTTATCAATATATTGGATTAGATATCTATTATAGAAAAAGAACTTGTTTAATGCTCAATAATAAATATAGAGACTCCAGGTCCCTTCCTTATTTTCTACCAAAATGATGAGGATCCCACAGGGTGATGGAATTGACTTGATGTGTCCCTTTTGTAGCAGATCCTGAATCTCCCTCTTGATTTCATCATTCTCTAGAACAAAGAGTCTATAAATTTTTCCATAGGGTAGCGGTGCCCTTGGTGTTAGATCATTTCAGTGCTTGACCTAACAGTGTAGAGGTACCACTGTGGGTGAGGTGAAGATGTCCTTTTACTTCTCTAGGACCTTACATATCTACTGATGTCATGTGGAGGGGCCATGTCTATATTTCATGGCCACAATATTCTTCTTTGCCTAAGGGTAAATCACTAAGAAAAAAAATTCTCGATCTGGGAAATGATCTTAATGTATTTCTTCGCAGTGATCAATGAGATGGTTGTAGGCGGTGGTACTTCGAGTATCCCATAAAACTTATTTCCAAAAGTAATAATAATAATGCGAGTCCTAGAATCATACACAACATATCATTTCCATAGGCATGGTTTGCCTAATAATACATCGCACAATTCCAGTGGAGAAACATCACATAATACGTCATCTTTGAAGGGTTTGATGTTATAGGGAAGACAACATTGTTGGCTGATGCATAGATCTTGTCCTTGGTGAAGCCACTCGATGGTGTACGAATGAGGGTGTGCTCTGGTTGGTAGGCCTAGCTACTTTACGATATCTACTAAAACAAGGTTCTTTTGCATCCCATTATTGACAATGAACCACAAAAGAGAAACCTTCACCCACATATATGAGTGGAAGAGGCGATCCCCCTCCCCTAGATCTTCAGGTTCATTCTTCTAGATCTTTGTGGTGGCAAGAATCACACTAGGCTCCGCATCAATATTATTATTCCTTTTTCCATGCCCTTTGTTTGGTTTTTACTCAGACTTGCAACATGCATCTGATTCAAAAGCCTTTAGCTTGGCCACCAGTGACAGCCTGGCCTGACACTAAATTTTGTTGTGAGTGGGGCTCCTATGGAATTCACACCATTTTTCCATGTCCTTATTTATCTTCATGGTGTTTTTATTTTCATGCAACTTTGATGGGTTGTATTGGGTTAGATTTCCTTTCCTTTGTCCTTTGTTATGTGGTTTTGGGGTGTGTTTCCCTTGCTTCATATTCTCATATCCAAAGTCTCTCTTCTTCTATTTAAATTTTTACTCGATATTGACAACATATGAAGGAGATTTCTAGGAACTCCATCTCATACTGGAATTTCTTGTGTAAAAATCCATGGTACTTGAGTACCAAATTTCATTGAATATCCCTGATACCCAAATTGATTGAAAGGGTATAAAAAATATTTCTAAAATTTGACATGTCTTGTTCCCTTCCCTATCGCAGCATGGTCCGGTTTATGGATTTATCCTCATAGCTCAAAAAAGGTTAATACTCCTCCTTGATGGAATCTTAGGAAGAATTTCAAGTTGGTGTGGCTAAAAATAACAAGGTTTCATTCTCGTCCCTCTTCGCACAGTAGGTTTCCCACCAATCCTTGACATGGGGAGTGGCTTTAAGGAGTGTAAAAGTATTATTTTCCAGGTTGGAAAAATCATGAACTGAGAAAAATCCTTGTATCAAATTTCACCATTCATCTATGGAATTGCATCTATTTTACCTTAAAATATGCAGATGTCAAAGTTAACTTATACCTTAAATGGAGGCAACCTTCCAGAGTTTTTGTTGGAAGAAGATGTGTCGCCTCTGGAAAATTTTTCCATCATCATGTTCCTCGGTCATTTGAGGGATTCTTTAAGAAATATTTTGAAAGGATCTCCTGCTCCCTTGTATTTTTTTTCTTTTGACATGGGAGGGCATTAGGTTTTGCGAGGCTAGTCATGCAAAGGTTCAACCAGTTCGAACCCTAACTCCTTATACCGTGACCTCATTGGGGACATGCAATGAAAAGAAAAGAAAGAGCAGGCTACTCTGATACCACTATTATGAATTTAAACAAGAATGAAACAAAATAAAAATATAACCATAAATATAGAGATGCAATAGAAATATCACTTAGTTTCATAATATCAAAGAACTGAAATATGTTTAGATACAAAATTTAAATAAATTAGCTTGGGCGATGGTATCTTATCTCTGAGAAGAGAGGTGGTGTCCACATGATTTTTAATTGTGTTACAATGAGGCTCAGTGGCATTTTTATTGTTTGAAAATAAGTGGAAACCATAAAAAACCAAAACCCTAACCCCAGGAGATGGAACACCAAGAGTTTGTGGGCCCTGTTGGGTTTAGTTGGAAAGCCAACTTTCTAAGCTTGTAACTTGGTAATATTCACTCTATTAGGAAGTTATGGTACCTGATTGGAAACATAACTTCAATTACTACATGATATATGGTAATAATTTGGATACAATGCATCGCCTACTACAGACCTCAGAAAATGGTCGTTTAGAGGGTCAAAAATCCTCCAGAAGTTCACAACCTGAAAAATACTAAAAATAGTAAATGCTGCTATGAACAAGGAAACCAATGAAAATAACAGGAGATCTAGGTGAAATAGGAAGGTGACCACCAATATCCACCTCGATTAACATTCAATCTTCTCCACATTCTTGTATTTTCATGCACAAGGGTTTGCAACACTTTTGTTGGATGACTTAGCTTAATATCCAAGACGAGATTTTCCAATAAGGTATCCTTGATGAATAAGGATGTCATCTAAGGTTTGAGAACTCTTGAATTTATTTTTTAGTTGATCAACTTCTTTCTTTATGAAAAAAATCACTTCTTTCATACTCTCAGATTCTTCATCTTTCTTTGTCAATTGACTCTGCATTTCTTCTTTAATCCTTATTACTTCACATTCTCGGATTTTAATAGAGATGACATATAATTTCATTCTAAATATTTCTTAATCCCTTTCCTTCAACTAGCATATCTTGATCTTTTTTTCCTTCTTTTCTTCATCAACTTGTCCTTTTAGTAGGAACAATTATTTTTTTAGCTTATTATCTTCAACTCCTTGAGTTTGTTTTTTTTTTTTCTTTTAGTTGAGATTTTAGGGAAGTGACTTCTTCTTTATACTGTCTAATTTCTACTTTATCTTTCCTCAATTATTGAGACCTTTCTTTCACAAAAAATTCCAAATTGTCTTCCTTTCGTCTTGCTTTGTCTAATTGATTTTTTATGGATATCATTTCTTCATGATGTCTTTTTTTTTTTTTGCATCAACTAATCCTTAATTGTGTATGTATATTCATCCCTATTTTGTATTTGATGCCTTAAATGGATATATTCCTTTTTCTTCTTGTCAATATGATGATCAACATCTTGTACTTTATTTTTTAGTTACTCATTTCCATTTTTCAAGCTACTTATCTCTTCTAGGATAGCTACACACTTTGTCTTGAGATATATTTAAATTTCTACTTCATAGTTATCTTCATCATCATCTTCCTTTATGCACTTGGTTCATTCATATTTTCTTTCACTTTCCTTCTTTGGTTCATCTTTGTGCTCTTTTCCATAATACATTTTATCATAGGTCAAACCCAACAATCCTTTTGAGTGAATATCTTGAAGATTATTCTAAAGCTCTTTTACTAAAGAGAATATCTCCACTTCGACCTTTACAGGATTTTCTAGACCACTAAAAATTATTTTTATAGATTTTGTATCAAACTCTTTTCACTCCTCTGAGCTTCCAATAGTTATTTAATTCCATACCTCAAATCCATGAGCCATAAAAAAGAATTTGTTTTTCTTTATTCATGACTCATAGCTTATCCCATTGAATAGTGGACCTTTCCCAACTTGATTTATTATTTATTTCATGATGGAAGAAGAGAAAATTTTAGAGGGTCTGGAGGAATTCTTCCTCTATTTTTCCATTTTTTTTCTAAAGATATACCATCGAGTTATTAGGTTGTTCTTGAAGGTACTAGATCTGTTACTAATTGTTGTAAATAGGAAGGTGGGGTGTGAATTAGATTTTTTTTTACAAATGCTATTTTTATTCCATTTAAGGTTACTTATGAACATGACACAAAATTTACAATAACAAAATAAATTATTTTATTAACAACAAATGGAGAATCGAAAATCTATTAGAAGAATTCAACTTCCAATTTGTACAGTCACATCTATGATTATTTTAGGGTTCAAACCCTATATGAAGACTCCAATATTCAATTTAATTAGGCTCCATCCTGTACTTCACCAAGCAGCAACTTCGTGCTCTTGAGGACTCCAATCCTTTAAGGCTACAACCCTTTGAAATAGCTCACGCTCTAATTTGGTCTTCTTGAGGAGTACAATACTCTAGAAAAATAACCCTATTCTTTAAGATAAGAACAACGGTTCTTCAAGGCTTCGAATGTCTCCTGCAACAAACCATGACAGTATATTCAATTTTTCCTTCAATAATTCTTTAAACTAATATCCAAAGAACTTAGGTCATGAACTAAAACTTTAAAAATAAAAAAAGGTATGTCCAAGAATATTCATGATATCCAATCAGTTTTCTACAAGGTTACTGCATGAGTGGTTTAACCATGCATCAATGTTTCCAGGAATTCCTCCAAGATCAACTTCTACAAGTGCCTTCAATAGGCCTTCAATAATGTCAGATATCTTCAACAAAATTCTCCAAGTTATTGTCCAATGCAATATGGACATATATATAAATCTCCAAGGTATGCTCAAGGATATCCCAATATAGTTGTAAATCAACTTCAAGACATATACAAAAAATTCCACAAAAAAGTGCTCTCCAAGAAGCTTATGGAATGCTAAAAAGGCTACCTCAAAAGCTTCACCGAACTATCCCCAGTATAATGCCTCAAGATGTGTTGAATAATTTTTTACAAACGTACCTTCAATGGGTTCAATATTTCATTAAAGTTTTGTGCCTCCAATGTTTTTAATGCATTGTTCCTTTAATGTACACAGTAGGTTGTCAAGAAAAAACTATGGCCAATTCTAATTTCTTCAATATGTCTACATAGAGATGTTCTTCTTAAAGCTTCTTCATATTCCAAAAAACTTCTCACAAGTTAGTTACACACATAAAAGGAGATCAATTGTCTAATGGGATCATAGGTCTAATGTTATCGCAAGTCAAACAGGAATCTTAACAATTTTGAAGTTTAAGATCAGAGATAGATAAAAAATGTCAAAGAAAGTCTCCAAAAAAATTAACCAAAAAATTTGCATCTATGTCCCCATAGATCCTAAAATAAAGAATTTACTCCTCCACATCTCTAAGTTGTAGTTGTGAGAGTCCTAATCTAAAAGTGAGTTAACGAGAGTAATTAGGTTCGAATTGTACAAGTGCTTATATTATGAGTTTTGGTTCTAATAGTCTTGCAAAAAGGTGCCACAAATCCATAACATGTCCTAAAAAGAGGTATCAAAAGTTTGTAATAAAACCACCAAAGGTCAAAAAAAGTCCCTTCATACAAATATTCTTCACAAAACCGAGGTATAAACGTTTTACAACCATACAAATTAGTTGAATTCCTTGTGAGATATCTTCGAAAACAGTTGATGTTATTTTTTTTGTCTTCATTAACTCCTTTCTTTATATTGATCCTTCTTTTACATTTCTCAATGTATTTATTTTCTTTGCAAATGACTCAAAGGTTCAAAATGGGTACAACATGTGTGGATATATATATATATATTTGTTGCAAGAACAATATGGGAGCACAAATGATTTTTTTGACCGTTGGGTCCTTCACTTACGAACCGGTGGAAGCAACCAACATCAATTGTCTAGTGTTATTATTATGTAACATCCACATTTACTTATTTTCTTGTTTCTACGATGACAACGTTACCTACACTAGCTATCGTTTCTTGATTCATATTTTCAACGATTTCCAATATCTTTGGATTGGTGAAACAAGCATGTATATATTTATTTTCCTCCACTTTTTCTTCTCATGTATATGTTTTTTTACTTCTAATTGTATATATTTATAATATTAGGGTTATAATTTATATATATGTATTAGTACATATTATGCTTCCTTGATAAAGGGCTTATAAATTAGGTTTCATTTTAGGGTTTTATGTCCAATCAATGCTAGGGTTAGGCCATCATGCATAAATTCCCAAGATAAGGGTTATTTTACATAATTTCTTCATCCAATAGGGTGGAGTTTTCAACAACACTAGGAAATCATATAGAATTAGAGGTTCATAATGTATGTTAGGCATCTAGAGTTTGCACTTAGAGTTAGGGTTTCACAATTCAGGTTTTCACCTAGGTTTTGATTCAACAATGCACCTAGTGTTTATCATATTGATATCAATGACTACGTTACGAAAAACTTATATGATTATATATATAAATACTTCAAAAATATTTTTTTCATTCCCATATTAGAAAAAATCCAACTCTACAAAAAGACCTTGTTCGTGTTGTCACCATCACCAATATACCACTGTTAATTATTATCATTATGGTGTGGAAATTCCTCAATGTTAACTATGGTTTGTGAATTAAGAACGAATCCAATGAATGGATTTACCTCATAAAGTTTACAAAACCTAGTAGAAATATTTATTTCCCTTATTCATCATTGGGAAACAATTAGGTTAATATGTGAGGCAAATTCCCATGTTATTATAAGAAAAAAGTTCAAAATACTCCCATCGGTGAATAAAAAACTTATAAAATTTACACTAGACATTATTGACAAAATATTGATGAAAATAATTAGAAAATATGGGCCTTAGAAGAAGGAATTGTGAAAATTTTAAGTCACATAGAATGTAAAACAATATTGGATGTTGGTAAGAACAAGGTTGGCGTGAATTCATGTTGTCATTTGGGCAACAAAATAATTGTTAGTAGAAAATATTGTTTGCACACCATTTCTATGATAGTATAATAAAGATAACAAATCATGGAAAAGTTCTTGGAGCTTTCAATTAATAGTATGACAACATAAAACCTTAGAATCAATTACTATAAAATGATATTCATAAAATAAGAAAGTTTATAATACTAAATTGCAACTTTAAATTGGAAGTGTTTTAGAATTTAGTATTAAAATTAAATAATCGATCTAATAAAGTAGGAACATTAGAAAACTTTGTATTATGTTGAAAGGGAAAAGGGAATGGCTACACTACAAGCTTAAATGGGACAATAGCGAGACTTTGTGATCCTTAGGAATGCAATAGAGAGATCATGTAATCTATCGAGGACTCAATACACCAAAATATGGAGTCACAAGAAACTTCATTCTTGATAAATCAATGACCCTTCTAATCCACTTTCCTTTACAGTGATATTTCTAGGAAATATTGTTAACTAACTTGGAGCTAATGGGTTGGTATTTAAAAGTCATAGTCGGAACTTCATTGGAATCTACGTAATCGTATATATGGGTTTTTGGTAGTTCGGGCGACTATAAGGAACATTTCAAAAGTTAATAAGAAATGTTGGTAACATTTTCCTAGTTCATCCAAATTGAATCAAACATAATATGAGCTTCCATTTCTAGTTTCTCTAAAATGAGTTTTAATGAATTAATCATGGTAGTAAATAATCTATTAAATTAATACTACCTTCCATATATTATAAAATCATTGATTCCCTATAAATAGACACGTTATGTGTCATAATTATGTATGAATGTGCAACAAAATTACTATTCATGGTCAATATTTATTTTCCTAGTAGAAAATATGTCATTCAATAATCCTTTATGTATAAAAATTTCAGTAGATATTTGAGGAATCATTGAAAATGTGATTCCAATTATTAAATTCAGTCAGGTCCCAAATGTACATAAAAACTCGAGCATGAAACAAGTAAATGAGTCCCATATGCTCTACATGTTCTCCATACCACTAAGTTGGTAACTCTTTCGTCATGGGATTCTCAATAATTTTCTCAGTTTTGATTTTCCCAATAGTTAAGTGATGATTACAAACACATTATTTAATAAAAAAAATGGTTATGCCAATATGTTTGTTTTAAGTACTATTCTTGTCGTTGTTAGCAAAGTGAAGAAAAAGAGAATTTTCCCAGAAAATCTTTAATGGCATGGATATGGAGTCTAAAACTCCAATCGCTATCATGAAATTTGAAAACGATAGAGCCTATGAGATAGCCTCATAAAATACTATATAGTTTTCCTTCGTATTGGCACAAGTGATCAACTTCTATTTCTTTCTTCCATATGCAAAGATATCTTCTAGATGTAGGAATATTTATAGAATTTTGAGAGGCAAGACATTGTGCATAATCCACATCTGAATAACCGGTCACTTCCAAATTGTTTAATTGTATGTATGTGAGTATGTAGTCTTGTGTATTACAAATACCATAAAACTTTATTTGCATTACTCCAGTGATAAATGCTTGGTCTTTTACAGATCTGAGCATAAATAAACCATTTTATTGTAGATGGATAAGGTATTCTCTTAATCTTTTCTCGTTCCAGACAATTTTCTGGACATTGATTAAGAAGAAAATTATCACCCTTAATAATGAGCATGACACTATGTGAACATTCTTTATTATAGAACTTTATTAATGTAGGAATTTTGAGAATATCCTCATATGACTCAAGATATTTCTCTATGAATCTTTATGCCAACGGGACAAAAGGTTTCACCCATATCCTTAAATCAAAGATTCATTTAAAAATCCGTACGACCTCATGTAGCAAGCCAAATCGTTATTGGAAAGAAAAAATTCATCCCCATATAAGAGAAATAATATGAATTTTCCCCGTGTTACCCATACAATTTTGCTGACCCTATTGTTGGAATTTTTGAATATTCCGAACACACAGGGAGAATACTATTCTTCTCTTTTAACATAGATAAACGCTACACAAAGATGGCATAAAACACTTCTATTTCATTAACAACAAAAACATTACAGAATAAAAATTTCTTCCACTGTGTGGGATTACAAAATGTGTTTGACTGATGTAAATGCAATGCTCTCAAAATACTCCTCTCTGTTTAAAAAACGCACCTACAGTGCTCTATTATGCTTCACTGTGTTTTTCTTCTGCCTGCGAACCTTTTTTTGATTACACAGCAATACATTCTCCTTTTTTTTCATGAGCCTATGAGATTTTCGCTTTTATATGGCACGGCATAAAACAAAAAATAAAAACAAAATAAATAAACAAATACTTTTAATATAACGCCGAAACATCAACTTTAAACAAACTTTAATAAACTTTGTGGGCCCGGACTTCATATCGGTGCATCGGCGATTGGCGGTTCAGCGGAACAAATGGTTTGGCAGATGGAGAAAGCATAACATATGCGATGAGCGATGTGTGATGGACCCCACGGCAGAGATCACATCGGTGCTTTAGCAATTAACTTTGGAATGGTTGCGCGGAAGACTTGCGATGAATGATTGCGATGTGCAATGGATGTGGGGCCCACATCGCATCGCGGTGATAAAAATGAACCTGCGGTTTGGGCGGATGGCGATGTGTGATTGCGATGGTGGTAGGGACCACATCGCATCGTGGAATTTCTTTGGAACATAACATATGAGGTGGTGCAGTGAGTGAATGCGATTTCGATATGCTATATCGCATCGCGACTTATAATAGTGGTAAACACTTGCAGATGGGGCTATAACATTCGATCTTTGCGATATGCAATGTGTGCTATCGCACCGTCGCATTGCTCCGGAACTTCATATCAACAAGACACTAAAATATAAATTTGGCGATGGGAGATGAAGTGGGGACCATAGATGACGTGGCCCATTCAAGACTTAAAATCTTTGGTGTGTTTAAAAAAAAAAAATCTGATTGGTTGTTGAGGGCTTAAAAGCCAAAAATGACTTCTCTTTAATAAAATGTTGTGGCGTGGTTTGAACCACGAAAGTCTTCAATTTATCCTCTGCAAAATTGGCTACGGCCAAAACAAAATAAATTCATCTTTGCAATGGTGGCTTTAGCCATAAACATTTAATTCCTCCTGACGGTTTCTCCATCCCTTTGTTAAATGCACAAAATTGTACACTTCCCCTGTTTGTACTTTGTTTTTACCTGCACGGGGTGTGCAAGTGACTTTAATATTTTCAACACTCCCCCTTAAAGTCAACTTCTAGGTTATCAGTCATACCCAAGCATTTTCTTCAATATTCGAAACTTTTCTGCCCCAGTGGTTTTTTCAGAATGTCTGCAAACTGCTCCTCTGTTCTACAGTGCTATAAAAAAATTTCTCCATTGTTCACCAATTCTCTGATATAGTGAAACTTGGCATCTATGTGCTTTTAAATTTTATGAAACACATAATTCTTTGACAATGCAATAGCTGAGCTATTGTCACAATAAATCACAGTGTCCTTTACCTTTTCTTGACACAAATTCCTCAACATTCTTCTCATCCACACTGCTTGACACGCTGCTGCTGTAGCTGTCACATACTCTGCCTCTACTGTAGATAATTCTACAATAGGATTGTTCTTAGAAGCCCATGAAATGGCTCCTGAACCCATATGAAAAACATAACTAGAAGTACTTTTCTGTTCATCAATACTTCTAGTCCAATCACTATCAGTATATCCAATTAATTCAGAATTTTCTGAAGTCGTATACAAAATACCATACTTTTTAGTTCCTTTCACATACCTCAAAATTCCTTTTGCTGCTTGCCAATGTGCTTCTTTTGGCCTCTCCATAAATTTGGAAATCAAACTAACAACATGCATAATATCCGCCCTAGTTGCAGTCAAATACATGAGGCTGCCAACTATGCTTTTATACAAACTAGGATCAAAATCCTTGCTGTTGTCCTCTTTGCTAAGTTTCAATCCATTACTGTGGGAGTAATTTCTGCCTTGCAATCCTGAATATTAAATCTTTCTAGAACTTCATTTACATATTTACCTTGTGAGATAAAAATTCCATTTTCATTTTTCTCTACTTCTATTCCTAAGAAGTATCTCAACAATCCCATATCAGTCATTTCAACTTCATATTTCATGACTGTTTTAAAATTTTCAATGAGGTAATCATCATTACCTGTGAATATCACATCATCAACATATAAAACAACAATGAGCATGCTACCATATTTTTCTTTGATGTATAATGTGGGTTCTCCTTCACATTTTTCAAACCCATTCTCGAGTAGATAGGAATCTATCCTACTGTACCATGCTCGTAGTGCTTGCTTCAGCCCATAAAGAGCTTTCTTAAATTTGCAAAATTTGTGCTCTTGGCCCTTTTTCTCATAGCCTAGAGGTTGTTCAACATACTCTTCAACTAAAACTCCATTTAAAAATGGTGATTTTACATCAATTTAGTAAACCTTCCATTTGTTTTGTGCTCCTATGGACAACACTGCTCTCACTGTTTCCATTCTTGCAACTGGTGCAAAATTTTCCTTATAATCTCTTCCATGTTGCTGTTTATATGCTTTGACAAAAATTATATCCTTGTTCCTTTCAATTTTACCTTCAGAATTGCTTTTGATCTTGTAGACCCACTTAACTCCAATGACTTCTTTCCCTTCTGGGAGATCTACCAATTCCCATGTTTTATTTTTTTTCTATTGCGTTTATTTCTTCATCCATGGCTTCTATCCATTTCCTATCTTTTATAGCTTCCTCAAAATGAATAGGATCATCAACATGAAAATATAAAGAAAATAAGGAGTTCATACATTCATTTGTTGTCTCTTGCTCATAAATTTCATTTAAAATTTTGAATCTGGTTCCTCTCTCATTTGGTGTACTTGTGCTTGAATTAGTACTCAAATCTACTCCATTTGGTGTGCTTGGAGAAGCACTCTCATTTCTTCTCAAGGGTGTTCTTACTCCTACTTCAGGTGTCCCTTTTTGTCCTTGTGTTCATGGAGGTGGTGCTACTAATGAGTTTTTCCTTTCAGCCACTTCTTCCTCATCTTCATCATGAGACAAACAACTTTTAACATTGACTGTTTTCTCAATGCTTCCATCCCATGCTTCTTCTTCAATGAATTGCACATCCTTGCTTATAAAAAATTTATTTGTGGATGGGTTATACAATCTATATCCCTTGGATTATTCACAGTATCCAAGGAAGATGCACTTCTCCCCCTTACTGTCCAACTTCTTTCTCAACTGATCTGGAATGTGTGCATAAGACACACACCCAAAAATTCTCATGTGGGTGACTCCCTGTTTTTTGCCACTCCACGCTTCTTCGGGAACTCTGTTCATTACAGATTTTGTTGGGAATCTATTTAAGATATACAAATCACAATTTGTATCTTCTTCCCAATATTCATTTGGAAAATGTTTTGCCTTTAGCATACTTCTCACCATTTCCATGATGGTTCGATTCTTCCTTTCAGCAACACCGTTTTGCTGCGGTGTGTACCTTGTGGTAAATTGTTTATGTATGCCATTTTCTCTGCAAAAACATAGAAATTATTTTTAGATGTACTCACCTCGTCTGTCAATCCTTAAGACTTTGATATGCTGCCCACTTTGTTTCTCTACAAGAGCTTTAAAGTGGAAAAATTTCTTAAACACTTCACTTTTATATTTCAAGAAATAAACCCATACTTTCCTTGTGAAATCATCAATGAAGGTCAACATGTAATTGTTGCCTGATATTGATGATCTTTGCATCGGCCCACATAAATCTGAATGGATAATTTCTAAGGGTGCTTTTGCCCTTATGCTCTTTCTTGATGGAATTTTTCTCTGTGTTGTTTGCCCAAGATGAAGCCTTCACATAGGCTATTCGGTTTCTCAATCAATGGTAGTCCTCTTACCATTCCTTTTCTATGCATCGAATTCAGACCTCCGAAATTGAGATGTCCAAATCTCAAGTGCCATAACCAATTCTCATCTTTCAATTCCTTTTTAAAGACCTCTTGAGTTACAGCTGCTACATTCTTTCTCTTTCCCTTCAAGTCTATATTGAGCTTGAGTTGACACATTCTATTGCTGGTCATTTGTATTTAAGTAATAACCTTCTTGCTTGGAGGTATATCCATTATTGTGCACACATCATTTTTAAAAACTACATTGTAACCTTTGTTTATGAGCTACCCAACACTCAAAAGATTACATTTCAAGCTAGGAACATAATATACATCTGGCACAAATTTTTGCTCACCATTTCTTGCATAGATACTAACTCTTCCTTTTCCCTTGACAGAAATCTTAGTATAAGTTCCTTTTGTTACTTCATATTTAACTTCTTCATCAATATTGGAAAACATTGCTATGTTTCCAGTCATGTGATTACTGCAGCCTGAATCTAAGAACCATACATCATCATGTCTATCTTGTGCTACATTACGTGTTAAAAACACATTCTTTGGGTTCTTTTCTTCTCTTGCTACATTAGAATTCTGCCTATTATTCATGTCATTTTTCTTTTTCCTACATTCATTGGCATAGTGCCCATATTTTTTTCAATAATGACATTGGACATTGGATTTGTCATACCTTTGTCCATGAGCATGTTGGTGTCCACCTTGCTAGCTGCTGCCTTGGTCGTGGCTTTGATTCTGACTATTGCTCATTCCATGTGAATGTGAAGGGTTGTTTCTTCCTCCTCTGTTTTGGCTTTTGCCTCTTCCTCTTCCTCTTCTAAAAGGAATTTGGGTCTTGAAGGCATGCTCTAGAGATGGGTTGACAGATCTTCCCAATCTCTATTCATGAGTCATCAGTGATGCATGAAGTTCATCTACTGTGAACATTGAGAGATCCTTTGTCTATTCAATGGTGGTAACAATAACATCAAACCTTGGGGGTAGACTCCTCAATAGTTTCTCCACAATCCTTCTTTCTTCAAGTGTTTCTCCATGGGACGTTATCTGTGTGACCATCCCCATCACATGTGTGAAGAATGAGTCTATGTTATCAGAATCTTTCATACAAAGAGTTTCAAAATCTCTCCTCAACAATTGTAGTTTTTCTATCTTCACTTTCTCCACACCTTGATAGGCTATCTTAAGAGTATCCCATTCATCCTTGGATCTCTTAGCTATTTCTATCCTTGGAAACACACTCTCATGTACTGCTTGATAGAGATATAAGAGGGCTTTAGGGTCCTTCTTCCTATTTCTCTTCAATAAATCCTTCTCTGCCTGTGTTAAGGCATTATACTCTTGTTCATCAATTGGTTCTTCAAAACCATCTTCAACAAATTCCCATAAGTCTGGGGAGGCAAACAGGGCTCTCATGGTAATGGCCTAATAATCATAGTTCTTCCCATTACATTGGGGAAGCTGAGTATTTCCAATACTCATACTAGTGCTTGGTCGAGCCATTGATTATAGATTGAACTCTGAAATAAACTTGAATATGTTTTTCTAAACAAACTGTCTTTCTTTCTTTAAAGGAAAAAACTCTATTTCTGAGGACTTCTCTTTTAAACAAAACAAAAATTCTATTTTTTGAGAAATACCTGGACTTTACTTATGCTGAGCCTTCACACTGCTGGAGAACTGCTGCAAAAAATCCTTCTTCTTCCTTCAGCTTCTTTGACACCTTCAAAGATCTTGGATAAGCTCTAATACCAGGTTGGAATTTCTGAATATTCCGAGCACACAGGGAGAATAATATTCTCCTCTTTTAACACAAATAAATGCTGGACAGAGATGGCATAAAACACTTCTATTTCATTAATAATGAAAACATTACAGAATAAAAATTTCTTCCACTGTGTGGGATTACAAAATGTGTTTGACTGCTACAGATGCAGTGCTCTCAAAATACTCCTCTATGTTTAAAAAATGCACCTACAGTGCTCTATTATGCTTCACTGTGTTTTTCTTCTGCCTGCGGGCCTTTTTTTGATTACATAGCAATACATTCTCTTTTTTTCATGAGCCTACGAGCTTTTCGCTTTTATATGGCGCGACATAAAAAAAAACATAAAAACAAAAGAAATAAACAAAGAATTTTAATATAATGCCGAAACATCAACTTTAAACAAAATTTAATAAACCTTGTGGGCCCGGCCTTCATATCGGCGGATCGGCGATCAGCGGTTCAGCAGAACAAATGGTTTGGCAGATAGAGAAAGCATAACATATGCGATGAGTGATGTGCGATGGACCCCATGGTGGAGATCGCATCAGCGCATCGACGATTAACTTTGGAACGGTTGTGCGGAAGACTTGCAATGAGCGATTGCGATGTGCAATGGATGTGGGGCCCACATCACATCACAGTGATAACAATGAACCTGCGGTTTGGGCAGATGCTGATGTGTGATTGCGATGGTGGTAGGGACCACATCGCATCGCGGAATTGCTTTGGAAAATAACATATGAGATGGTGCGGTAAGTGAATGCGATTGCGATATGCTATATCGCATCGCGACTTAGAACAGTGGTAAACACTTGCGGATGGGACTATAACATTTGATCCTTTGTGATATGCGATGTGCCCTATCGCACCGTCGCATTGCTCCAAAACTTCATGTCAACAAGACACTAAAGTATATCTTTGGTGATGGGCGATGAAGTGGGGACCACAGATGATGTGGCCCATTCAAGACTTAAAATATTTGGTGCATTTAAACAAAAATCTGATTGGTTGTTGAGGGCTTAAAAGCTCGAAATGACTTCTCTTTATTAAACTGCTGTGGCATGGTTTGAACCACGAAAGTCTTCAATTTCTCCTTTGAAAAATCGGATATGGCCATAACAAAATAAATTCATCTCTGCAATGGTGGCTTCGGCCATAAACATTTAATTCCTCCTTACGGTTTTTCCATCCCTTTGTTAAATGCACAGAAATGTACACTTCCCCTGTTTGTACTTTGTTTCTACCTGCACGGGGTACATAGGTGACATTAATATTTTCAACACCTATAGGAGAAATATTTTCTCCAATGATCTCCTTGAGTTCACAGCTACCAACCTATGAGATCCACTAGTATTTAATCATGATGTATCATTAATACTAATGCCACTTGGATTAGTGATATTTTTTTTATCATTTTCCAACAACACATGTCAAAAGGGTTGCTTTTGATCAAAAGGAACTTTGATTTTGTAAACGGATTCTTTTGCTTTTTTTTGGGGGGGCATTTTATGTATACTATGGTTTAAAATATAATAAATGAGGGTGTTATAAATGATTTTGTGCCATTACCTTAAATTGGGGTTAATTTTCAATCCAAATCCAGTGGAACCTTCCCTAATGGTCCAACAGGTATAGGAGGGGTACTGCCTGGGAATCCATGATTGAGATAACACAACCCCATCTCCCACTTTTCCATACTTACCACTTTCCATCCTACAATACAATCCCCTATTCCATCTCCATTCTTCGGGTTCAACTTAATGCTAGTTCATTGAGAATTGGTGCCCACACATACTCGTACCTGGGTAAGGCATTGAAATTAACCCTAGGAGATTGATGCAAATAAAAGAAATAAAGAGAGCCTGTGATGGCCATGATAATAAATAAATAAATATTGAAATTCAAAATATGGTTGGGACTTGAAAATTAACATGTGGGAAAAAGATAGGCATGATATCTTCCTCCATATTATGGACATCACTTTATTCATGTGCCAATGTTTTCTTGCCACATCATGGGAATGGAGCCCTTGCATTTCGTAAACCTTGGTTGGTGAAAAAAAATCCTACATCTAAGGGGGTGATAACTATTATAAATTATATAAACCATTCTATCATTCCTTGGAGCTTCAGGAAATAATACAAAGAAAAATAAAGAATATGAAAAATACATAAGAGGGGTGGAAAAACAAAGGTCAAGCTGCTAACTCATGCATCCATGATTACTTCCTCCTCACATATATAAACCCAAGATGAAGTAATCCATCATATTTGGTCTGTTTGACTATGGAACTTGCCCATGAAGTATTTCTTCCTCCCTTCCATTATTATTCATATGGCCCCTATAGATTGAGAGGAGCACCAAGGACATGTAACATCACCTTAGGGATTAAAAAAAACTAATATGTTTATCTATTAACCACTCCTACCTTGCGAGGTAAAACCATTATGTGACTAAGGAAAAATTTGTGCAAGAGAATCCATGTATGAAGTGAAAATATACCCATTTCTTTCATGCTTACTTCAATTATAGGAAATAATAATTAAATGTACTTAATGGTTAAATTTTTAGCATTGGATATTATGTGTAATTGACAGATCGTTCCACTTATATTTCTCTATAGCTTAATTTGGGTCCAACTCCCCAAGAGGGACATATTGAGACCCACAGGTGAAGCATTGAGAGCCATGGGTATCCAGAAAATTGTAGAGAATCACTTGTACTCATGGGTATATTTAGCACCTCCAATGTTGCTACACATTTCCCTATATCATTTAATTATATGGGAGAATGCACTTGGACTAAAATTCCACTAGCTGGCTTATTAATTATCATAGGGGTAGGAAGTGTATCCATGGCCTAGATGAGGTTAGTCTCATGCATTGATACATGGGAGCACTAGCACCTAAGAGACACCAACACTAGAGTAGAGTCATGAATTTGATCACCATGAGACCCATGAAGGTCGTCTTTGTGCTCCAAAGCTATTATTGTAGTACACAAAGAGATATTATTAGATATCTAGGGTTCAACCCCTAGTTAGTAATTTTAGAGGGAAATATGGCACCTATTTCCCTCAATCTCAACACTTAAAGGGAATACACTAGCATGAAATCAAAATTTAAACCTACATATGTGGAGAATTGATATTTTTTTTAAAGGATACTAGGTCGGTGACCTACGGTGCTTATTGGATACTATTTTATGTTTTAAAGGTGCTTGTAGGGTAAAATAAAACTCAACCCACTCACATAAATAGAGGAGGACTTTATATGTTTCTCATCATCGAACCTATTTGGGGCTTTGGCATAGTTAGTTGAATTTAAACGTGTACTCTTGTGGAAAAATTGGAAATTGTGGATGCAGTTTGATATTTGGAGCTAATGTTTCTTGTATTTGGAGCTATCATTTGGTCAAACGGAAGGAAACTTTGGATTTTATCTTCTAAGGTGCACCGTATTTTTGAAAAAATATTTCTCTACATCTAATGTATGGAATAATTTAGTCTAGGTTATGATAAATTGTGCCATAATTTGTTGAAGATTAATTTAATGTGAACTAGTGAAATTTTACATTCATTATTGATACATAACATGTAATTAATTGTCATAGAGGTCAACTCATATAACATCTTCCATGAAAATCCATTTCTCCATTGCATAGGGAAATGATTGAAATATTGTTGCTATGGCATCAAATTTTGGCCTCCTTGAATCTTACGAACTAATTTATCTCATCCTAGGATCCACTCTCCCAAGGGACAAGGAATCGATCCAACTATTTGGTAATAGTTTACATGTTGATGCAGAACCATTACATCTTCCAAGTCATCATGATTTTTGAGACAAATCTCCAAACTGGGTTTCAACATGGAAAATAAATTTTATTTCCTTGTTGTAAATAACTCTAATTTCTTTATCTCTAAAAAAATATGGATGGAGATAAGATAGAATAGATAATATTTTAGCGTGAGACTCTACCTTGAAAATCATGGGATATTCTAGGACTAGATTGAGTGACTTTAGAATTTAGAAAAATATGATTTATGGAGTGATTTATGGGTGACTCAGGGATTTCTTTTTGGATTTATAAAATCTATCACATTTATTAATTCTACTTATTTTAATCTGATGGGAAATGAGAATTAATGGCCAAAATGAATGTAGAATTATAGTAGACGAGAATATATCATAATTTTTATTATGTATGTACAATTTTTGATGTTATTAATGATAAGAGTAATTCATTAATTTTTGTGTTTTAATTTTGTGTGTTTACACATGAATACATGGATATATAAATGTGAATAATTACTTATTATTGTAGAATATTCTTGACAAATCTGTGTAAATGACTGTATGAGAAATAATATAAAGTGCTAATTTGTTTAGAGAAAAGTTGAGTTGCAGGAAAAGTAAAATTTTCCTGTATCAAGTGGCATTGGAGCAGGAGAATATATTCCAATGTGTTTGCAGGCAGTGGAGAAGGAAATTTGTAGATATCATCCATTACACCATGTAGTTGTGTCAAAGGAAGAGGGAGCATGAAAATCTCTCAAGAGAAGGATTGTGTTAAAACCCAAGAACAAGATGAATTGTTGAAGAGGAATAGGACAAGAACCATTAGGGGAATTTTCAGGTCTTAAATGGGCCTCCTAAGAAAACTATAAAATAATAGTGGAAATAATAAAATAAGATTTTACTACATCATCAAATTTTAGAGGAAAAAAAGAAAAAAATTATTTTTTCAACTCGTATTTTCAACTTATCTCCTAAAGTTTTTACCCAAATTTTGACTGGGAGTACCCGTTTGATGGAAAATTTAATTCCTCATCTAAGGATTACCTAGGTTTCATACTTTAGATGGATCCCTCTACACGAAAAATGGGAAATACATGAAAAATGTGGTTGGAATCACCTTGTTTTGATGTATTTCTCATGTTTCGTGTAGCAGGGTCCATCAAAAGTATGTACAATGGGTATTCCTTGGATGAGGAATTAAATTTTGCATCCAATGAGTAGTCCCACTCGAAATTTTATTAAAAAATTTGGGAGATAAGTTGAAAATATGAGCTAAAAAAGTAGTTTTATTATTTTATTATTTTTTAATCATTTTACCCTTTTACTTAAAAAATTGTGAATCATCTCCCATGGTTGACATCATCATATTGAATCCTATTAGTTCTTACAAAGTTTATTTTGGCTGTAATTTTTCCTTAGGATGCCCATTTTAGACCTAAAAATTTCCCTAATGACGTTCTCAATGAGTGAGTAAGGTAAATGCAACAATCAAGAGAGAAGGGAGTGCTCAGAAAGAAGGTTCAAGTGAATTGAACCATTGGCCAATTTTATAGGAGATAGCTTGGTGAGTTGTGCATTAGATTGCATATCACAAGTGGATAAGGAGAGTTCATGAAATAAGGAAGTCATAATGAGTACTGATAGTCATGTCATGGTTTCAATAAGAAGTGAAAATTAGATTAAAGAAAATGCCAAAGTAGTTGATATGAGGAAGATGAAGTATGGACATTTATACTTGAAGGGGATGCTCATAAGGGGTGATGAAATGGACGAAGAAATGTTTTTTCATATTCAAACTCATCATGTGTATGTAAGAGAATCCTAATGCGAGGATGTAAAACTTTTAGAAGTTGTTATGAAGAAGGATGCAACATGGCAAAAGGATGAAGAATTTATTGGCAGAATCGAAACAAATCTCAATCAACAAATTCAAGTAGGGAAAATAAATAAAGAAACAACTCTACAAGAATGGGATGAGTTTGAAAGCATATTTTTTGGGTTGTATAATTTTGTTTTGATCACTTTATTGGCTAGAAAATTTTCACTTTACATGGTGAGAAGAATCATGGTGAAGGCAAATGTATTGCAATTAGAAAAGAATGAGTGGAATTATGGTGGAATTCAAGAACGAGGTGCACAATGACAACAATATAATGTGATGGATAATTAGTTACAACACAAAGTTACAGATCTCGGAGGATTCAAAAATCAATGACACATGACCACAAGGTCATGCATTTTTTCTACCTTGCATTAGAGGATTTTTTAGGTCTAAAATGGGCCTCCTAAGTAAATTATAAAATAATAGTGTAAATAATAAAATAATATTTGATTACATCATCAAATTTTAGAGGGAAAAAAGAAAAAACTACTTTTCAACTCATATTTTGAACTTATATCCCTTAGGTTTTACTCAAATTTTGAGTAGGAATACTTGTTGGATGCAAAATTTAATTCCTCATTTAACAAATACCCATGTTGCATACTTTTGATGGAATCTTCTACAAAAAAAATGAGAAATATATGAAAAACATGATTGTAGTCACGTTTTTTCATGTATTTCTCATTTTTCGTGTAGTAGGGTCCATCAAAAGTATGCAACATGGGTACTCCTTAGATGGGAAATTAAATTTTCCATCCAACGGGTACTAAAACTCAAAATTTGAGTAAACTCTTAGGGGGATAAATTGAAAATACGAGTTGAAAAATTAGTTTTATTATTTTATTATTTTTTAATCCTTTTACTGTTTTACTCCAAAATGGTGAATCATCCCCCATGGTTGACATCATCAACTTGAATCCTATTGGTTCTCATAAATTTTATTTTTGTTGTACATTTTTCTTAGTAGGCCCATTTTAGACCTCAAAATTCCCATAATGGGGGTTGGATGAAGGAGTATCAGAGCTTCCAAGTCATCAAGCTTTTTGAGACAAAAATATAAATCGATTTTCAACATGGAAAAGAAATTTTGTTTCCTTATTGTATATAATTTTATTTTCTTTATTTATAAAACAACTATGGATAGAGATAAGATATAATATATAATATTTTAGTGTGAGAATATACCTTGAAAACCATGGTAGATTCTAGGGATAGATTGGTTGACTTTAGAATTTAAAAAAATATCATTTATGGATTGAATTTAAGATTTACGAAAAAATTATTTATGGAGTGATTTATGGGTTACTAATCGAGTGCTCTTCGGATTTATAAAATATATTTCATTTATTAATTCGAATTATTTTAAGTCTATGGGAAATGAGAAATAATGGTCAAAATGAAGTTTGAATTAGGCTAGAGGAGAATAGATCGTGGTTTTTACTATGTATCCACAGTTCTAGTGTTTATTGTTGAGAAGAGAAATTCATAAATTGCCGCGGTTCGATTTTGTGTGTTTATGCATGAATACATGGATTTATAAATGTGAGTGATTACTTATTACTACAAAATAGTCCTGAAAAATATGTGTGAATGATTGTAAGAGAAATAATGAAGTGCAAATTTGTTTAGAGTTGAGCTGAGTTGCATCAAAAGAAAACTTTTCCTAAATCACATGTATTATGTATTTTCTCTCTCTTTTGAATTGCAACCCATTTAAGACTATGTTAGTAAAATAGGGCTTGGTTTGAATCTCTTGGAAACGTGGGATTTGGGGATTGAATTGCATAAACATTAAAATGATACTAATTTCCATAAAATCTATACTCTTGGCAGACATCCACTTAAATTTCATCCATAAAATCTCTTTTCCTAGTGTTTTTTCTTAAGAGGGAAGCCCTAGCTTTATCTCCCTTAAACTTGGAGGCTTATTTAAGGTTTGATGAGCCTTGCCATTTTTTTTTATGAATAAATTCCTTATGCGGGCAAAAGCTATCTCCCTAGATCTAGTGGCTTGATCTAGAAACAACCAATAAAAAACTACTATCCTTTCCTTAGAGAAGTTTGAAATATTGGAAGAATACCTACTTGGATTCCAATGCAAGTTTCCTCCTTATTTCTTCTTGCAATATTTAGTCCCAAATCCAAATGTTAAATTTGGAACCCGTAAAACATCCAAAACAAGAAAGAGAATTGAAAAATTCAAATAGAATATACAAACAACTCTAGAAAATAAGCTACTAATTCATTTTTGTACATATGCATAAATGAGACATAATGTATAGGAAAAAAATGCAGTTTTGTATTCTTAAAAGGAGGAGATAATTGCAACCCTTCTAGGCCTAGAACTTTTATATCTATCCCAACTATATTGTCCTTCATGTGCCAAAAAGAGAGCCTTGAATCATACCTCAAGCACATGGATGGATAATGTACATCTAGATACAAATGAGAAACATGAGGGCATATCTAAGAGTCTCCAAAAGCTAGCATAGACGCTATGGGATGCAGTGAATTCATAGGGTAAATGAGGTGGTTTGGGATTTACCATTCTAAGGATTAGATCCACATAAGGGGGAGGCGAGTTTTAGGGGAGAAGTGATAAGACCTCAAGATTAGGATTTGGAGATATTATTCAACAATAAATGATTAAAACCATCTTCAAATATTTTAGAGAGCGAACCTTCGAAAATATTTTTTTACTTTTACTAATTTGCAGCTATTATCACATATGTTGAACAAGAAACATGAACTGACCAATGCAGTTTACATGTGTGAAAAATCTTCCATTGTAGGATACCCTTAAGGAAAGTTTGTTGATCCTAAGAAATAGGGTTTTGAGCTAGTATAATCAAACATTATTGGGACTTTTGGAAAATACATACTTTTTTATTCTTAGGGAACTATTTCAATGTTTGAATGGATGATGATTGATATGGGTTCAACTCCATTTTGTGAGATGTGAAAAAATGACCTGTAATAGCCTTAGTAGTTTACATTTTTGAAAACATTTTCTTTTAGCATTAACCTTTGTATACTAAAACACTCAAAAAAATTCTCAAACCCTATATCTTGTGCTTATAACCCTAGATATCTACATAGAAATCAAATTTCCTCTTATTAGATCCTTAATCATTTATTATGTATTTCTTGTACAAGGTCTAGCCAAATCTCCTAACACTATATAGCTAGATTACCATACATTCATGACCAGTGTGACATAATTTGACTCCTCCCATTAGTGAAAATCCAAAAAGAGCAAGGGGTTTTGGTTGTGGCAGTAGTGGGGCACTACCATATTATTGTCTCTTGGTCTATATAATGCTATATATGTTTCACTTAACAAATCCTACTAGATTTTGTGAATACTCTTACTGACCTTAAGGTATATACATTTAGCCACGATGTTTTCCATAACATTAAATGAAGAAATGACATCATGAATTTCAAAATACTATTAATATGAAGCTTTTTTACCTCATATATGATTTTTCTTGGTCTGGAAACCAAATTTTTTCCCTTACTAGGAGAAAACCTTCCATGATGACTCATGTAGAACCATTCCTCTAGATCATCATCAAGCAATGTTTTTTTCACATCCAATAGATGCATGTATAAATGAGAATGGGCTAATAATCCAAATATTACTTAGGGTGATTCCTTTATAGTAACTGGAATAAAGGTATAATGGTAATCAATAACTTCTTTCTGAGTGCCTTTTGCCACATGTATTTCTTTATACCACTCTATTTTTCTAGGTGATTTCTCTTTCATTTTATAGACCCATTTATAGCCAATGGCTTTTTATTCCTTGGAAAATTAAACTAAACCTAGACACAATTTTTAGCCATTGAATACAACCCATCTATATCTCATGATATCAGAGCTTGGAGTTTTGTTTTCTCATGGCTTCTGAAAACTAGATTGGATACTCTTCAATTACAATTTCTTGGTGAGACTCTCTTAGGTACACAACATAATCAAAATAAATTCAATATTTTCTTATCCTTGAGCATATTCTTAATCATATCTCTTCATCCACATTTTTTGGAATTTGAATAACAAATTCATGGAAAACTTGATCATCATGGGTTTGCATTTCATTAGTTTTTTTTTCTTCCATAGTAACATCTTGTGGATTGTCTTGAAGTACACTTAACCAATTCATATTTTCAAGTATGGTAACTACAACATGAATTTCCTAAAAATTTAACTTTAAATATTCCTTACTCCCAGTAACGCCATTTTCTCAAGAAATCTTGTGTTTCTTGTTTCAACGATATTAGGTTTATGGGAAGGACTACAAAAATTAAATCCCTTCGACCATTTTTCATAATCAATGTAGAAAAAAATAATTTCGTTTAATTCCAAATCTTTCTCTAATTGACTATATATCGTGGCCTCAAAAAGAAAACCCCATATGTGTACATGTCTAGAACTTAGTTTCCAACCATTCCATAACATAAAATGATTCAGAATGACCTTAGTGGGAACACTGATTAGGATATATCCAACAATTTCTAAAGCCTCACTTCATAGAGATAGTTGGAGAGTGGAATTACTAATCATACTCATTTTCATGCCTATTAGTGTACTATTTCTCCTTTCAATTTCACCATTTATTGGGGTGAATTAGGAATAATGCATTGAGAAACAATGCCTTGTTTCTTAAGAAAGTTTGCAAATACACATAGTTTTGGTCTTGTACCAATGCACCTTCAATAATACTTTCCACCTTTGTATAAGCTCAATATTTTAATTATTTTAACAGTTTTTTCCTCTATCGTTTCCTTATAAGTTTTCAAAGCATCTATTTCCTTTTCTCATATCAAATAGACATAGATAGATTGTGTGTGATCAACTTTTAATGAGATGGAATATTTTTCCCAATTAAAAAATGTCAGAAAAGGTAAAAATATATCAGTATGTATGATTTCCATTATTTTTGAACTTCTCATATAATATTTCTTAATTTTTTTTGTTTAATTTCCCTTTATGAACTCCAGGAAAACAAGAAAAAATGAGAAATCAAAAGTCTCTAGGAATCCAACATTGTTAATTTTTTGATTCTCTATATGGACATGTGTTGCAATCTCCTGTTCTAAAGCACGAAGGATTTTTCATTAATAATAACAAGATTAATTACAACATTCGCATGCATAGATAAAATATTGTAATAGAAAGCACGATTTAAATGGAGTTTATACGAGCCATCAAAAAGTATTATATTACCAACAATAACTGTGTCTTTGATAATAGTAAGAGAAAAACCATTAAAAGTAACACTAAAACCATGGGGATCAAGTCCAGAGACTAAAATAAGATTCTCAGTGAAAGAAGGAATATAAAATTTCATTTCAATATTTAAAACAAAGCCCAATTTTCGGATAGGTTTGAATCTATCAACTAATTCCACATGTGCACTCATATTTTTTCTTGAATGAATAAAGTGCTCACTATGAATTGGTTTCCTTTGGCTAATAAAACCCTACACGGTGTTGGAAATATGGATTGTAGAGCTAGATTCATTCCACCAAGAATTATTCTTGCACGATGGGTGTCAAATTTTAGAGCTTGTTGTAGTCGTAATATAGAAAGCTTATATCAAAGGGCACCTAGCCCTTCAAGCATCCTCTACTATGTATTGGGACATATTGTAAATTATCATGCGAGGGTAAATTTAATGTTCCTTGAGTGGAAGTGTAGCTTTTATTTTCTAGCTCATTGGATATTTGTTATAGTTAATCATTATCAGGAAGGGTTATTTGTGCTTATGTCAGGAGGTGGTGTAAAGGGGTCGTGGTGGTGCCCTTATTTATCTGTGCCCTTTCTCCTAGTTAGATATTATTTCTTCCTTATATTTTTGTTATATATTCCTATTCTTAGCGTATATGTCTTTGGTTGTAGTGGTTTTTCATCCCCTAGTAAGTCTAACTCCCAATACTTATTGGTTCTCTCATCGATGGAGAATTTATATTTTATTGAATTATATGATGATATATCATATTTCTGTTATGTTTGTGTGGTATCTTTTGGGTTTCATTTGTCCTCCATATTTAACTATAATTTCTCATCTCTCATGTATATTACTCTTCCTTCCTTCAGTCTGTAGATTAAGCTATTCTAGCTTAATGCTCAAATTTTCTTGTGGTTGGTTTTTCAAAAGAATAATTAACACAAATTTTGAGTGATGATCAACCTATGACTGTCCTTTACTGTCTCTCTCAGAAGATGGCTCCTACTAAAATATTTTTTCTCTTATATTTTCCTCTTAGGGAATTTTCAGTGGTCGTAGGTTACACTAGGCAGTTGATGGCTCAAGTTGGGCATTGGTTTATAAATTCAAGAAATTAGTCCTATGTAGGTTGTGGCTCGTGCGTACAAGGTATTTTATGGATTATTATTTGTGTAGCTCAGTACCTTATTCAGTTTTGTCAACGTGTATATGCAACTTGGGATTCATGGCTCCATGAAACCTCAAACTCATGGTTCCTAGCTCATGGCTCTAGGTGAATCCTAGCTTATAGGATTTATGGCTCTAGATGACGCTCTAAGATAAATGTTTCATAGAGAGAGTTTATTTTTCATAAGAGCATATGGAATAACTTGTTTATAGTTTGTATGACTTGTTAAATCAAGGCCCCCACACACATAAATTATTAATACTCTTTGTAATTTTTTAAAATACTTTCTTTTTGTCGGATTCTTTGGTTAAGTAAGCCCTATGTAACTTAAATATTCACAATCGCATCTACTAGGTTAGTTTTCCAATAGGAAATAGACTAGCATAGAGTATTTTTATTGTAATACCTTATTTAGTTAGTGGAATATGTTAGGAGCTAAACTTCCACATCTTTTCCTACCATTTTATCATATTTCCCTTCTCCATTTGCACAATTAACATTCAATTTATGACCTAATGTGCACAATATAACCTCTCTCATATATTTATAGATTATTTAGTCAATGAAGCATAGTCGTAGGGATTATTACCAAAGAGGATTACTAATTTGGTTATTCTTGCAGATTCAGAGGTTAGATAACCAAGCTTGGAATTTGAGGGAAAGTCATCGAGTTGTCACCGCTATCTTGGGATAGCGTTGCAATGGTGGAACAACTTTAGATCCATTCTTCTATTATCCTTTGCATTCAATTTTGTATATCATAACCACTATGTAAATGTAGGCAACATCTGTTATGAAACCAACTCCAAATATAGAGAGATTAACGCCTTAAAAATAAGCCACTTCGAGGGGGAAACCTCCTTTACATTACATAAATGAAAAATTCTTGGATGATACAAATGAAAAAACCTCCTTCTATATATACGACTCCATGGCTCACAATATAATCCTGGTTGACCTAACAATAATAATGTAAAGGAACAATAATAACAATATGGGGGTTACAGGGGTACAACAATAACAATAAGGGGTTTACACTAACAACAATAAGGGACTATACTAATAATCTAGGGACCTAACATGTCCCTCTCCTTCAAAAAAGTGTTTTCCTCAAAAATTGAGTAGTTATGCATGCTTATGTATAAAATTCTCATCCTCCCATGTAGAATCTTCATTGGGTAAGTTCTTCCACTTGATGAGATACTCTAAAATTGATCGATTTCGTAGCTGTCAAGTTCTTGTTTCCATGACTACTTTAGGTTCAAATATCATTTTTCCTTCCTCATCAAGTTCTAGCAATATTGTTTGAATTGGAATTTTTTCACCAATAACCTTATTTAAGCATGAAAAATGGAAAACTGGTTGCACTCATGAAGAAGCATGGAGAACTTTTTGTTGATGCTCAATGTGATCTTCCACTGCTTGAACCTTTGATTTTTCTCTTTAAGATGATGTGATGGATGGTGGATGACATCCATAAAGTGCCATAAATGGGGTCATTTTTTCTGTATTATGAAAGGAAGTTTTATACCACCATTCTTCCTGAGGTAACCACTTGACCCATTGTGCTTGTTGATCAGATACAAAACAACGAATATATCCTTCCAAACATTTTTTCACTATAAAAATTTTACCATCGGATTGAGGATGGTAAGATGAGTTATGAGCTAGTTTAGTACCCAAAGAAGAAATATTTCTATCCAAAAATTTCCAATAAAAATGGGATCTCTGTCGCTTACAATAATCTTTGGGTTTCCATGCAGCTTTTGAATTGTTTCCATAAATGTAGTAGAAATTGTACTTGATTTAAATGGATGAGATAATGCACAAAATTGTGCATACTTGGTAATTCTATCAACTACCACCATTATGACACTCTTTCCTTTAGACTTAGGTAAACATCTAATAAAATCCATTGAAATATCGTCCCAACGTTGACTTGGAATGGATAAAGATTGTAGAATACCTAGGGACTTAATTGTCTCAAATTTATTTTTCCGCCAAACCAAACATTCCACCAGAAAAGTTTCAATATCGGATTTAAGGCCATCCCATAAAAATTCTTTCTTCACCCTATGGTAAATTTTTAAAATTCCTGAGTGTCCTCCTAAAGTAGAAGTGTGCAATTCCAAAAGAATATTTTGTTTTAGTTGGGAATTATTACAAAGGTATAAGTGATCTTTGTACCATAAGGAATCATTTTTCCATCTAAATGTATCAGATGTACTAGGATCTTCTTGCAACTTTTGAATGAGTGTCCACACTTCTTCGTCCTTCTTCCATTCATCCCTTGCTTTGTTTATCCAATTTGGCTGGATAATAGAAATGGCACAAAGAAACGCTTCAACCTCTTCATCATTTCTTGAGAGTGCATCTACAACAACATTTAGCTTCCCTTTTTTGTAGATGATTTCAAAGTCATAACCCAAATTATTTGTGACCCATTTTTGTTTCTCTTCTGAAGATTGTCTTTATTCCAAAAAGTGTTTCAAACTATTGTGATCATTTTTTACCTTTAAGTTTCTTCCCATTAGATAAGGTCACCATTTATTTAGTGCATGTAGTATTGCCAACATTTCCTTCTCATAAATAGCTTTTTGTAAATAATTTCCTTTGAATGTAAAACTTTCAAAAGCAATGGTTTTTCCCTCTTGCATTAAAAAAACACAAATTCCATTTCCCGACGCATCACATTCCATAATAAAGGTTTTTGTGAAGTTTGGTATAGCTAAGACCGATGCCAGGCACATTTCCTCTTTAAGATGTTCAAAGGCCTTAGTTGCTTCACGAGTCCATGAAAATGCATCTTTCTTCAATAGTGTTGTTATAGGTGTTGCTATTCTCCCATAATTCTTAAAAAAATTGCGATAATATCGTGTTAACCAAGGAAATCCTCACAATTGCTTTATGGTTGTGGGGAATTTCCATTACTTAATGGCTTTAATGTTTTTAGGGTCTACATTAACACCTTCATGAGATACAATATGACCCAGATATTCAACCTCTTCTACTCCAAAGAAACATTAGGAGGTTTTTGCATATAATTGTTTCTCCTCCAATAGTTTGAGTACCCAGTCAACATGTTGAACATGATCCCTCCAAGACCTATTGTGGATTAGTATCTCATCAAAGAATACTAATAAAATTTTTGTAAGGAAGGGTTTGAAAATGGAATTCATCAAGCCTTGAAATGTAGAAGGTGCATTGGTAAGGCTGAATGCATGACCAAAAATTCATAATGACCCTCATGAGCTCAAAATGATGTTTTCAGAATATCTTTAGTCTTCATTCTAATTTGATGATATCCTAAACAAAGATCCAGCTTGGTAAAATAAATTGCTCCATGTAATTCATCCAACAATTCATCAATCATGGGAATGGGAAATTTATCTTTAATAGCGAGCTTATTGAGCTCCCTATAATCCAGACACATGTGCCATGATCCATCATTGTTTGCACCAATACTATTGGAGAAGAGAAAGACATTTGATTAGGTTGAATTATACCAACCTTTAACATTTCTACAATCATATGTTCAATTTCACTCTTTTGGACATAAAAATATATGTAAGGGAAGATGTTTGGAGGAACACTTCGTGGTATCAAATTAATAGCATGATCATCATCACGAATAGGTGGCAGTACTTTGGGAGTTTCAAACACCTTAGAATGATTTTCCAAGACTTTTTGGAGATCTAGAGAAAATGATGATTTTGATGTTCGAACTTCTAGTGAGCATATTGTGAAATTACACCTCATTCTTTTTGCAGAAGCTTTGTTCTGACATTAGAGCTTATTATATTTCCCGAATTCCCTTCGATACCCCGTAATTCAACTTCCTTTCCTTCCAAAAAAAAATTCAAGAAAATTTATTCAAAATTAAAATCTATCGTCCCCAAAGATTTTAACCATTGTAATATTAGTACAACATTAGCATGTCCCATTGGAATGGAAAGCATTAGACTATTCAATACATAGTCCCCATGGTTAGCTTGATATTATGACATTTTATAGAGCAATTTATAGTTCCTCCTTTTGCAACCATGACTTGACATTCTAGTGTTGGATGTAGCAAGAAATTCAATTCTTTGGCTACCTTAAAATGAATAGAATTATTGGTGGTACCCGAATAAATCAACGTTGTTACCTTTCTATTCTTGATATGTAATTATCTTGAGAGTTTGAGGAGTGGTAATACCTGCCAATGCATTACACGATATGGTCGGACACATTTCTTCTTTCTCTAGGGATGTTTCCTAGTGTATATCCTCTTCTTTCAAAGTTTCTTGTTCATTTTCTTCCTCCTCTTCACAATCTATATAAAATAATTTCTTCTCAGCACACTTATGACCTTTAATGTATTTTCTATCACACCTGTAGCAAAGCCCTTTTTCTCTTTTGTCTTCCAATTATTCTGGTGTAAACATTGTAGGTTGTGGAAGTCTAGGAGTAGCAACACTTCCATATTTATAAATGTGAGTGGTAGGCTTCCTTGTCTCCATAATTCTACATTCAACTTTTCTTTCAGACCTGAATGCCTTTTGAAATGAATGAGGCTCCCAAACACGAACCTCATGTTGGATGTTATCCTTTAATTTCTCTATGAATACATCAATCTTTTGTTCCTCTGGAATATTTTTTACCCTTATATTTAATCTTTGGAAGTCCTCAATGTGATCCACCACTGAGCACTTCTGTTTGAGATTTTTCAATTGGCTCAAAAAGGTGTTTCTCTTTGTATCCTCATAACGTGTTATCATTTACTCCATAAAAATTGACCAAAGGACAATTTTTTTTCAGGAGCAAAGCCATTGATACGTTAAGAATGTATTTTTTTCTAAATATAACGTTGCAATGCGTAACTTTTGTATGTTTTGCACATTTTTTAGATAAAAATATTGCTCCATCTATAGTATCCATGTTACGGGATATTTTCCATTAAACTTCCTCATATCGATCTTTGGAATATGGTGGGTCTTCCATCCAACATTTGTGTTTATGAAATCATGATTAACATTTATTTTTCTCTCATCATGTGTTTCCACTACTATCTTTTCGTTATTAGGAATCATTTCTTGTATCAACTTTGTCAAACCTTCCTTCAAACCTTCCATGTCTTCCATCAAACCTTCCATTTTTTCATGCATACCATCCATATTAGCTTTCGCACCTTTCTTCAAACCATTCATATTAGCTTCCACACCTTCCTTCAAACCATCCATATTAGCTTCCACACCTTTCCTCAAACCATCCATCTTAGCTTCCATGCCTTTTCTCAAAACTTTCATTTAATTTTTTGTTTCTCTTTACGAGAGTGAAATTTGGTGCATTTTCTCTTGTAATTTTAATATATCAGTTTCACTTCTTCGTCTTCATGAGTCATAGTAGAGCCTTTTGAAGCATTAATGGGTGTTGAATTATTTATAGGGGGGATTTCAAAACCCAATACTGATATATATTCTACAAGATTCCCTTAGAAGCATTTCAAACTGATTTTTCAAACAAGAGTTATGCAATTCAAAAAAAACTACACACATTTTTCTTGATTTTGAGGATCTTGATATCGAAACTAAATTATATTTGTGATTTTAGATATTCAATATCTGAAATTTGGTCCTGTAGCGGCCCTCTAAATCTTCTTTCTAATGCTGTGGGTCTGACCTAATTTGGATTCTTCAAGTAAAATTTATGCCAATTTTCCACAATGACCTAATTATGGACTCGTTCAGTAGAGAAAACTTGTATGATGTGCCATGTTTAACTGTCTCCTCCTTCAGCTCTGGCATTCATATAAAAGAAACTAAATTTTGTGTACTTGTAGCAACGTTTTACAGAATTCCAATACGATGCTTAGAGAGAGAGTTATGACGATTTTCCCACGGTCATCTCTTTGAGATGAAATTCGGGAGCCTGAAATAATGCCAAATTCCACAGATCATATCTCTGAAAATATTGTGAACCAAGATCTAAAAATTTTACACGAATTCCCTCAAGATTTTGGCTTCGCGTGATAATAGTTTAAGCTTTTGAACCTTCGTAGAAAATGTTTTATAGTGAAAATTCCACGATGGCCTGTTTGGAGCAGTGAAACCCTAGAATCCAAACTTCTAATACCAAATGTTATGAAACCAACATGAAAAATAGAAGAAAAGAGAGATAAATGCCTTAGAAATAAGCCAATTCGAGGGGTAAAACTCCTTTACATTACATAAATGAACAATTAATGGATGATACAAATGAAAAAACCTCCTTATATATATAGGAGTCCATGGGGTCACAGTATAATCCTAGCCAACCTAAAAATAATAATGTAAAGGCACAATAATAGCAATATGGGGGTTACAGGGGTACAAAAATAGCAATGAGGGGGTTACACTAACAAAAATAAGGGACTATACTAGTAATATAGGGACCTAAAAACATCTGTCGTAGTTTCATCAAATATTACTATAATCATTTGTATAAGAGAGGTTACGAAGCTATGGAGCGGGGGGTTGGCTGATGATAGAATTGAGAATTTGTAACAATACTTTTGTTCAAGTTAATGCAGTTTGTATTTCTAATATTTCCATGAGTTTGTGATTATACCATAGCCCTGATCAAGGATTTGGGTTTGCCCTCCTGGCCAGGTGCACTCTAGTTAATGTGTGTGATTAGTTTCCTTTAATGTATCGTGTCTTTCTTTTATTTGTTGTGACAGCTAATGTGATCATTGTAATCTTAACGATGTGGATTTAGTCTCTATTTTACAAATGATTATTGTTGTTATTTCATTGTTGTTATAGTTGTTTTTTGTTTTACATAACTTATTAAATCAGTGATTGATGCATAATTGTGTAATTGTCATCTCCATATATTTTCCATGTTATCCTTTCAATAACCAAACACATCTCGAATTGATAATTAATGTGGGAAAGGGTTGAATAATATCATTCAAAATTGAACACCAACAAAGTGTAAAAATTTAAATAAAAAAAATCCACATATCATTATGAAAAATACCAACCAAATTAGATCCTAATGCATTAAGGGAATTTTCTTACCTTTCTCTTAGAGCCAAAATTTATACTTGGAAAACTCTTTTTTGATGCATAATTTATTCTTGTCAAAAATAATTTGATGGTATCCTTATTTTCAAATTTAATAATTTCCATCTTCTTATGCTTTTTCTTATAGTGATAAACCTTTTTTCTTCCCTGAACATCCCTTTACATGATTCACTAAATGAGAACTTTCTAGTTTCTCTTGCTTCAATTTCCATTCATCTTGAATACACATGATAAATACTTCATTAGATGAATATTTCTCCCTATGTGTGTTATAGGAAATATTAAATGGTCCACATTTTATAGGTAGGGAGTCAAGTTCAAATTAGAAAATGAATGAGTATGAGAACATGGTGTCTAAACATTTCAGATAAGGGGCCTTATCACAAATTTCCATAATGTGCTTTTGTAATCTCTTATTACTTAGGATTTTAATTTATGATAGTATTTTAATTATGGTGTTCGATAGATCCTTTTCAAATATCATATATTATTTTTCGAAAGCATCAAAAAATACTTTGACTTGCAGTATTCTGGAAGAGAAACTTGAATAGCTTTTCCAACATACTCTTGATAAAAGTTAAGCTTACGCGATTAGATCACTTCCACCACTCATATAAGGCCCTTTCGAATGGGGTACCTAATTGTATAAGGATTGATGGTTAATTTTAATATAATGTCAAATATAAGTCCATACACCCAAATGTAATGATAACTTTCCTGTCCAATTCTTAAATTATCACCAGTTAATATAACTGGACAAGATGATTCATTAGACATAATTGTAGATGAAATAGATACATTTTTCTTTTAAATTATATTATTCATATACGATCATGATTTATATTATTACCTTATTTTATTAAAATTAAAATGAAAATAGTGTTTATGATCCTCCTATGGATTGAGATTACAATATGCCAAATTATTTTCCACACAAATTTGTAATGCAATTGATAGATATGACATCAATAGGGAGTTTACCCATTACCTGAGCTCAGTTGGAATAATCTCTAATATGATGAAAAATTTATCATCACATTCTCATTAATACATGAGTTATGATTTCCCCCTATAGGGCCAATACATATAATTTCCATGAATTAAATGTAATTCTGATGCTATTGATTAATATTATCACTTGCTTGTAATATGCTATTTACACTTATCGTTGACATAATCTAATGTGGCTACTTTAATATCCAATTAAATGTTAAAAATATACAATATTATTAAGGATAAAAAAAATATGTTGACTAATCTTGGGGTAATGCATAAAAACAAATAGTATACATTATCTAATCTAATGTCAATGGGTTAATTTCAATCATAAAAGTACGAAAAAAAAATGTGTAAATAATCATAAAATTATCTTGTCACAAAAATAATGCATAACATGATGTTCATTCATGTGCATCAGATGCATCATGTTGCATAATGGAAAATCCTTAAATCCATATCATATTACCTTGAGTTGACTTAAAACAAGGTATGCAGGATTTTCATGATACTTGGAAAATTATATAAATATCTATGTTTCTTAATACTATGTTCAACTAACATTCTAACATCAATTAATTGTTAATTGTCGTTATGATATATGAATAATTAATAACTTTCAGTTATTATTTTTTCACATATATGCACAATGGATTCATGTTGTCATAAAAGGAATATACCCATCAACTTCTTCGATATTATTGTGATTAAGGTATTATATTGTAATCATATCTCATCATTAAATAACTCAAATGATGGTGAAATATCATCATATTCAATGACATTTAAAAAAAAGAAAAGGAAAAGGGAAATAAAATATTTTTCTCACCAATGGTATATTCCACAAATATGTCTTACCGGGTTAAAAAGAACTAAATTGGAACATATCCCCTTATTTCATGCATGAATAAATCATAAAAAAACATACTTCATATGCATATATTAAAACTCATATACATGTAGTCATTTTTAAAACATTTAAGACATAACTACATGCCTTCTCTCTCCAAAACATCCAATATATTAACATAATTTATGGGTGTTCAAGATTTCAGAGAAAGCCCATGAAGATATTTTTCTGTTAGAAAGTATCTCAAAGGAGAAGCCGATTGCAGGGATTTTTAATTTAGAGAAAGAAAAGGATTAAAATATTCAAATCAAACACCACATTCTCAAGAGTAACTCTGATCTCAAATGTAAACTTAAAATGTAATGTGAAATACAATGGAACATACCTATAGGCCTGGTGATTTTTTTTGGCATAAAAAATCCTTATGAAGGCAATAGATAAATATTCAGGTCTATCAAAGACTTAAAATTCCAATGAATAGAGTCGCAAGCAATTTATTTCTTGATAAATTAAGGAACCGTCCAATTCACCCATATTTAAAATGATATTTCCATCAAGGATCATTAAATAACTTGGATCTAACATGGTGGTTTATACCAGTCATAACAAACACTTAATGGGAAGTTACATAACCATATATGTGGGTGTATGGTAATTTGGGACAAAGTAACAAATATTCCTACCATTGATAAGAAATATTTCTAACACAATATGGATGTACCTAACTAGGAGTATTGTATCATGGATAATGAACATTATAGTTGCATATGAGATCAATGGAATATAAACATCCATGACAATAAAGGGAAAATTATTGAAGAGAGAGATCCACATATATAGATTGATCAACATTATATCCATAGATCTAGATAATGAGATGTATTTATTTGTAATAATTTGGAAAAACATGGGAAAAGTGAGAAATATATTGCAATGAACTATTGAGATTTATTTTCAAATCGAGATCAATTGCTCATAACTATCCATTTTGATTGAGAAAAATATAAGGAATGGCATTTTTTTTAAAATATCTGAAACCACTTGTGGATGTTTATTGGACAACTTCATTTTATTTGCGTTTGATTATGATTGTTGTTAAACATTGACAGAGATCAGTCCATGATGAACATAAGCACATACTTCATGATGTATTTCAATTTTCAAAAAAAAAAAAATTCATATATATATATATATATATATATATATATATATATAAAAGTTATATTTTTATTATGAAAAAATAACAAATCCACCATGATTTGACAACTAGCAAATCAAAATCAATGTTTCCATCGTTTTCATGGAATTTGGAAAATGTTGGCAAAGAAAGGAAATACTTTATTAGGAATAGCGAGTATGAAATTTTCTAATATATGATCCTAAACCCCATTCAAATATGTTTCTTATAATTTAAAATATTATAGTGCGGAAACATGTAAAGGAAGTGAATAGAAATAAATAAATAAAATATAAAGGAAGAGAAAATTTCCATATACATGTAATGTATGTGGCATTTATTTCCAAAATAAAAACCAACATACACTAGTACAAAATGGCTTATTAGTTGCTAAAAAATGACTAAAATTTGCATATAAATGATTTTTTTTTTTTTTTTTTTTCGGTCGGTGACCAATATTAGCTAATTTATAGTATCTCATAACGCAGTCAACATTTAGTTGTTTTTATCTTAGTCATTAATTGGTTGTATCAAATTTATTTCCTTGTAGTATATTTAGTCATTAATTTGGTCACTAATTTAGTGAGTGATCTAGCCATTAATTGCCAGAATTAATCATCAAATATACAACAAAATATATTACGAAATGATCACCTAAAAAAACCAATTAATGTCCAAAGAAATATGACCGAAATGTTGGTTGTCTTATACGATACTATAAATTAGTTACTAATAGTCACATATATGAAAATTTAGTCATCATTGAAACCGATTAATGACAAAAACAATATGACTAAATTTTGGTCGTGTTATAAGATATTGTAAATTAGCTACTAATAGTAGTATATATGAAAAATTTATTCATCATTTGTAATAACAAATTTATCAATTACAACAGTAACTTAAATTTTTCTAGTTGTTTCATATTCATTATATAAATCAATACTTTAGTATTTTATATTCATTTAATTTACTTTCATTAAGAATCATTATAAGAAACTAATTTAGTTGTATATTCATTTTATTTTTGTTCATCATTAATCAAAATAAACTAATAATTTAGTAGTTTTAGATATATTTTATGTGTTCATTATTCATCAACATAAATTGATTACTATGATTTTGAGAATAAATTTAAAAAACAAGCACATACCATGTATATTTTCATCTAATATTAAAACACAAAGTTAAATATCTTAATTACAATACTAAACAATATCAAGTAAAACTATAAATAATTTCAACCACATATATTATGTTATATAAAATTTTGATTATTACAACATGAGTTTCCATCTTAATATTGGTTGCAGTATGATTTACACATGAAATATTGTTTCTTCACTTCAAAACATTATCATTGTCTTTCCAAGGCATTGCAGGAAAATTCACCAACTTTGAAGACTCGACGATCAATCTATGTGTCTGTCTTATGCAGGATATTGGCTCTATGAGTACCACTAGACCAATTATCTTCTCTTTCTCTTTAATTTTCATTTTGTCGCTTGAGTGTTATTCTTCTCCTCTTTCTTCAATTCCTGCTTCTTACCATCAAGACTGAGTTCCCTTTATGAAAAAGAAAGAAGTTACAATGAAAAGTATAAGACATTAAAGATGATAAACACTGAAATATAAACTAAATTAGACTATAAAGTATTTGTACGATACATACGTTAATATCAACAATATTTTCAATTCATTGTTTCCCCATAAAAGCAAGAAACTTAGACAAGTTGACTTCAGTTGGGAAATAGCGGCCACTATGTGGCTAGATGCCCTGTGTCAACAAATAAAATGAAACATCACCATCGAAAATTACACCTTACTAAACATAGTAATAAACCTTGAAGGAAAAATTAGACGATCATGTGAACTAAGTTACATGCTAAAAAGCTCAAGTTGTATATTACTTATACAATGTGGGAGTGAAAACAAAACTCCTAGAAAATTCCAAAGCTAAGTCTAGGATAAAATTAAATGAAGTAAAAAGGATACAATAATAGGATTTCCTTGTATACATTTATATAAAGGATAATGTAGAAGGCTATGTGAATAAGTTCAGGGCTAGAGGTCAATGATGTCAAGAATGCCCAACTTTGATAAGTATTTTTTCAAATAAGAACTACTATTTAGATTGATTATCACATATGAATAGGCCAACTACTATATAAAAGACTATTCATGTTTTGCTTATATTTATGGATCTCTACAATATAAGTGGATAAATTGCAAAGAAAGTTCCTTTTCCATTGTGTTCCTGACCATGGTATAGTATATTAGCTGTGATTTGGAGCAAAATTTCAACATCAAAAATATGTTGCAATCACCACTAGTAATCCCCCAAATAACATTATTTTGGAATGTAACTTTCATGTTCTAGGTTAACACTGTTACCGATGAAATAGGTAACCGCACTGTTACCTACTTCCTTTTGGTAGCATAAAAAACACCCGTTTTTGAAAAGTGGTGATGCAGAATCACCCACTTTTTTTTGTGCACATTTTTGACACTCTAATATTTTTATTTATGAAGTATGAATATTTGTTTTAAAATGTTAGTGATTTTCATGCTAATTTTGAAACGTATTGATGCAGCATCAACTTTTTTTTTTAGAGCGGTGATTTCCATGCTAATTTTGAAATGTATTGATGCAGCATCAACTTTTTTTTTAGAGTGGTGATTTTCATGTTGGTAATAAAACACAAAACTTAGATAAAAATATATATATATATATATATATATATATATATATATATATATATATATATAACAATAAAAGAACCAATAAAAATGTAAAAAAAAAAACAAAATTAACTCGTAAAAATAAAAAATTTAAACAAAAATAAATTAAAAAAAAAACAAAAAAAATCGAAAATTATATCAAAAGAAATGACAAAATTTGAAAAAAAAAAAACGTAATTTAAAGAAAAAAAACAAAAATTAACCAAAAAAAAAAAAAACATCAAAAACATTTTTTTCTAAGTTATTAAAAAAAACCATATAATTAAAAAAAAAAATTAAATAGAAAATTTAAAAATAATTTAAATTAAAAAATTAAAATTTAGATTAAAAAAATAAAATACAAAAAGAAAAAATTAAATTTTATATTTTAAATTAAAAAAATAATAATAATAAGAAAAAAAAAATACAAATTTTAAAATCAACCCAGAAAAACAAATTGAAAAAAAAAAAGAAAATTTAAAATTGAAAAAAAAAAAAAATTAAAAAACTATCATTAAAAAACAAAAAAAATTAAAAAACCACATGCAAATAATTAAAAAACAAATATCCATAAATTTACTCTTTTTTTTTTTTAAATGAAACAATTTATAAAATTTAAAAATGAAAAACTAAATAAACTAAAATATTTAAAAAAAAAAATATTAAATTAAATGAAAATTTAATAAATTTAATAAATAAATTTTAAATTTTAAAAATTAATTAATCTAAAATATTAAATTTAAAAACAAAATTTAAAAAAAAAAAAATAAAAAAAATAAAAAAAAAATTAAATTTAAAATAAAAAATTTGAATAAAAAAAAATAATTTTAAATTTTTTGAATTAAAAAAAAAATTAAAAAAAATCAAATTAAAAAAATAAATAAATAAATAAATAAAAAAAGAATTTTTTGATCGTTGTTGCGCCGCCAATCGGCCTCCCGCCCAGGTGGCGGTGGAGGTCAGCCACTTGGCAGGCGGGGAGGCTGCATGCAATCCCTCGTCCGCCCAGTAGCCGGCCTCCACTGCCAACTGGGCAGGAGGATGGAATCCCGCCCAGCGACCAGCCTCCGTCGCCACCTAGGCGAGAGGCCGATTCTGAGAATCGCCCTCCCGTGGTGCGAGGCCGATACTGGGAATCACCCTCCTGTGGCGCGAGGCCGATTCCGAGGATCACCCTCCACGGGACGAGGCCGATTCCAGGAATCGCCCTCCCGCTACGGGAGGTCGATTCCGAGAATCGCCCTCCCACGGTCGCGAGGGCAATTTCGGGAATCGCCCTCGCGGCTATGGGAGGGAGATTCCCGGAATCGGCCTCGCACAATCGGCATCCTGCCACAGGAGGGCGATTCCCGGAATCGGCCTTGCGCCGTGGGAGGGCGATTACCGGAATCTACCTCCCGCCCAGGTGGCGGCAGAGGCCGGTCGCTGGACGGGCGGGGAGGCTGCATGCACTGGCCGCTGGGTGGGCGGGGGGTTGCATGCAGCCTCCCCGCCCACCTAGCGACCGGCCTCCGCCGTCACCTGGGCGGGAGGCTGATTGGCGGCGCCACCACAATCAAAAAATTCTTTTTTTTTTTAATTTTTTTAATTTTTAATATTTTTTTTTAATTTGATTTTTTTTTTTAAATTTAATTTTTATATTTGAAATTTAATTTGTTTTAATTTTTTTTGTTTTTTTAAAAATTTTATTGATTTTTTTTGTTTTTAGTTTTTTTTTTTTCTAAATTTTGTTAATAATTTTTATTAAATTTTGTATTTTTTTCTTTTATTTAATTGATTTTTTTTTTTTTTAATTTTTCATATTTTTTTTATTATTAAAATTTATGTTTAGTTTTTTCATTTAATTTTTTAAAATTTAATAAATTTTGTATTTTTTTTTAATTTATTTGAATTTAATATTTTTTTAAATTTTTTTTTATTTTTTATTATTATTTTTTTAATTACGTAAAATTTTTATATTCTTTTTATTTCAATTAAAATTGTGTATCTAAAATTAGTTTTTTTTAAAAATTAAACTTAATATTTTCAAATTAATTTTTTATTTTTTTTATTTAGTATATATTTTTTAATTTATTTTTTTCAATTTTTCATTTTTAATTGATTTTTAAAGATTTTAACTTTTTTTTTAACAATGTTTTTTTTTTCTTTATATTTAAAACTTATTTGTTCATTCATTTATTTATTAAAATTTAATATTTTTCTTTTTTAAATTTAATAAAATCTAATATATATATATATATATATATATAATTTAATTTAAGTTCATATATATATATATATATATATATATATGAACTTAAATTAATATATATATATATATGATTTTATTAAATTAAAAAAAAATGTTATATTTTTAATTTAAGTTCGTGTATATATATATATATATATATTTTTTTTTTAAATTTAATATTTTTAATTTAAGTTTGTGTATATATATATATATATATATATATTATTTTTTAAAATTTATTTGTTTTTTTAATATATATTTTTTTAAATTTAATATTTTTATTGTATTTTATTTTTCATTTTTTATTTTTAATTAATTTTTTATTTTTTTACTTTTAGTTTAAATAATGTATTTTTTTTTAATTTTTATTTTAAAGTTTTAAGTTTATTAAAATTTAATATATTTCTTTAAATTTAATTTTTTATTTATTTTCAATTTAATAAACATTTTCTTTTTCTTTTTTAAATTTAATTTCTATATTTTATTTTTTATAATTTCTTTCTTATTTTAACTCTTTTTTTTTTTTAAAATTTAATATTTTATTTTGTTTTTTCTTTTATTTTTTTATTTCTATATATTTTGAAATTTTAATCTTTAATTTTATTTTTTTTATTTTTTTTCTTAAATTTTAGGTTTTTTTTAATGTTTGAATTAAAATTTTTATTTCGTTTTTATTTTTATTTTTTTATTCCTATATATTTTTAAATTTTAAGGTTTAAAATATTTTTGTTTTTTAAATTTATTTTTTTTCTTAAGTTTTAGCTTTATTTTAATGTTTGAATTTTAAAAGTTAAAAAATGTTATTTCTATTTTTAAAAATGTCAAAAATATGGCATAATTTTTTTTTTTGTTATTCCAGCATCAATTGGTTTTGTTTTGAGGGTGTTTTTTCAATCCTTTTTTCAAGAAACAATTTTGTTTTTAGCATAATTTTTTAAAATGTTGAAATTTGACCTTCAAAAAAAATCAAGTGCGTTCTAGAATACACTTTTTTTTGTTTTTGGGGTGTTTTTTCATGTTTTTTGAGTCTTTTTGGGCTAGAGTTCCCGTTTTGAGGTCAGGTTACCTATTTCATCGGTAACATTGTTGTTTCTATATTATTCTTGAATGGAAATTTCATATTGAATTCAAACACAAAACTTCCGATTTCAAGAAAAACATGAGGCCATCCTCAATTAATCAAACTCAAAACATCAGTGATAATTATAATAAAAAGATAAAATTAGAGTACTTTTGATCTCTTTTTCATATTTACATGGAAAGCACCAATAGTTTTCCCATATTTAACATACTTGTAATTTCCATGATATAGCACATCAATTTATCTTTCAATTGATTCAATAGAAAAATTTAACATATCAGAATAATACCACTAATGTTTGATCCTTAATTAGTTAAAACTAGTTAGCACAAAAACTTCAAGAAAGAGCAACAAGTAGAAATAACAAATCCATCAATTAATAATCAATCAAAAAAGGGTAATTTTTTTGTTGAATCTTGATAAATAACTATAAATATTGACAATCCACTGCAACTAGTGGTCTTGTTCAAAGATCAATACTACCTAGAGAATTCATCTTGTTGGGAAAAACACTAAGAAGGGGGGGGGGGGGGGGGGTGAATCAGTATTTATAACTCACAAAAAATTTACTTTTTCTTTACAGGTTTATATACGCAAATTTTATTAATACAAGTAGAATATACATACGGATATATTTAATGAAACTTGTGTATGTCCAGATATATTATTATGCATATAAATCTTTACTTATATCAGTGAATCATTCATTCATCGGAAATTTAGTAAGCAGTAAGCATGTGCATTAAGAACAGAATAAATCATCACACATAAGCAACACACATGAACACCGGGATTTAAGGTGGAAACCCATGTAGGGAAAAACCACTGTTGTTGTCATCTTTGTCTTCAATATTGACTATAAGGAAAACTGCTTACAATCTTGTACTAGCCCAAACTTATACCAGAACGTATGCACCCACCTGTAGAAGGCTACAACCTTCTCTCATTCTCCAGCTGCTACTGGAAGGAAGCTCCAACCCTGTGATCTCGTTTACCAGTTATCACTGGAAGGTAGCTACGACCCCTTGCTCTCCTTTACCAGCCACTTCTTGAAGGGATATACTACCCCATGTTCTCATTTACCAACAACCTATGACCCCCTCACTAAAGGCTTCAATCCTCAGCACCAATGTAGACCACGTTTCATCAATTTTTACACTAGATCCAAAAACTTCAACACAACACAGCTTGTAGGCCTCTTTTCATCAAATTTTAAGACTTGACCAACTCCACTCATTTAATCCCAAAGAAAATACATCAAACTGAAACTCATAATTGTATCAAATCATTCACTGAATCATCAATCAACCAATCACTCGAATACTGAACCAACCATTGAAGAAAATAGTCACATAACCAATTACCAACTCAATTCATAGTGAGATCACTCTAACTAGAATATCAAAACTGAACTGAGACTACTGCATCAACATACTGAATCAACTGCAACCCTGACCATTCTTGGAACAAAATGTATACGCTACTTCACTTACTACAAACTGCTTATATATGCTCTTTCCTGTGGAAAAACTTGTGTATAGATCTTTATATACTGAATTTAGGAATCTAATCAGACTGAGAGTGGATCAGAGACATTCAGGCATACTTTGTCAAATTTACATAACCCTTATTCAATCATCAGTGTCTAACATATTCAATCACCAAGTCACTGATCATATTTATATGTAACCAAATACCAGCATAAATAGTAATCAAACAATCCTTATCTACATGAAAACTTCATTGAAAAACAATAGAAATATAGGAGAAATGATCACACAGTTTCTTCAGCAATCTTCAGAAAAACCCAAACTTCCAGACGTGCTTTTGTTGAAATTAATCGACGTGCAGACACGCTTTCACCGTGATTAACTAGCATATGGATATGTAAATGTTGAAGACTACATAAAATTTTAGATCAACAGACTTACTCAGATCATACCCTTCACTTCAACAAAAATCCATCATATGACAAATCTAAACATCCCACAAAAATATCAAGCAAATACATATTCATTTCAGTTCTAGAGATCCTGATCCATCATTGTATTCATAGGTGCATCATTATTTCAGATCTATTAATCAACTGTAACCCATTCCATCCAGATATACTTCGTAGTGAAGTACTCAGTCAATACCCATACACTTTCACCCTATACATTATGATCTTTTTTTCATTATATAGTTTGAGCCTTTCCCAATACCTTGAGCCAAAACCACACAAGTGCCGATGGTATTCTTGGAAGGAATCAAATAGATGACATATCACTTAATACTATGGGCTAAAACCATGGTAAGTACTTGCGGTATCATAAACTAAGTCTGTAAATACATACATGACTTGGCTTCTTCGTACCTGCGTGTATAAGCGACTTCTCTTCACCAAAACTGTGTATACACTAATTATGGATTTATACATGGGTTGCCTTCATCAAACCTATGACTATATGTGGGTTACCTTCATCAAACCTGCGTATACATTGCGAAATATTACCTTTATGATTTCTCTGACACTTACCGGAATTCCTTTTTCTGTCACATCTGAACTGACTTGTAGATACATCATTTTTACATCCTTAACAAAGAGGCTGCTATAAAAACTACTACTCATTGAGTAGGTTTCCATCAAGGACAACATAACAACATACTACATAATAATACCAACAATCTCTCCATTTGTACTTCATGGAAACCATGATGGTGTTTGATCACCAAAACTTGTAGATACCTGATAGACACATCATTATTCAAACACCAAGTTATTATCCCCCTTTGACATCAAGAGAAAAGGGAAAAATGATACAAGAATGTGTAACAACTCTACTTCCACAATTTTATTTATTTATTTATAGGTTAATAATAAATACATACAACTGCATTAATGTGTTTCTTCTCATTTTGACAAAACCGTCTAGTAGCTTTAACGCTTGCTTTACTCTTGTCTAATTCTTGTCGAATTCAAGCTCAACAATTTTCATCAGTAAAATTCCATAGAAGTTAGTATTAGCGACATTTCTTTACTACCTTATGTCACTAAAATATCATCGAGGTTTCTTAGATAGTTTCTAGCATAATAATATTTTTATATTATGCTTTAACTATTCAAATCTCCTTCTTATGATAATAGAAAAATTCATTTTTATATTGGTATTTAATTACCTTATCCTTTCTATATTTCATTCACTTAATTTTATATTACCAACGTTCCCTAATTGATAATTTTATCTTTGATTAAGGTTATAGTCTTAACCTTTACTATATGATTTCTTTTCTAAATGATCCACTTCCCTATGTTCTAGCCTGAAGTGGTTTAATTTCCAGTTAAACTAATTTCGACCTTTTTACATATTTATTACACTTACTTAATTCCTAAATTATACCATATGTAACTAACTTCTTTATCCAACATACTTCAGACCTTATATATAAATATTTACTTTGTGTTTATAAATATTTGTATGAGGATACCTAGCTGAAATTGAACCTTACATCTGAGCCTGCTTAGTCATATGTGGACTGATATTATACTATGGAATCAAGTTACATATCCCTTCATTTGGGGTTAACGTAAGTTGCCGACTCTTCATATAGTTACCACGCAACCCTCTTACGTGACTTATCAAACAGGCTCATAAACATAAAATTTACGCATTTATGAATTTGAGATTGACATCCTTGTTCATATGGTTTAAAGTCCAATGTTTTGATTGTTCTTATCTCCTCATGATTTTTGGCATTTATTATTTTTACCGTGGACATAATATTCATCACATGGCTCTAAATTATCGATTTAATTTCTCATATACTTGGTTTGTCTCCTTCATTTGAGGTATTCGAAGTGGATAGCAGAGATTTCGTCATATCCATGATTAGGGTTATTCATTCTCCACCATAATTTAGTTCTGTTCCTGCTTTTGGCATCGTTATTCGGCTCTAGTTCTTTGACAGTCACCCTACTTCAAAGAGATTTTGGTTAGCTCATGATGTAGGGCCAAGATTATGATTCAAAGGTTATGAGTTCGTCATTTGCAAGATGCCTTTTCGGGTAATGATTTAGTTTCATTGCATAGTTTAGAAATCAAAGGTCTCTAAGGATATTGGGTTTTCCAATAGTTAATTTTATTTAACCAATTTTTTCACTGCACTTGATACACATTCATTTAATATGGTTAGCGCATTGGGTTTCATCCCAGGAACGCTACATCTTTGATCAAACACCACCGTCATTCTCATTTCAAGCACTAACAATTCAAATTGTAACTATTCCTTCGGCATAGACAGTAAGAATCTTACTCTGTTAACGTAACTCTAACATATTTTCACGCCTTTGTTTACTGTCACGTTTTTGTTTGGGAACTCCGTTCCAACGTTTTGCATATGATTAAATTTCTTGTTTATCCATGTCAAAATATGTAGATTTGTTATAAATTAAATTTTGAATTTATAATTCTTCATTTGGTTAAACGTAGGTGGAGGATTCCCTTCGTGAAAATGAATCCCTCTCTCACACGTTGCAAATTCGAACTAGTCCACTTCATTTATTCCTCTTGGCATTACCGTGCCTCTCTAGGTATGTGTTATGCTTCTTAATCTTCCCTCAACATATTTTTAACCCTCAGTTTATAAATTTATTTCTCATCTTTTATTAAATGATGATCTTATGTTTTATTCCTGGCTCTTCTCTATTCAGAGAATCCAATGCCATCATTTTCACACATTCTCTCGTTAAATAAACACAGGGTTATGTAATAACTAATTTTATCAACACATTTCCCTTGCTCCTTTTCTAGTCCATCAAATCTCTGCGTTGAGATTGAAATTTTGGTTATTAATTAATTTGTATTCAGAAATATGCAATTTCACTTCCTCTGAGTTAATTGAACTCAGTACATTTTTTGGACGCTCATAGTGTGATTTCACTTTGATTTACGATTAAAATCATACTCTAAATATTATTCTCTCTTCACAGTTCTCATTTTCCTGAGTTTTTCCACCTCATTGTTCAAATTGGAAGAAAATTGAGAATCTCATTAATTTCTACTTGTTCGCTCGTTCATTAAGTGTATGAGCTTAAATGTCAATTTGTTTTATTTGTACTAATATTTCCCCCTACTTGGATTAGAATTAATAGCCTATAATAATTCTAAATTTTAATTGAATTGAAATAAATTTGTACAGAACAGGGTTTAATATCGTTATTCTCTAATTTGTACGTGAACTAAATATTTCCCCAGTTCCTCGGAGTTGGCTTAGTATTCTATCGAAGTAGGTTTAGGTAATAAATTTCCTGATTTTAATTAATAATTTCTTCGGCTATTGTTTTCCTCTCATTCTTATTGACTGGTCCTAAAATCTCTTTTACATACAGATTTATCTTTTGACTCTATTACAGTTAGTAAGGTAATAACTACCTATTCCTTTGTTACTATCTATTACTTCAGTATTCACTACTTTCTGGAATTTAAGCACACTTATTAATTTCTATAAATTCGTTTCTGTGTAAGTACCTTTTACCTTTACACTTCATTGTACAGCTTGGTTATCTTTATGTATGTGATATAGTGACACAATAAATTGGATTTAATTGTACAGGCTGGTCGAGAAATTCCTTGAGTACATCCCTTAGTAGAAATCTGAACTATTTTCACAGGGATTATGTAGTTATAATTTATGGGACAGAATCCCAGTTCTGTATAAATTTTGGAAATTAATTTCTTTGACAGTTTATGTATATATATAAGTCTCCCGACTTGTTTTAATTTAGTATAATCCAGTATACTCTATTTCCATAATTGAATTTATATTTACTATTCAGCATATGTTGTATTTTATGTAACCTTTGCTTCAATTCTAATAATATTCTATGTATTCTTTGTTGCAATTCTGATAATATACTATGAATTATCTATAAATTCAAAATCTTCTAATGATGCTACAGTAGAAGATATGATTTTAATTTTCTAGATTCAGGCTAAATACCAAAACATAATTTATTTCAGTATGTATAATGTTATTTGACAGGTTGTAATAGTTATTTGGATAATTTCATTATATCTACTTTTTGCATTTAAAATTGGAAATACTTTACCTAACTTCAGATTTAAGCATACTTCACACGTTTGGACATTCTAAGAGTTGGCACCCTTCCTAACATTATCTGTGCAACAATACAGGACTACACTATATTTATTATAGTAGGGTCTGTTAAATGCACATATCTAAACAATTTATAGCTAATAGAAAAGTATCCTACTACTTACATACACAAAATATACTGTTTCACAGATCTGGCTACTTACTTCACCAGCATTTCAAACTTCAATATAATAGCACAAAATGAAGAGAGAATAAATTAACTTGTGCATACCAATTCTGGTAAAATATTTTCCACCCAACCTATGAGTTCTATCTCCACATCTCCCCCTGAGCAGAGATCAATTCCATCCAGCAGTAGAAAACCTCTTGTCTACCCAAATTTTTCTTATTCAAGCCTACTTTCCCTTTAACTTGTTTCCATAACTGTGTCCAATTAATCAAGATGTTGTTTTCCTTTTTGGCTAGGCTTTCCTTTTGTTCTTTCCACAAAAGTACTTTAAAACAAGCTTTTTCCTCTTTCTATTTTTATTCCACCTCTTCCCAGTAACTTTCCACTTTACTGGGGTATCTTTTTATATGTTTATCTCAAATCTAATAATCAATATTTAATTTATTTTCTCCAAGAATTTTTGGAGAACTAGGAAATTCTTTGGAACCTTATCCATCCTCATCGACTTGGATTCCTTATCTCTAATTATACTCTAGTCTTTTCACAATTAATTCCATTTCCATTTTATTCAATTTAATTAATTAACTATGTCCAAAATAATTGTTTTCCCTTAGGTCCACTTGACCTTTTAGGACTGTTCAATTGTCTAATAAAAGCAGTAAAACTATGAATATTATAGAATGTCGAGATCTGCACTACAATATATGGATCATACTCCCCCTAAGAACATGTTGAATCTTCAAAACAGATATGAAAAACTCTATAACCTTTCCTATCACCAAGGATGCATACATACATCAATTAACTCACCAAGTGGAGTTACATATTTGAATCAACTACCCAACCAAGTGGTTTTACAATTTTGAAAAGGTCTATACATGACTGAATATGACAATTCATACATCATAGGTCTCAACATGACCCTTACATGAAATTACAGATGTGACGATATAACAAAGACAAAAGGACCTTAATGGAGAGATATCATTTAACAGACTTCAAAAACCAACAAAATGACAACAACGTATTATGCCTAGCATGACTAGTGCTCCCCCTAAGCATGTGCATCCTGAAAAATTCTCAACAATAACAAAAACCATCTCATCAAATCATATTCATCAAGTAGATAGATATCAAATAAGAAAATACAGCTTGAAAACGATAACCGCATCTAAAACCATTAGTGCCAAACCACGTGTGTCAGCAAAAGCATGGGTAAAATTCAATATCATAAACATGTGAAGGGGTCTACAATATCAACATCATAATATATTTCCATAGAGATCAGCTATCAAATGAATTTCTTGTCTTCATTGAAGTGAACTTGTCCTTTTCCCTTTGTAGAGACATATGTGGGAACCATCATCATGAAATAAGATAGAGTAGTGAAGCATCATATAGCATGAGAAAACACCATAGATTTGTATCGAAAATATATGAGAGAAATAATTAGTAATATAAGACAATGTAGTCATGTATTCGAGTATCATCCAACAGTTGTAGCATAAGCACATCAATAACCAAGTCTTCAGTATCTTTGCAAAAACATCATATTCTTGCCAAGAAGAATTATCATACCATAACTACTTCATCAATAATCAATATGAATCAACCAATCATCCATGTGATCTGTTATAACCAAGGTCTTCATGTTTTAGATATATTACATTTCCATAATTACAATGTAACATGTGTAGGAATCAATTACAATAGGCCTCATTCACAACAGAAGTCATTAACATCAAGATCTCCATGTTCTGCCCTCATATATCAAGCATTAGTATTGCATAAAATCCATGTGTCAAATAAATCTAATATTTTGCAAAATGTGATCAGGGCTCATCCATAATCTCATCATAAGAAATCAATGTATCTGAAAAAATCATTTGAAAATGAGCATCCCAGAAATTAAAGAATAATCAAATATAATTCCAACAATGCAACATTAGTAGTTAGGCTAATGCTCCCCCTGAACCTGTGCTACCTGTTCATGGTCAAAACTTACCTGGTCAACTCATTTATAATATTAGCAGACTATAACCATCAACATAAGTCCAAGAAAATTAAATCATAACTGACAACAACATATCAAAATCGATTATTAAGTATGTCCTATTGTTTTTCTATCAGAGAAAAACAAACACAACTATCTCCAAAGAAAATAACGTATATACACGTCTTTAGTTTATAAAACACACGTACATAAAGTGAAATACTAATACTTTCATAGCTTCAACTCCCCCTGAATTTTTAAAACCTGTACCTGTCTTCTGTTGTCACATCAGATGTACTGTAAAAAAAATAAACAACCAGAATTACCAAACCACCCTTTAAACATTGCAGTTACTGACAAAAATATTCTTTCAGGAATGATGGACTGCAATTGTCATTGTATTATTTTAGTTCGAGTCTGAATCCTCCTCACATCTGTGAGAGGTTAGATCTTTAAACACACATAATATATCATCATTTTTGTATATCCTTGCTATGACCTCTCTAGTTTCTTCTTCCATGACCTTGCATTTGGTTGATGTGAACACAATTGCATTTCCTTTATCTTCCGTTTGGCCTACACTTAACATGTTTTGTTTTAGGCCTTGAACTAATAACGTCTCAACTGCCCTTCTATTTTTGTTGATTATAGCTCTACCTCTTCAGAAAAAGTTTGTTGCAGCATCACTTGAACGAATAGCCTTACCATCTTGATTTTTAATGAGAGATTCCATCTTATTCTTGTCACCACTCATGTGATGAGAACATCCATTGTCGATGTACAATTCATCCTTATTTTTAATTTGAAATAGAGCAAGACCACATCTTATCTCTTCTTATTCCTTCTTGTTAACATGAATGTTGGTGGATCCAACATTATTTGGTCTTACGATATCATTTTTTTGACTTCCATGTTGTCTTTGATGATTCATTGATCTATTCCTGAATTCCTTTTCTACATGCCCATACTTGTTACAAGCATAAAATCTTATGTGACCAGAAAAGGGAGAAAATGAATCATAGTAAGTTTTCCTCATGTTCCTTCTATTGCAATCAATATATTTATGTCCAAATTTTTTGCATGAAAAACAATAACACTTAAAGAAACCTGAGTACCTAACAGTTGTCAATATTTATGTGTAGTGTCTATTTCTCAGTGACTCAAAAAATATTCTTCTGCAATTGGTTGCAACATGTCCATAATTATGAAAAAAAAGCATTCAAAATTATTGATAAAATGAGAGAATCGATTGATACTTCTATATTCAGGAGAGAATGATTTCCTTTGAGAACTCATGATTGTCGGTTGACATTTTGTCTCTTTAAACACTCCATGTTTTACATTGATATCCTTTGAATATTTAGCATTGTCTTGTGAACTAGATACTCCTTTAAAAGTTTAATGAAAACCAAGACAACATTTAATAGAAGGAGACCTTTGAATACTAATAATATTATCGAGAATATTAGTGCTATCTTGAAACCTCCAGTGTTTATATTTTTCTTCTAATTTACCTTTTCAAATTTTAACCTCAACCTCCAATATTTGGCACTGCTTCTTCATATTTTCTTCGACCCTTCTTCCTTCTCCTACTTGCTCATTTAATTTTAGAATCTCTTCTTTCAACCCAATCTTTTGTTCTTCAAATGTTTATAGAAGCTCTTCATTCTTCTTATTTGATTTTTCCAAATCTTCTTTGAGAGAAATGATTTCTGCTTCAAGTCCTTCACCTTCATTGGTTACTTCATCCTGTAGCTTTTGACATTGGTCTATCTATTCTTTTTTTAGTTTTTCAATTGAATTTATTTATTGTAACTATTAATTCAATTTAGAAATCATATCTTTGAAGATACATTCCCTTTCATTAAATAAAATTTGTTGATCTGCAACTTCTTTCTTGAGATTAGAAATTTTTGCTTCTAGATCCATAACATTACTTTCAATTTTGTATTCACTAACTTCACCATTGCATGCACAAGGAAGTGAATCACAAGAAAAATAGTCAATACATATTTTATCTTCTTCATTTTCTATTGCACATGTTTTCTAAGATATCTTGTTCCTTTGAGTAGCCTTCTTCTTTTCCTTATTTTCCATTGTGACTCATCTCCTTCAAGCAATCAAGCTTCTATATAAGGACCTGATCTGATTCCAATTGTTGGTGTAACATTTCCATTTCAAAAAATAAATAAATTATATTTATACTGCTAACACTAAATTCACCTTAGAGACAGATTATTTCTTGTCATATTCTGACATCCATCCACCATTACAATTTGGCCTTACTATACAGTTACCTCTTTCAATTTATTTATCTATTCATTTGAACTGTCATTCAATTTATAAATAATTGATATACTAAGATTAGGAGTTCATTCCTAATTTCATTTCATCTGAAAAATGGTATATTAATAGCTAATGTTTCCCCCTCTTAACTATTAACAACAATTTCCATCTTCATGTCAATAGTTTAAACCCCTTCTAAACCTAACTCTCCTCAACCTATATTAATTAACTAGCTTGACCTTACAAGCTATAACATATCATTATAGGTTCTAATATATGTTGGAAATGTTGTCATTGATGGTAAAGGAATTGGAAAATAAGGAGCATCTGAAACAGTAACTATGAAAAGAGAAAAGCAAGGCAGAGAAAAAAGGTCAACTGACAAAGCAGTGTAATGAATATGCGATGCGATATTTGTATGTGCGATGCGATGAGATCGTACATCACAATCGACGAAAGAAACAGAGAGGCATCGTATGCGATTGATCTGCGATGCGATGTGATATTTGTATGTGCGATGCGATGAGATCGCATATCGCAATCAGCGAAGAAACAAAGAGGTAGAGTAACGAATATACGATGCGATGCGATGATATAAGGATATGGGTCCTACAGGGAAAGTGTATATTATAATATTCCGAAGGTTGGGTACAAAAGAGTTGAATTTAAGAAATGTAGTGACGAATCATTTACAAAGGAATTGATGCTATTCTTAAAGATTAGTTAAAAAAACAGTGGCAATGTATGTATATATAAAACCTTATTCCAGGAATCATTACCCAGCCGGGCATCATATATATATATATATATATAAGTAAATTCCAAGAATCACCTACCCTGCTGGAGGATACTCTAAAGCTGGAACATAAAAGCATATATAGCGCATTACATATTTCACAAAGGTCCAAATTTGATATATAATTCATATGGAACCAAGTGATATTTGTTAATTTATTGTGCATGAAGGGCAGAGTTCATATATATTCGTAGACGGAACCTGGAGTACGGAGCGGGAATTTGATTGGATGGTTGATCATTGTTTAAAAACCGTGAGTAGATTTGCGGAAGAGAATTGCCCATATCGCACTGCTTTTGTGGGTTGAGCGGTATTCAGGAGGTTGGCTCCGATTCCATAGAACGAGCAACACGCGTCCCTGTACGACTTCACAAAACCGCTTGTCACTACGTGCCATCGCGCATTATTGTTCGATCCAAGATGCCCAACAATATTGTTGTGTGCCGTTGATCTGGAGGGAAGCCATCGGACGGTGGTCGTATGAGGAAGATGCACGAAGATTAACCAAAGTACGGCAGGCCATCGTGTGTTATTATTCGCGCACCTTCACCAAGCGATATCCGTCTGATCAAATGAGGTGGCACGATGCGATAATAACCGTCGGATGGATATGAACATTAACACTGGGGCCCATGCATACGAATGCGTTGGTCATGGTTAAGATTTGTGGATTTATTAACCATTGGGGTTATAGTTATAAAATTCGAACATTTGTTATGAAGTGTGAAGGAAGCCCCCGAATTGAAATAATATTATATGGCGGAGATAAAAGACTACCTTTGGGATGATTCGTGCATGGAAGAACGAAGGTTGGGGTTTCAATATGGATTGGCTCGATTTTTAATACACTGGATTATCTATTTTGACCTCGTCCAGGAATACCATTAGCGGTTCATGGTTTTGACTCATGGTTTTACTAAAGGAAAAATTATATAAGGAGAAGAGAAATAGAGAACGAGGTGTGCGTGTGAAAAGGGTCGATAGAAAAAATGAATCTCTTTTAGAGATATCCGTGTGAATAAACTATGATATATCTGAATCTATGGCGCACCTATGAATATAATGATTGATCAAGATCTTTAGATCAGATGATGATTAATTCCTGGTTCAATCGACTGACGAAATCATGAAGACCGTATAAGGGTTACTTCACTTTGAAGTATATCTGTATGGAATGGGTAACAGATTGCTGAATTAAGGATGCACCTCTGAAGAAAAAATAAATAAATCTAGTGGCCTACAAGGTATGTTATGTGGAAGTGGATGAAGCGTGGTCCGCAGTAGATCTGAGGGTTGAAGCCTTCAGTGAGGGGGTTGTAGCTTCCTTCCAGTGGTAGCTGGTAAATGAGAGTAGGGGGCTGTAGCTCCCTTTCAGGAAAGGCTGGTAAACGAGAGAAGGTTTTAGCTTTCTGCAGGTGGGTGCCTGCATGCTGGTATGAGTCTGCACCAGCATAAAATTGTAAGAAGTTTTCTTTATAATAAATATTGAAGACTGAGATAACAACAGCAGTGGTTTTCTCCTGAATTGGGTTTCCACCTTAAATCCTGGTTTTCATATGTCTTGCTTATGTTTGATGATTGGTTCTATTATTTCTGTTCATGCTTACTGCTTATCTGATGAATAAACGATGCAATGATCTATGTAAAGACATAATAAGATCTCTGGACATACAAGTTGGATGCAGTAATGTAACATATGGTTTTAAGAGAAAGGAAAACTAAAAATTGTGAGTCAGCTCAAAATACTGATTCACCCCCCCTCTCAGTATTTTCCCAACAATTGGTATCAGAGCAGGTCCTTCTGAAAAAGCTTAGCCTCTAGAAGGAAGACCAAGCAAGATGAGCAATCAATATGGAACAACATCTATCAGGCCTCCGCTCTTTAACGGAAACAATTTAATCTTCTAGAAAACAACGATGAGATCCTATTTTCAGTCTCTGGGAGTAGATGTATGGGAAATTGTTGAAGGATGATATCAATATCCAGATGCAGTACCAACTGATTTGACAGAAAGAAAGAATTATGAAACCAATGAAAAGGCAGTCAATTCACTATTGGGAAGTCTAATTGAATCAGAATTTGTCAAAGTCATGAAGCTGAATATAGCAAACGTAATATGGGACAAAATCATTCTAAGTTATGAATGTGATGCAAAGGTAAAAAGTGCTAAACTCCAAACTCTTAGAATTCAATATGAGAATATAAAAATGGATAATGTGGAGATAATTGCAAGTTTATTTTTACGTCTTGATGATATTGTAAATCATATGAAAAATATGGGAGAAAAAATAACCAAATCTACTTTGGTTGAGAAAATTTTAAGATCACTAACCGCAAAATTTGAATCAAAAGTTTCTGCTCTTGAAGAAAAGCAGGATCTTCAAAATCTTACTGTGGTGCAACTTCATGGCATACTAACTGCATATGAAATGAGAAGAGGAGGACCATCTGAAGTCAAAGAAGCAGTCTTTAGAACTTCTACAAAAGGGAAGGAAGTACAAAAAATAGAAGGATCATGATATATCTCAGAAGAAGATGAGATAAACTTTTTAAAGAAACTTCAACTAGGCACAGGACGGTTCAGAGGTAAGCTCCCTTTCAAATGTTTTTATTGTGGAAGAGTTGGTCATTATGTTGCTAAGTGTCCTCATAAAGAAACACATAAAAAGGGGAAGGAATTAGTAAGAAGGAATAAGAATCGTTATAGCACTAGAAATAGTTACTATACTCATGAGGACAGTGATGGGTTATCTGATAATGAGGAAGAATGTGAACAAGATCTTAGACTTCTCATGGCATTTGAAAAGGAATCTAGAGAAGAAAAGGATACTTTTTTGGATGCTCTAGAAGATAATGATTTTCTTGATGAAAACAATAAACTCAAAATTTGCTTAGAAGAGAGTAAAATAATCATAGAAACTCTAAAAAATCAGCTTGAAGAAAAAGAGAAACACAATCAGAAATTAGAGTGTGAAGTAGTAAGTCTAAGAAATGAACTTGAGAAAGCAAAGACATCTAAATCTTAGATTTGCTAAAGGATCTGAAACATTAGATGAGATTATGAAGGTACAATGTTCTCCCCTTATAAATACAGGTCTTGGATATATCAGAGAATCTTCTCAGGCTTTAGCACCAAATTATCTAAAAGTAGCTACTGCTGGTATACAACATGTTGCCACTCAGCAAGGGAATAAAGAATATTTGCAGGTAAAGCATGATCATCTCAATTCAAAGAACACTAACAGGAATATCTTTCAAAGAAACACCAATCAACAGGTAAATTCAAGAGGGAGATTTTATGATCGTAGAAATTTCTTCTTCAATGGACAATGTTTCTCATGTCACAATTTTGGTCATAAAGCTGTTCAATGTGTAGCATATAAAACTATCATGAAAAGAGAAGCAAGGAAGAAAAGGATTGATATTGTAACAAAGAAGAATACCTATAACAACTTTTCTCCTCTTCAAAATGAAGTTGATTGTGCTTATTACAATAATTTTGGCCATGAAGAATCTGAATGCAGTAGCAAAGTTCAGGCAAAAAAACATGTTCCTTCAAGCTCCAAAGTGTGGAAAAAGAAGGAATTACAGGTTGAAAATTGTGGCATAGTGTTATTTGCAGAAGATGAATAAAACCAATGGTACATTGATAGTGGATGCTCAAGACACATGACAGGTGACAAAGCCAAACTTCTTTCATATAGTGCTCTAGAAAAAGAAAAGAATGTTACATTTGGAAATGATACTCCTGCGCTCATTAAGGGAAAAGGGTCTGTTTTTCTAAAAGAAAAGGTGAAAGCTAATGAAGTCATGTATGTGGATGGATTAAAGCATAACTTGTTAAGTGTATGTCAAATGTGTGATCAAGGAACTGAAGTTGTCTTTAGTTCAAAATAATTTGTGGTACGTGATCTTGATACAGGTAAAGGAATTATAAAAGGAAAAAGAACTCCAAGCAACCTGTATGTATTGAAGAACTGCAAAGAACAATGTTACTTGAGTAAATCTTCAGAAAATTGGCTATGGCATAGAAGGTTGGGCCATCTGAGCTTCTCCCAAATCAAAAAATCAAGTAGACTTAAAGTTGTTCGTGATCTTCCCAATATTACTCTACCTGAAAATATCATATGCAAATATTGCCAATTTGGTAAGCAAACTAGAGTACAATTTAATGCCAAGGAAGGATCATCAAGTAAGCCTCTTTAACTCATTCATACGGGCATATGTGGACCTATGAGGAAAAATTCACCATATGGTGAAGAATACTATATCTTATTCATTGATGATTTCTCTAGAATGTGTTGGATTCGGTTGCTTAAACAAAAAGATGAAGCATTTGAGAAATTTCAGATCTTCAAAGCTCTAGTTGAGAATGAATTAGATCTAAAAATCAAGTGTCTCAGATCTGATCGAGGAGGAGAATATACATCAGATGAATTCCTTGAATTTTGTGAACAACATGGCATAAAAAGACAGTTTTCTGTAGCTGGCACTCCACAACAAAATGGTGTTGCAGAAAGAATGAATAAACTAGTTCAACAAATGGCTAGAGCTATGCTTGATGATTCCAGAACACCTGACACATTTTGGGGAGAAGCATCACATACAAGAGTAAACATTCTCAACAAGGCACATGTTCGTGTAAATAGTGATAAAACTCCATATGAACTCTGGTATGGTAATCCTCCCACTATAAAGCATTTTAGAATTTTTGGAAGCAAATGATTTATCAAAAATAATGATGAAAAACTTAGCAAGTTTGAACCTAGAGAAGATGTAGGAATATTTTGAAGGAATATTTCTTGGTTACTCCTTTAGGAGTAAATCATATAAATGTTACAATAAAAGACTTCGAAAGATTGGTGAATGTATTGATGTTTTTATTGATGAGTCTCCTGCAGCTCCAAAAGAAGAAAAACAAACAACAGATGAGGATGTTGATGACATATATCCTTCTACATCAAATAGGAATGATATAGACAATGAACCCAATGAAGAACCCAAAGATGAATTATTTGAAAAAGCTCCATCCAGATATGTTCAAAAGAATCATCCAGAATCTCAAATTTTGGGAGAAAAGGGATCAGGTGTACAAACAAGAAGGACTCTTGTGGGATCTTCTAGAAATCTGGCATTTTTGTCCACTATTGAACCACATAATGTCAGTCAAGCTAGTAAAGATGAATGTTGGATTGAAGCCATGAATGAAGAACTTGATCAAATTGAAAAGAATCACACTTGGGAATTAGTACCAAGACCTCATGACAAAAATGTCATTGGAACTAAATGGATATTCAAAAACAAGTTAAATGAGAATGGGGATGTTATAAGAAATAAATCTAGACTTGTGTGCAAGGGGTATGCTCAACAAGAAGGTATAGACTTTGAAGAAACTTTTTCTCCTGTAGCCAGACTTGAAGCCATAAGAGTTTTTCTTGCTTTTTCAAGCTTCCAACAAATCAAAGTTTATCAAATGGATGTTAAATCTTCTTTTCTCAATGGTGATCTAGAAGAAGAAGTTTATATAGAAAAAACAGAAGGATTCATTTTTGGAAATGATGAAAATCTTGTTTGTAGACTTAAAAAGGCTCTATATGGTCTCAAACAAGCTCCAAGGGCATGGTATTATCATCTTGACGAATATCTTCACCAACAAAGATTTTCAAAGGGGTCTGCTGATAGCAACTTATACACAAAAAATAAAAATGATAAACTATTTATTGTGGTTGTATATGTTGATGATATCATTTTTGGAAGTAATGAAGAGTCTATGAGTTAGAAATTTTTTTCTGATATGCAGCAAGAATTTGAAATTTCTTTACTTGGGGAACTAACATTCTTTCTTGGCTTGCAAGTGCAACAAGCAACAGATGGAATATTCTTATCACAAACAAAATATATTAAGCAAATTCTGAAGAAGTATGGTATGGAAGAGTGCAAACCTATAAGTACACCAATGGTAACCGGATGTAATCTCAGTTCTCATGATGATTCTCCCACAGTGAATCAACCAGAATACAGATCTATGATAGGAAGTCTACTTTATCTCACTGGGACTAGACCATACATTATGCATGCAGTTGGGATTTTTGGACGATTCCAAGCTAATCCAAAAGAGTCTCACCTTCAAGCCTATCAAAAGAATATTCAAATATCTACAAGGAACTCAAGACTTTGGGCTATGGTATCCAATGAATGCTGATCTCACTCTTCGAGCTTACACTGATGTAGATTGGGTTGGAAAATGTTGATGATCGGAAAAGCACTAGTGGTGGTGCATTCTACATGGGGCCTCGGTTATTATCTTGGTTCAGCAAGAAGAAAAGCTCTATTGCCTTATCTACAACAGAAGCAGAATATGTGGCTGTTGCATCATGTTGCACTCAACTTCTTTGGATGATGCAAACCTTACAAGAATTTCAAATCAAGTGTTCACCTCCTATGTCCATTATGTGTGATAATACAAGTGCCATCAGTATCTCAAAGAATCCTGTTATGCATTCCAAGACCAAGCACATTCCCATCAAGTATCACTTCTTACGTGAACAAGTGCTTGAACAAAAGGTGAGGTTGGAGTATGTTCCCTCCAAAGAACAAGTCTTGATAGCCACAAATATACAGACGTTCGAATTTCTGAGCAGGGCTTTGACCCCGAAGTGCCCAAGATACCACGTGGTATATCAAAAACTTTATTATTGTGCCTCTCTTGACGCTCTCACTCCTCAAAATACGAGCAGCAAATAGTAGATTGGGTTGTGCCCAACATCTATGGATGAAAAATGGATATTTATTGATAGAATATCTAAGAATTTAATATCATGATAAGTCATATGTTATTATGGATATTAAAATTTCATATGAAGATAACTTAGTTTACTATGTTCATTATGTTAAAATATACAAGAACGATCTATATAAGAAAACACATGAGACATAGTTTCTTGTTGGTAATATTAAATTTTTAATGCAGTGGAGAACGTGAAAAGAAATAATACATAATACAAAAATAAAATTTCCCCTATATTTTAGTTGTTATTGTAAGTTTTTCTTTAAAATTTAAAATATTTCACTTAAAGGGAAAAAAGGCTATGTGAATTAATCAAACAAACAACAAACCTAAAATTATAGTTTGCATGAAAATTGAGGTATCCTAGCTTCGAATATGTGTGACATTATGGAATTTGTATGGTGATAAAGCATACTCTATTGGCTTTAAAGTTTTTGTTTTCCTTGTTATTAACTAGTTTCTTATCCTTGCTGAAGATCGGTTGCTTTCTCCTTACTAGATAATGGTAGCCTTATCCTCATTGAAATACTATTAAAATCCTTACCAATGGTTGAATAACCTCTCTATGGTTTTCTCATTCACTCATGTGACTTGTGAAATGAATATTTGTCAAGCCTTTGTCATTTTCCCTCTCCTTGTTTTATAATTTTGAGGTAGGCCAAAAACCTAATATTTAATGGTTTATATTTAACTATAAGATCATTGGATCTCTTTTAATTAAATTTTTAAGTGACCCTCTTTAGTCACATTTTTAGTCAAAAATCACTTTAATAATAGAATGTTCACTTGATTAATTAATTAATAAAGTGAGATTATAAAAAAACATAGGATAACTCTTAATGAAAAATTCCACAAGTAGACACCCTCATGAAAATTCATGCTTGAGCTACAAACACTAATACACCGTCGTATCGAGGAAGTTATTATCCATCACTCTAAGCTTGTGTCAAAATTAGATGAACATTCCCTTCACCAAGGGCTTGGTGAAAATGATTGTCAATTGCTCCATTTTAGGAATATATTGTACCTTGCCTACTCTCCTCAACACCATGTCTCTGATGAAGTGGTATTTGATATCAATATCCATTGAATTGTAACGAAACGTTAGATTCTCTAAGAGTTTGATACAACTCTAGTTATCACAGTGGATCATTATATGCTCAAGCTTCTAACAAAACAATCTTATCTGAGTAGCTTACAAATCCAAATGATTTCACAACTATCTAGGTTGGTCTCCATATACTTTGTCTCCATTGAACGAAGTGCTACTGAGGTCAACTTCCTATTGAACCAGAAAATGACTATTCACCCCAATCTAAGGTAGCACCAACAAGAGCTCTTTTGATCTATATCACTACCTTCCGAGTAGGAATTTCTGTACTGTTGCAACCTCAAACCATCTCGACCATGGAACTATCATCCATATCTTATTATGTCTTGCAAAGATCTAAGCACATGTTTTACTGCAACTAAATGAACCTCGCATGGTTCCACCTTAAAACTAGCTTAGGGAGTTAAAAAACGTTGACATTTGGTTGATTGTTTACTAGATACGTCAACAAGCTAATCAAATTCTTGTACTATATAGAGTCTACCAAATTATTGTGGAAAACAACAACCCCATTTTAAACTTATTCTTATTAGAGACTTTCCATTTTAATTTTTTTTTTTTAGCTAATTAAATCATTATAATAAAACCTTGCTTCTTTAGTAATTTTTATTATTAAATCAAATAAATAAGAATTCGGGGCTTAAGTTTTTTTTTAAATTATATATTCTATTTTAAAAATGCATCGCACTCAACCTTTTATTACTTATCACATGGACCAATGAATAGATCATGGCCCTTTGCCTTGTGCACGCTCATCGCTGGCTTTATTCGAGGACCCGACTAGCAGGTAATACTGAGCATTCGATTTCAGTACTAGAGGTTATATTTATCCAAATCTCAATTCTACCTTTATTGCTCTAATCCCTAAGGTGGATGCCCCTCATTCATTTATGGACTTTCGCCCTATTGCTCTTTGCAATGTTCTATATAAGATTAATTCAAAAATTATTGCAGATCGCATGAAGGATGTTCTGTCGAGACATATTTCTAAAGAACAGTATGGTTTCCTCAAGGGAAGATCCATACATGATGCCTCTGCTATTGCTCAGGAAATCTTGCATTCTATGCATGTACAGAAAAGGGAGGACATTATGGTTAAAGTTGACTTCTTTAAAGCATATGATACGATTGATTGGGGTTATATCAGGGCTGTTCTCATGAAGGTTGGACTGCCTGTTCGCATTATCAGGTGGATCATGGCTTGCATTTCATCTGTTAACTATGCCATTATCATAAATGGAATTCCGACTCCTTTCTTTGCTGCTGGGAGGGGACTCAGACAAGGATGTGCACTTTCACCTCTTATCTTCATTCTGATCATGGATGGCATCAGTTGTCTATTCCGTGTGGCTGTTTCTCTGGGTCGCATATCGGGATTCTCCTTCTCAAACAATCTGGTATGTACTCATTCTATGTTTGTTGATGACTTATTATTATTTGGGCAGATTAATAGAGCACAGTGGGTGTACATACACCATATATTTAGAAGATTTGAGTCCGCTACTGGGCTGGCCATAAACAAGCTAAAATCCTTTATTATTTATGAATATGGTGACATTGGGGATCTTGAATATATTGCTGGCATTCTGGGTATGGAATTAAGAGAAGCGATGGAGGGTTTCAGGTATCTAGGTTTCCATATCAAACCTTGTGGTTATAAGATCAGAGACTGGATGTGTCTTTTAGATAAATTCAGAAGGAAGATATTTTGCTGGAAGCACAAATGGTTGTCTTGTGGTGGTCGCCTTATCATGATTCAAGCAGTATTGGCTCAACTGTTGGTGTATTGGGGTCACCTATATTATCTTCCTGAAGGAATCATTAGACACATTAACTCTATCATTGCTAAGTTTTTATGGGGCGGGGTGCAGATGCTTTCTAAAATCCATCTTTGTAAACTTAAAAAGCTCTGCAGACCAAAAGAACATGGGGGATGGGGCATCTTGGACACTAGAAGCTTTAACATTGCTCTGCTCATCAAATCATGCTGGAGAGTATGGGACAGTGACGGTACTTGGAACCAGGTGATCAAATGTAAGTATGTTGTCGGGGATATGCTACATCAGATTCTTAATAACCATTTAGCATCTCCTCGATGTATATCTGCTATTTGGGGAAGCTTCAAGAAGATTTTTGGGCATCTGGCTGCAAGGTTGGCTTGGACTTTTGCCGATGGTAGACGCATTCCCCTGGCGAATATGAAGATGATGGGATGGTGCTCTGTTCTCGGCCCATCAAACAATCTTATCCACCGACTCGCTCATCGAGGAATCTTTTATCTTTCTCAGACCATCCATCATTGGTCGAAGGGTGCCCCTATTCTTAAGTCTGCGGCTCAATTAAACTTAGGGGATCCTGAAGGTGTGGAATGGGATTTCATAAGGGATTACATTCGGGCTTTGGGTTTATGCTGGGATGAAGGGGGCGATCGGATTGGATGGGATGGTCCAACGAAGACTGGGAATCCGATTGTTAGGGACATTTATAGTCATATCATTAAGGTATCATACTCGGAACCTCCATGCAAGCTGTTTTACAAGTTCTGGTTCCGGAGAATCCCTACTAAGATATTGCTATTTGGATGGCTCGTCTGGAATGATAAGGTGCTGACTGGTAATAATTTGATGAAGCGGGGTTTCTCGGGTCCTTTCAGATGCCATTTATGTTTGATGGATTTTGAATCGACGGAACATCTCTTTTTTTATGTCCTGTCATTTTAAAGATTTGGCGTCTTTTTTTTGTTCATTTCTTTGGAAACAATTGGAGGCCGATTGATTTCATGAATGCAGTGTCGACCTGGGATAATTTAAAAGGGAGACTCAGATCTCTTCCTTTCTTTCTTTTATGGGAAGTCTGGCTTGGAAGAAATAGGTTGATTTTTGATGGCTCTCCCTTTCAGATTACTAATATATACTCTGGTATTGCTAAATGGGTGGTTGATCGTCCTAATCCTGTTCAGCCTATTCAGGACTTATCTGTTAGACTTCGACCACATACTGTTAATCTCCCTGCAGTATTTTTTGACGGAGCTTGTAAGCATGGCCTCATGGGATGCGGTACGTGGATTAAGATCTCAAATAGAGAGAGGGTGCATATACATTTCAATGCTGGCAAGGGATCTAACAACAAAGCTGAAGTCATCGCTCTTTGGGGTGGTCTTCGTTTTGCCTTATACTTACAGTTATCAAATATTCATGTATATGGTGATTCTAGGATTGCTATTGGATGGATATCCGACTTACAGGCTTCTGTTCCTCCTGATCTATTTGGATGGGTATCCCGGGTTCGTCGCTTATGGATTCAGCTCAATAGACCGGCCATCTCTCACATTTACAGAGAAAACAATACGAGAGCAGATGGTCTCTCTAAGATGGGACTAAGTACAGATTTTGGCACTATGCAGGTTCAACTATTCCGTGATGGTCTCATTTATTGGGAGACTGACATAGAGATTCCTTAAGTCGCTCCAGTCTTATCTTTTTGCTCTTCTCACCTCCATATCAGGACGCTTGTTCTTTTTTGCAGGGTTTTGGATCTTAGCTTTTCTCCCTAGAGTACGTGAGATTACACTGTCATATTTCACTAATGGTGTATTGAAGCCCTCGGCACATCGTCTTCAGGCGAGCGTGGGCACCACTCTGGTGCATTGACTTGGAAAATGCCTGGTTTTCATGGTTTACATGTTATGGTGTATTTGTTCGTTGTCTTCGGTTTCGTATGCATCCCTTCAAGCGAGCGCGGTTCTGATCAGGCGAGCGTGAATCCTCTCTAGCGTGCGGGAGTAATTTTGGATTGGCACCTTATGCTGTCTTATCTTGATATGAGGTTTCACTCTTATTTTCGTCTCTGGACTGATTAATCATTCTTCATGTCTTTATATATGTGACCAATACGCTACTTTCTATGATTTTGTGGTCTACATATCAGCATATTTTCTCATATCACCTTCCTCATACATTTAATCTCTGGAGGATTTGTATATTCTGATCCATCTTTCCCTTTCTGCTCGCTTATTTAGCTGAGCATTTTTGAATATGGACGGGTTTGTTCTATGATGCTGCTAGCCACCTTTTGGCTGCCTCTGGTTGGGATCTCGCTGTATGTCTATACAGCTTGAGGTGTATTTGGACTATGTACTGTTTTATATTAATATATCACAGCGTTTTTTTCTTCTGAAAAAAAAATTTATTTTTAATTGGGTTACAATCTATCATTATTAATAAAGAATCTCTTATCATTTCTTTTTAAAATTATATTTATCAATAAAAATGGTTGTATGAACTCTTTTAATATATATATATATATATATATATATATATATATATAATTTTTTCTCTTGTTGACATAGAAGGTAGTGACATTTAAATTTATATAAAGTAGTGTTAGTTTAAGTCTTTTATATTGTTTTTTGAATGAGAAACATTTTTTTTATGTTTGTTTAGATTTCTCATTTGGATCCATCACATTAAATAGATTTTAATATTGACGTTTTGAATAGTTTAACAAGGTTTATTATCAAAATAGACTAGTGAAAGAAACTGATGGTCCATAAATAAGGCAGAGGATGAAGGAGAAAAAAAGAGTCGACAAGTTCATATCGACATGCTTAGATTTTCTTATGGATCAATCACATTAAATATATTTTATTATAGACATTTCGAACCATCTAACAAGATTCATTATCAAAATAGAAAAGTGAGAGAAACTGATCTCACAAAAAATGTATAAAAAAAAAAAGAAAAAAAAAATCCAACAAATTCAAAACGTGGATACTAAAATTTATTTAATGCAATAGATCCAGGAAAAAAATCTAAACAAAATACAGATCGCAGAAATTTAAAATCTGAAATCTTTTATGACTATTAGAGAAATATTGTATAACCATGACGTAAAGGAATACCAATAGTAATTGTTCACTTATGAAATTACCAATTACCTCTTCTTTGTTGATACCACTGCTACTTTTTCATCTTTACATAGAAGTAATCAACTAGTAATGATTACTAAGACCATTTTCTACCTTAAGTGGTCGTGGGAAACGTCTTAGCCTTTTAATATTCAAACCCCACTTTATTACATGTTTTATTTTAGTGAACAACTATTATTGAGTTATAAATAATTTATTCATGAATCGTTCACATAGCTTTGTTTCCTAAAGAATTACATAATACCTTTATTTATCACTATAAAACTATAATAAAATAAATATATAATATATTTTATATTTTTCCAACATTTAAAAGAAAAGCGGAGATCAAATCAATGATCTTAACAACATCACATCTATAATAACATCCTCAATATCAAATTTCGTAATTTTTTTCATGACAATCTAAAGATCACCCTCACACCCCTAGCATTATCATTGGAAAGTGCTAGAGTTCTCTTGAGATCATATGTCTTAAGAACCTTTTAATATTTTTCTTAATATTTTTTTAAAATTATGATAGGATGATTATATAATATATTTTTGAAAAATATATGAAAAAGTAAAGTTAATGATATCAATTATATATATATATATTTATAAAATTATAATAAAATAAATATATTTTATATTTTATATTTGAAAAAAAAAATATTTAAAATAAAGAACTAAATGGAAATCAACGATCTTAAGAACATAATATCTATAATGGTATCTTCAATATTAATGTTATATAAGATTATATATATATAAACAAACTTTGAACTAACAAATATGTTTTGCAAGAGAGTTTGGTAATATTTTTTATTAATTTAATAGATTTGTTTTTATACATATACCAGAAAAAAAAATTAGACATTAATAAAATTAACACTTAAATTACAAATTTTTCTTTACAATATAAACATCACCTTTACTCATAGTTGGCAAGTGTTATGGTGCTTTTGATATCATATGTTCTATCATATGTCTTCTTGATCTATTTATACAACCCACTTATAGCCATTTTGGAGAATTTGTTTCCCTTCTATTTGACGATAAAAACAAGATTTTGAAGAATCAAACTTAGTTTCTTTATCTTCTCTTAACGTCCATAACCTCATTAATCTTAACAAACTGTAACCATCATCATGATCAAAAATATTTATCTTAATATATTTTTAAATATCCTTGTAATTAAAAACGTAATTAAAAACTTCTCAACCTTATGTATATTTTCGAATATTTTATATAATTATATAAAAAAAAAATTCTAATAAATCATTTTTATAAAAATTTTTATTGATAAACAATATTTTTATATAAGCACAAGCCCCTTAACCACAAACTTCAACGTAGGGAGTTTTAAAATACGCTATCCAACTAACATGATACTAGCTTGATTGGGTAAAATGATTTGAAAAATATATCCTAACATTAATCTAAAAACAAAATAAATGACATCGACACCGCCTCTCATGCGCAACACCAGCAACATCAAAAGCTATGATATTTGGGATGACTTAGAGATCACATTTTCCCTAAGGTGATCTAAATACATCCTTACTCCCTAAAAATTACATTGGGAGGCATCAAGGTCGTGTTTCCCTAAAAATGAAGCTGGCGAAGTATCAAGGTTGTCTTAAAATCAAGAGTCCTGAGAGGTGTTCAACACCTTTCTTATATATTAAGCACGTATTATTTTGTTTATAACATTAGTTCAAACATTATCATTTGAACCAAAAATAATTGAAAATAATTGTTATTACCACGAGGGTCATATAAATTTGTGCTTTGTGCCCGGAGTGACGTAGAAGATCACATATAGATCGACTTTGTCCAAGGTAGTCTTTATATTCTATAAATCTAGAATCTTTGATAGTTGTAGAATCTTATTAGCTTCGTAAAATATTTAAAAATATATGAAACAAGATAAAATGAGCATTAGGTAGGTATTGAGTTTCTATAAGCCTTAAATATATATTTAAAATTTCATTATAATAAAATAAATTTATAATTTTTTTTTCAACAATATAAAATAATATACCTTAATCTAAATATCAACTTAAAGTTAAATATCAAACAAAACCCTATTAATAGTAAACATCACATCAAAATCAAAGAATTCAATATCATTCTAGGATGAGTCACATATAATCAATTAACACTAAAGCAGTACCGCACATCCATGTACGATATGTAAAGGCGAGCCTTATTTCACCTGCTATCCGCCCATTAATGTACCCAGGGGTGGAATGGCCGCCGTCAGATTAAAACCGAGATCATCGTGCGGTGGCCATTCCACCCCTGGGCGCATTAATGGGCGGATAGCCGCTGAAATAAGGCTCGCCATATGTAAATACAAAAAGTAAAATCCATACACTGATATATTTATATTTATGTTTAATAAAAACGTTTATTTAAATATAAACAAATATTTATATAATTTATTAATTTTTCTATTGAACTTATCATTATTGTATATGACAATTAAATGATTATCACGATGTAATCATGCTTTGTTGTCGGAGTGTACCAATCACTCTTCCATCATATTTGACATTATTGAGGCACATGCTTAGTTGGCATACTTATTATTATTGTGACTACCCATGATCGTGAGTATGGTCGTTAATTATTAGTGAGGAACATGTTAAAAGAAAATATGCATTATCTTATATAGACTTACCCTGCTAGCGTGTCGCTAGGTACCCATGCCCTTTATTAGGGAACACGGAGATCGTTAGTGGTCCCGATAGCATCTTATGATTCCCAATGTGTTTTTTCCTCTGCCTTTTATTTTGTCACGAGGATTACTTACGAAGCTATATTACAGATATTTGTGTATACCAGATTAGTATTTTTTATAATTTAGTTTTATTCACCTTGTTGAGTTATCTTCTCAAGTTAATAATTAGTCACCGAGGGTTGTTCGCATCAAGACGATGCGTTTATTATCAACCTCAAAGTACTTTACAATGCTACATTGTTATATGTTTCACTTGTGGTGGTATGTTCATATTATGGGAAGGTCTCAAGTAATTTCGATGCTAGATTGTGGTATGTTTATAGTATTATTTGTATTTATTAATTTATTCTTTTTCTTTTTTATAGTATTATTTGTATTTATTAATTTATTCTTTTTCTTTTTCTTTTTTTCATCGGGAAGGTTTTATTTGAGTTAATTATATTTAGTTTAACTTATATTTTTATTTGGAAATAATGTTTATATTAGTAAAAGAGGTAGATTGGTTTGTGGAGTGGGTTGTGTTGAGATATTTTCTCAACGACAATCTCTTAGTTTATTGAATATACAAATAGTTTTGTGAGTAATTTGTGCACAATGCTTGTTATCAAATTTCTTTCTTAGTACCAGAGTTTTTTTTGTTCTTTATTAACTTCAGGAAAGCTAATTCACATATGGGAAAGCTAGAAATATGTGAGAGATATGAAATCTAAGTCTTTGTACATAAGTTAGTTGTAGAGTTTGTGAGTAAGGCTGCCCATAGAAGGAGAGAGTCATCGTAGACTGGCTCTACTGCATCCATAGTTGAGCTTCTTACCACTCAAAGACTCTACAGCTCCATAAGCCTAAATTCTTTGAAATTTTTTTGATCATTATGCATCATGGGTTCTTTAATGGATCGACGTTGCTATGTTTTGTGTAATTTTTTACTCCGTGAAGTGACTTGATGAATGTGTAGAGATTTTCTACGATATTTTTTTCTTATCGTCATTTGATTGGAAGAATATAGTCTAGTACAATAAAATAGTCATTCATGTGTTCAATGTCGCTTCAAATAATGTATTTTTGATGCTCCTTACTAATAATAAGAGTAAAATATTTAACTATACTGACTTGAAACACTTGGGTTGGTGGAGTAATCAATTAGCCCTCTACTATTGTTTTGGACTTCTAAGAAAATTTTATGGTTTACTGATTGACCTTGTGTCGCTATAAATCCTCATCCATTCAATTACATAGATGAAAGCTCAAAGTAATGGGTCTCATCTAGAGAATTGATATAATTCTACCAATTTTATAGCTTCATGCATCCCATATTCATCATAATCCTTCACAAGAGAGTGTTCCAGTCTCAAGATAATGACAAACTTGAACGAAGTTGCGCTCATATGTATATAATAATGCTTCATTCAAAACTGAAGTAGATATATTCAAGATATATTTAATTACTGTGATGAGTGATCTACTTGCGGATGAATTTGAAGAAATCTTTAACATGTTACCTTATGAAAAAAAACCCGAACATGATTTATAGCCTCCTAAAGTGCTTGGGGATCATATCTTAGAAAAAATGCGTAATCTATTCATGACAAGCTCTTGAAACTCTTATACAACTATGTGGAACTATCACAGTTAGTCAAGTATATTTTTTGTTAGATTTCTATAGTTCTTTTCATTTTCTTTGTAAAAAACGTTAAACCAATTAATGAACAGAGGAAAATAATTAAATTAGTGGTTCTCAACGTTCTTCGATGTCGAGTGAATGCATATCTAAATTAATTGTGTGAATTTGCTATATACTAATGAATCTTGTTGTGTTTCGGGCTTCAAGAGCATTAGTTATAGCTCATTTTATAAGATCCTTATGTCGTAGATAGGTCAAGTTGTATGGTCAAATTCCGAACTCACTCAGTACCCATACAATTATCCTGTATAATTGTCGAACACAATGAGCTACGTCATTTAAAATATCGAAGCTTTTCCATAGGATGGCCCATTACTTCGCTACTGTTTCTCACAATAACAACAAGCTATGTAATTTGGATGAATAAAGTATTTCAATGTTGTTTATCATGAGAGTTCTTCAAAGATTGTTCGAGGTGTTTATGTTTTAAATGGAGTTCAAGTGACATCTCAAATATGAGGGGGTGAAGAAAGAGTAGTGTTTTCGAGATTTGAAAGTGGATATGAGTGCTAACGAAGAGAAGTGAGACAAATGTGACTATATGTGAACTATAATTTGTGTTTTCTTTTTTAATCTTTTTAATTTTGTAAGGTAAGAATTTAAGAGGAGAATTTGAAATAATTCTTACATTAGTAAATAGGTAAATTGATTTGTTAAGTGGATTGTGTTGAGATATGTATATTATATGTATCTCGAGGAATAATTTTGTGAGTAATCTATGTTCATCGATTTTTTTTTTTTTTTTATAATATAAATTTAATTCTATAAAATTAAGATATATAAAAATAAATAAATAAATTCAATCTTTGAAAATTCATAGTGGATATGTTTATTATTGATATTGAAGTAAAAGAATTTATTATTGATATTGAAGTAAAGGAATTCTTGCGGGGAACAAGAAGTCATATAATATGAAGAAGATCGATTGCGATAACATGAGCGAGAAAGCAAGTTCCTTTAGTGTTTTTATCTTGCATCATTTTAAATCAATGAATGTGTAAGGGAGAATTCATTGGAAGAACACTCGGATATGATTTATAAGATATATGGATAAGATTCTCAATATTTTTAAGAAATATGTTTATGGGAAGAAAACAAATGAGGACAATAGTGTGACTAATAAATTACATGTTTTCAACATACGTGTAAAATATTGGAAGGTTATTGGAAATGAGGTGAGGGGTGTTGATTAATATATTTACATGACTTTTAGCACACATATATTTTACTTTTAGCATATTCATTTTTTTGATAATTTTTTTTAAAGACAAACTTATTCTTTGTGCCAGTAAGAGAACTAGGATATTGAATCTCAAGATAAATGATAGTGATAGTAACACAAACAGAAACGGTGAGGTATATATTCGAACTCATTATGAATAAGAGATTATGAGAAAAGAAGAATTGAATGTTAAATTTTCGAGGAATGGAAAAAAAATGATGTTTGTACCCGAGAGTAAAGATTTGATTTTTCTTTTATTGAACTTTTAAGCACAAAGGCACTAATAGAAACACGCATCCTACTACATTATTGACATTCAATGTCTAAGGTGGGGTATAAATAGTAGATTTTGGAGCTCGTTCTCATATGATTCTATATAAAGAGTGATTCAATGAATAGAAGAGTATTCATTATCGAAAAGATTTCTTAAATAATAATTTCATTCATGAATTTTTTGGTAAAAGTAATGTAACGAGGGTAAAATTGATTCTCGATTTGAGGAAAGTGCCAAATTTGACATACAACATACTCATACGTACGTAATTAGATGATGTTGAAGTTGATACTATCTTCCTTACTAAAGGTTGTAGGTTAGTCTATGGAACCATTTTTTTTTGTCGAAGGGAATAATCCTTGGAACATTTTATAAGTTGGCTATGACTACTCTTGCCATGGGTAATGGTAATTTAAAATAACTATACTATAAAACTTATATGGGATAGGAAACTTATGCAAACAACAAAAAAGTAATCTTGATATTATGGAATCAAAGGGCTCAGATGTGTACCGAAAATCTTGATTATGGATATTTAGAGTGCATAAACATTAATTTTTTTTGAAATTGTGAAGCATGTTTTTATGGAAAACCAATTTTTTCTTTTCCAATCATTATATGGTTGAAAATATTATATACTTGTTTTATTCAAAATACATTTTTGGACCAATGCATATAGATTTATCCGTATGTATGTATGTATTCATTAATGACTTATCTCAAAAGTCATGAGCTCATTTTAAGAGGATGTTAGTAGTGATGAGGCAGGTTATTGGCAAAAACTCCTGTTGAAATAAATCAAAGCTACTATGTAAAACCAAATATGGAAATTCCATGACTTACTTGAAAATAAAAGGAAGTTAGCTTCAAGTTGGTGTTTAAGGTGTATAGCATTCAAGGTTTTATGGATATATACAAAGAACAATTGATAATAATGGGATAAACATAAGTTGAGGGTGCCAATTACAGTGATACATTATCTTTAGTATCTATGTTAACTTCTATTATGTTTTTATTGGTGTTAACAACCACTTGTAATTAGGAAATTGAGGAAATGAGCTTGGAGACAATTTTTCATCCTATAGAGTTGAAGGAAGAAATATTCATTAAATATGCACAAGGATTTGAGATGAGTTGGATGGAAGGATTGGTGAGCATTTTGAAAAGATAAGTGCATGGTCTAAATCATTTACCAAGAAAATGGAATCAAAATTTCAATATAGGTAGAAAATGGAACCAAAAGTTCAATGTATGTATAATTAGGCATAGTTTCATGAAAAAAAATGTAAATAATTATGTTTAATAATGTAACAAGACAATCACATAAATTATGGTCTTATATATTGATGATATTTTATTGATTAATGGTTGCAAGTTATTACTCAAGAATGTTAAATATTTAGTCTCAATCGAGATTTACATAAATGATCTTAGTTGACTGCATTATAATTTAGCTAATTTAGTCAAAAGTAACCAAAAGAATATAGATTTATGAACTAGATAAAGAAATTATGATGAGTAAATGCTTACCTCTTAAGGAATACGAGTGTAACACCCCTAGTTTATGTTTTTATTTCAAGCTATACATTCTACTTTAAATCCAAAGGGGAGTGGACCCCAATGGATAAGTATGGTGTGGATGTAATTAATTTTAAATTTTGAAAAATAAATAAAATAATTCTGTGCATATTGACCAAATGAGAATTATGAGTTCACTTGCCAAATCCATGAGGTATGGAAAGAGGCTAAGACTTTCCCCAAAAATCTTTCAAAAATCCTTGAAAGAATTTCTAAATTATATTTTTGAGGAAAAATCTGGTTTCCCCAATGAGGTGGAGAGTACCTGGGAAGAGGTAAAAAGCTGGGAAAAGCAGAAACCAACTTTAAAATTCCTTAAATAAGGGAAGCCTAGGCAAACAGAAAGAAAAGAATCCTGTAAATCTGGACGCAGAATTGGAAACATGCTTTAGGGAGCATAAGCTTAAATAAGCTACTCCAGAACAGATTGGGGTTGGTCTATTCTAGGAGATGATCTCAGCTCGGGGGTGAGTTCTTGAGGACAGAATAACTCTAAGGTTGGGAGGTTGGTCAATTGCAAAAGTGGTATGTACACTGTTTTTTTGGGTAATTAAATTTGATATTGTTGGATAGTAGTGAAAAGTACTATGATAATTATGTTGGGTTAAATTGATGTGTAATGAATTTCCCTACTTTTAACAGAGTTGAATAGAAGAAATAGTTCTTCTAACTTCTGTATGGTAGTAGGAACAAATCCATGGGACACTGTCAGCTAGAATCTCTAAACCATGGGGTGGTTTAAATCTGGAGAGAGTATAAATTCTTCCCTGGAATAATTGAAGTGTAACTTTAATCTGCTTCAAAAAAAAAAAAAAAAACTAGATTTATGTATTAATAACTGGTGATTGTGGTAAGATGATACTCTTATAGATGTAGATACAGGCCAATGAAAATTTAATACAGGCTCTAGATAGGAGTTGGGGTAGTTGCACTATAAACTAAACCTAGAAGAATTTTGTGTGTGAAATAAACCTGAATCATGATATTAATGATATCCTCTGCTTATAATAGATTCAGTTTAAATAATCCATAGTAAAATACAAAACAAAAATTTATGATAAGTTGTAGACAGAATTCATAATTTTCTTGGAAAAACAGAGACACACTAGCAAAGCATAAAGAAATGCTGGTTAGGAGTGCTTACTAGCAGTTGGAGTCATTGACTCTCTTACACCATTGCTTTTAGAAAAATTAAATCTGTGTAAGTATAATTTCTTTTAGAGTGCAGATCATGTAAATAACCCTTTACAGTGACTATAAGTAGGCCCTGAAGGCAGATTATAGGGAATTAAACATATACATGCATATATACATATGTATTACCAAAGTCTGCAAATTTAATTACTTAAAATTAAATGATAATGTAAGACAGGATGTAAGATGCTGGACGAATTCATAACTAGTAAAGCAGTATGTTCTTATACATAACATTTCCCCATTTTATGAATTGATATGTAGAATTCATACACAGAAAGCTAGTTCTTATAAAGCTCATTGGAAAAAGAATTAAAACTTTCGTAGGTGAGAAGTCTGCCTAGTCTCGATGATCTACCCATGGACAAGAAATTATAATAGTCAACTGGAAGAATTCTGACATATTACTTGACATAAACTTATTTTTTTGTAAATGTTGCAAAACCTGATGGTGCACGAATGAAATGTTAATGAAATAGATATTTTCAATAAAAACAAAATTTGTATTAAAAATACACTATTCTATTTATCGGACCAACTCGACCATTTCGACATAAATTCCCTTACTAAATTATATGCGTTATACTCAGCTGTAATCATGGTTGAAATTAACAAAAATCAACTACATCAAACCTAGGTTTGTGCATGCACAAAACATGAACCAAATCAGTATAGAGGCATATATATATATATATATATATATATATATATATATATATATATATATATATATATATATATATATATATATATATACGATTATGGTAACACATATTGAGTTGTGAGCATCTAAAGACGTGTACTTAACAATATAAATTAAATCGAATAGCAAAGAATAGAAAGAACTGGAGTATCCCATCAACATGGGTCCAGGAACAAAATTCAAGATTAGGCAGTTTGAGTCGAAACTCTATTATGATGGATGAGAAAGTTAATACATGTTATTGTTACAAAATAAAATAGAATAGCTGAGTGGGCTAGCCCTCATAACTATAGCATAAAATTTCAAGTAACATTATATCTTCAGAGTCGATAGATGTAGAGCAACATCTACCAACCTGTAAACAAAGAGCGTAACCCTGAGTTAGTAGGGAAATACAAAATAGAGCTATAAACCAGAGCTCGTGACAACATGACGGAGGAACTACATTACCTGCAATCAAATTAATTACAAAATAAATTAGTGACAGAGAAATATCAACGCAGAACGTATCCATAAGTTCAATAAAGAAATCTCAGCGTCAGGGTATGGAATATCGTGAAATGGTGACATTTACCATTCAGGGTTTGCGGAGCCGAGAAGACCGAACCAACGAAATTGTTCTACCTGAGACAAAACGAAAACTAAGTTAAGCTCTGTGGCTGGAAAGGAAGCAATACCTTCTGGCTAAGAGTTAGAGGAGAAAATCGAACTATGCAACGATAACTATAAATTAAAACCACATAAATGTCTGAGAGTGAAAAGAAAAAAAATAAATTTACCAGGGCATGGCAATGGTATTAAAACAAAACTCTCTAAGAATTTCTGTCCAAAACGACCCTCATCTCCACCTATGAGATAGGGTGAGGACGCTCAGGGAATTTCGATTCCGAAACCAACTTCAAAATTTAGAGATAACAAAGAAAATGTGTGAGGAAGAACCAAAGAGTTACCTGGTTATGGGAAACGCATTTCGTCCATATAGAAAACGCTGAACTTCGTTTGAGTGAGCCTCTTGCAACGACGCCTGGAAGAGAGAAGACTTCGGAGAAAGATGAACCAGTAATTAAAAGAGGTTTAATAGAAAACGTAGGAGGAAAACCCTCGACGTCTCAACGCTACACTTGTCAATCATCGGGCTAGTGTCACAAGGATCGACGACGAAAAATCCCAGGGTCAGAAACCCTAAATCCGATCGTATGACAGAGTACACAAACAAATAAGAAAAGTCATCTCAAGGAATGTGGACATCTTGTCCAGAATTAAACCCAAGCTGTAGTGGGAGGCTTGAGGCAGAGTATTCTCTAGTTCATCAATAGTATACGTACCGTGTGGACCTGGAATGGTACTCATAAACATGCGGAAATTATATTGCTCTCCATATCGTTGAGCTAACGTTAAATCCAAATGAGAAGCTAGAGTCTGGTAAGGGAACGACGTTATACGTACATTCGTGTGACGAATTTCTAAGTCCAACCATATTAACCATGGTATTATATAGAACGAGAAATGGCCTTAGTGCCATGACACCAATTTCAAAGATTCTCCACTTCCACGTAAAAGTGTGTACGTAGGGTTGACATACGAGAGGAAGATGTGAGGGGTTAATAAGTGAAATTATGGGACACATTGTCATGTTATCAAAGTGATTAAATGAAGTATAAGACTTGAAGTGTAACGATTGCATGGTAGTCAATATGGCTAGGTATCTATCGATATATTTATAGATTGGAAAAAAAAGGGTTAGTAGAATTTGGAGCTAGAAAGAACAAGGGAGTATTATATATTGATATGTATATGCTTAATACTTACAAAAATAAAAAATAAAAAAAAAATTGAATGAGGAGGCGTGACAACGAGTATGCTATTTAATAGATCAACATAAATAGTAGAAATTTTTGTCGCGACGCGAGTCCATAGTGTAAGCATGAAGATGCAGAGTGATAAAGAGTGGCATATTCTAATGTGTTTAAAAATATGATGTGTGCAATGGCTTATATAATAACATACCTAGACCATGCAATGAATTTATGATTTGTATTATGGCGAGTTCAATTACATAGAATTAGAAGGTTATGAAGAGAACATTAAAATACTTTTAGAGAACCTAGGGCTATGTAAAATATATCTCATGAAGAAGGAAGAAATAACTTTCCAATGTGTGGGTTTTCTTAAAATAAGTTTGTTGGTAATGTATAAAAGTGAAGGTCTATAAGTATCTATATTTTTATGTATCTTGGAGCACTTTAGTTGGAATAAGTTGTTTCCCGATATGAGCGAGAGAAAAATATAACATCACTACAATAAATGCTTCCATGAAAGATGTTTTTTTACAATTTTTGTGAAAATGTGTTGATTTCAAACAAGATCTCGTGGCATTGAATATTGAAGTGATGAAAATTTGACAATGTTCCTATGTTCTATTCAAGTATCAAAAAATATGACATAAGTCAGCTGATATTACTCAAGATGAATATTTAAGACAATGCAACCATTACCATGGTCAAACATTTTTAGTAAAGAGACTCGTTTGCTTCATGTAGTGGAAATGTGTCCATACAACCTTCATAATGTGTCAATTTATCTTTTATTTCTTATATAAGGACAAAAGTAATGATGAGCATGCATGATTGACATATTTTTTTAATGGTGTAACTTCTCATAATGGTTAGCATGGAAATAAAATATTATAATATATTATGTTACTTGAGGGTAATCATTATCCTATATAGGGTTCCCATGTGAAGGGATTTTTACATACTCATGCTCCATCACATTTTATATACTATATAACAAGAAAGCATTTGGAGATCAATTGGTAGTCTAATTAGCATTTTTTTTCCCTTGCGGGTGTTTTCAAAAAATTATTATGATGAATATTATGTCATAATGTTTGATAATTCCATGAAATTGAAGGTATCTATAATACTAACAGTAAAATTTTGAAAATATGAAACATTTGAATATGGAGAAATCTAACAGCTCTACTTTTTATATCATTTAAAGATAAATAAATTTACTTCCTACGTAGAATACATATATATATATATATATATATATATATATATATATATATATATATATATATATATACACACACACACACATTGAACTTAGACTTCATCAATTGAATTTGATTCTAGGCTTTTTCAAATATTCATATTAGGGTCTTGATCCATTCAAATTTTCTCATTCAAAAATTATTCATATAAAATACCAAAATTTATTATGCATTTAATATCTAATGTATCATATTAATATTTAATGGGAAGATTTTATCTCCTTAGCAAGTTCTTAGCATAGATATAGCAATGGTAGTTTTATAGGACATGCAATTTACATTTTAAATCCATCAAATAATTATAGTTCATATCATTCTTTATTTTTTAGTATGTGTTTCAAAGAAAAAATGTATTAATTTAATCAAAGTGTAAATATATCAACTATTTATTATGTTTCTTAATTAATTTGCAACAATAGACCTTAAACTAATAGTGATGAAAGATTGAATCCAAAACTTGATCAAGTGCAAATGTTCTTATTTATTATGATATGATAAATACACCACCAGTAACAAAGACTCTCAAAGGGATACCTAGTAAATTAATCCTAAACACTCTTTGCATATAAATAATATCACTAGAGAAATATAAGGAAGAGAGAGAAGCTAACGTCCAACTAGAGTTTTGGTTAATGTTTCATGATAACTTTGCATTATTTAAAGGAAACCCTAAAAATAAAATAAAATAAATTATTAGTTTTAGAGAACAAGTTATAAATAATATTACATTGAAAAAGGAAAAAAAAATCAAGGAACATAACATATAACTTAGGATAAAAAAATTGATAAGTTAGAAAATATTAAAATTAAGAACAATAGGAGAGAGATGTGAGAAAAGATAAAGAAAAATTTGGCCCTAAATAACTAAAATAAATTGGATATTAAATACATTGAAGAATAAATGGAGAAGTTGTTAGAGAGACACCATAAAGGATTTTTAAACATCATAATTATTGGTTTAAAACACAATATAGAAGAGGATACACTAATAATAGCCAGAAAATAGCTATAAATCAAGTTCCAAATTAAAAAACATTGTCTCTAAAAGCAAAAAAAGTTTGGGAAAAATAATAAAACATAAATATAAATTAATATGTTGTAAGGTAACCTCTAAAAACTTATTGTCATTGTTATAACACACCACAATAACATAATAAGAATCTATTTAATTTTTGTTATGTTTTTTCTATTAGGTAGATTATAGTTTTTTTATAAACCTTATTAGGTTGATGTTTGCAATTTGTTTCAAACTTACTGTAAATTAATTTTTATGGGAAATAATAAAATACAAGCCTTTGTAATAACAAGTTTGAAAGGTGTTATACCAAGAAACTCCTATATTCGTTTGTTTTGAGGGTACTCAATACTTTCATGATATTTAGCAAGAATCTTTTCGTCATATTACAACATTATCGAGTTTCCTTAGGAGTGGGATTACGTGGAACAATGTTCATGAACGCTTGATTCTCTAACTCCTTCAAATCATGATAGATTGTAATCCTAATTATATGGTATGTGATATGAACATAGTGCAATAGTTAACATTGTCATTTGCTAATGTTTGTACTGAAAACCATAAAACAATGTTCAAAGATTTACTCCTAAAACCATGGAACCTCTGAATCCTTAACAAATGAACTTAATGACAAATGAAAAAATAAAGTCCAATAGATAACAACATTTTGATGTACTATTTGTATCGACTATTATATATCAATTCTTGAAAGTTAACGCCCAATACTTTGACTTCCCAACATCCCGTTAAACCTTTAATCTGATACCCTTTGACCTGTGACGAAAAATTCTCCAACTTTTAACATTTATTATCAAATTTTGTGTGCATGAGTAGGAAACCTCTCACCAATGCTCTAATCAATCAGTAGCCCAAAAAACAATACCTAATATCCAATCGCCAAATAGCATAGCACCAAACAAACTATAATATAAATGACTCAAAATTTTCCATTAATTTATAGTTGTTTCAGGCTTGGATAGCATCATGGGTTTGGATTCTAGTTGTTTAAGGCATTTCCCAAAATATCAACACTCAACATTACGATAATACAATCAAACGAAATATAGGCATTCCCCTAAAATTTAAAAAAATATAGAAACTATCATTTATGCATTAAATGATACACAAATTAGAGCTTCAATGCACAAATCCTGAATTTCAATGCACAAATCCTGAATTCAATGTAGGTTTCTAGTAATCCTACTTTGTCATAAAATCACCATTTAAATGACTTTAGTCATATTTCAAACTTCATTATTCTTGTCACATTTAATGTTGGTTCTATAAGACCAACTTCTAGAGCTCCTTGTTGTTGAAGGATAACAACGAGAATTCTCCAATTATATCTCTTATTAGTAAAATTTTCGTCAAATAATCAATTTCTTGTGTCTTTACCCGTTTCATTCTAATTATGGATTTTAGACTTGTGGCTTTAACCGTTTCATTCTAATTATGGATTTTGTAAATGTTGTTAAATTTTAATGCCGGTCCTAAAAAGTCAATATGATGAAAAGGGGAAATTGTGAACAAGTTCATAGTGAAGAAGAAGATGAGAATAAAAACCCTAACTCAGATTTCTTCTCTCATACTTCACATAAAATTAGAATCAAGAATTGCTTAGAATGGAGTGAGATATAAAAATATATAGAAAAAGGAAATCTTGACGATGAGGATGATGAAGATTTTTATGATTTCATTATCTCAAGAATTAAATCCTACACGAAATGACCTCTCGAACAACCATTCTTCTTTATCATGATCTGTTATGGTAGACTATTTCTCTTTTTGAAGTCCAAACTTGTACGGCTGTGAATTCATCTTCGCATATTGTAGGTTAATTTAGACTTAATGAAATTTTCAATATTTATTTATTTATTAGATTTCTCAGAAGAAAATCCAGACAAGTAGGTTCTTACTAAGTTTGAAGAAAAGATGTAGTTGAAGGATGTAATTGAAGAAGAAACTCACATGGCGGAAATAATAAGAATCTAGTGTTATAACCATGATTTTTTAAAGGCCATGGAAAACAAATGAATTACTTTTTCCATGTTATTTTCATTAAAAAAATTAATGAAATTTCATTTTTTTGAAAATGATTCACTCAAATTTTAACACATAAAAATATTTTATTTTAAATATTACTAAAATGTTTATAGAGACTACATAAAATTAGTATAAATATGATTTTTTATTTTATTTTAAATATAACAAAATATGTATGAGTTGGCATATTAAAAACTAATTACATTTGTCAAAATTTCTAAACTTTAATATAAATTTCTATTCTCAAAATTTTCGATATCTAAAACAAAAAAATATAAATGGTACATTATTTAAGAATTGAAAATACTTGCTATGTTTTTATCCATCAAACTATGTCTATTGTATTGTATTGTATTGTACGGGGAATCCATTTCCTAAAAGTTTAAGTTATAATCGGTTCTCTTTATCCACAATGTCAGTAGAAAAAAAAAAAAACAATTTAAGCTCGACTAGTATTTTGTTAACTAATCCTGAAATGGAAGTGAAAAGGTCTTAGGAAGAACCACCAGGAATTTGCCCTCATTCATCTAGGTCATCATACCTGGTTGCTGTGGTATGTTACAGAAATCCATTTGCTCTGATCTATTGGAATTGTTCTCTAGCTAAAAATACCATAAATATATTGTTCACTCACAAATTTGTGCATGGTATTAGAGAAATTGGACATTGGTACGTTGATGAACATTTTCAATATATCGAGATAGATGGTTCTGAAGTGGCTCTCCATCTTCTCTTAATGTAGATTCCAAAATTGTTATTTGTTAGAGAAATTTCTTATCAGATGCTAATCAATGTTATTTAATTTAGTTTAGTGAAAATAAAAAAAATGATTTGGAATTATTTTCTATTATGATGGGAACGTATTCATTGTAAAATACTAAACATTTTTTTAAAGAAATATTGTTGAAATGCTATAATCCAGAACAGATTGCCAAAACAAAAAAATTTAGTCATGTTTAAACATTATTTTGTAGTCATATTTAGAGCATGTGTTTATGAACAAATTTTTTTTGATATGATTTCCTAGGAGCTCAAAAATATTAAAAAAACATTAAAAAGTTTGGGGAAATTCAAGATTCCTTAAAAACATCTAAATTTTTTACTTTACAACTAATTAACAAATTTACATTTCTAAAAATTAAGGCTATGATACAAAGAATCTACATTTCTGAAAATTAAAGCTATGATACAAAGAGAGGCAATATATTATGTTACTAATGAAGTATACTTAGTTTTAACGGGACACTACCTTTACCTATTGATGAAGTATAATTAGTGTTAACAAGACACTACCTTTACCTATTGAAGAAAATAAGTAGATCAACAAACTCTTTACTAGATATAAACAAAGAGGTGGAAAAATAAAGATATTGAAGAAAACATGACATAGAAAAGAAAAAAACCTAAAGAGAAGCAAGATAAAGATAAAGAATAGTATGAGAAGAGAGAATAAGAAAACAAAAACATAGAAATTTTTTTTTAAAACAATATAGATGAATAATAATAAAATAGAAATACAAATAATATAAACAAATATGAAAAAAATAAACGCAAAAATAAGAAAAAAAAAACAAGAATAGAAAAAAAATATAAAAATAGTGTGAAAAAGAAAAAGGTCCAATACAAAGTGAATAATAATAAAATAGAAATGCAAGTAATGTAAATCAGTATAGAAACTTTTATGTATGCATTAAATGATACACACATTAGAGATTCAATCCATAAATATTGAATTCAATGTAAGTTGTAGACTGTAGTAATCATAGTTTGTCATAAAATCGCCATTTAAACTACTTTAATCACATTTCCAACTCCATTCGTCTTCTCACATTTCATTCTGGTTCTATCAAGACCAACATCTACCACCCCTGTTGCTGAAGGATAACACCCAGATTTCTCCAACTATAGCTCTTATTAGTAGAATTTTATTCAAATAATACATTAAATTTACGAGTTTCATTTTAATTATGGATTTTCTAAATATTGTTCAATTCTAATGCAGGTCCTGAAAATTTAATATGATGAAAACGCGAAATGGTAAACATGTTCATCTCAAAGAGGAAGATGAGAATAAAAACCCTAATTCAGATTCGTTCATACTTTCCATAACATTGGAGTTAATAATTGCTTAGAAAAAAGTCAGATATTTATTTATTTTCTGATACTTCCCATATCATTGGAGTCAATAATTGCTTAGAATGAAGTTAGATATATAAATATATAGAAAATGAAATCTATGATTCAGGGTGATTAAGGTTTTGATTATTTCATGGATCTGAGGCAGTAAATCCTATACAAAATCACCTTTTCAACAACCATTCTCCCGTACCATGATATGTTATGGTAGATTAATTCCTGGCGTATTGTAGGTTAATTCAAACAATGAAATCTTCAATATTTATTTATTAGAGCCATTTGAAGAAACAATAGAGAAGTAGGCTTTTACTATATTTGAAGCAAAGAATGTAGTTGAAGCAGAAATTCGTATGGTTCAAATAATAAGAAGGTAGTGTTATAATTATGATTTTTTGAAGTTTGTGAAGATTTTAGGGTGGAATATTAGCAAATCAATTGATTTTTAATGTTTTAAAAAAAATATCTTGAAGTTTTCTTCTTTCTAAATGATTAAATCAAATTTTATAGCATAAAAATATTTGATTGAAAATAGCTAAATTTGAGAGAGACTACCTAAAATTAAGATAAATTTGAATTTGTTAAAAAAATATCACCATAAATTTAATAGTTTGCATATTAAAAACTAACTATGTTTGTCAAAGTTTCTAAACTTCAATATAAATTTCTATCCTCATTTTTTTTCCGTCATTCAAGGAAAAATAAATATAAATTGTACATTATTTAGGAATTAAAAATACATCCCATGCTTTTATCCATCATGATATGTCTATTTGATGGGAAATCCACTTCCTAACCTAGGAGATGTGGTATGTTGCACAAATCCATTCCCTTCCATGTATTGGAATTACTTTTTAGCTAAAAATTTCACAAATATAAATTGTTTAAAGATGTGGGCGAAAATATGCAAGATTTGATTTTATAATATGTTTCGTAACTGCATTATTCCTTTACATCCCATATTGAGAAATTAACCACGTCCGAGATTCAATCAAATATGTGTGGATAGTATTAGAGAAATTAGATTTTGGTGCAAAGTTTTCATATATCTAGGTAGATGGTAGATGGATGTGAGTTGGCTCTCCATCTTCTCCTAGTTATGTTCCAAAATCGTTAATTGTTAGAGAAATTTATTATGAGATGGTAGCCACTTGTATTCAAGTTGAGTTGCCTCTCCATCTTCTCCTAGTTTATGTTCCAAAATAGTTTATTGTTAGAGAAATCATTTATGAGATGTGGTGGGAATGCGAGGATGGAAATTTAAATTTTAACTTTAAGACTTTAATCAACGCACCTTATTAATAGAAATTTTGCTGAACAATAAAAAGTTTCAAGTCCACCCTTTCACAATATTGTTAGCACCATGTGATCATGGGTCCAAAACCATGGTCTTAGCCTCAATGTTTAAACGCATTCACCTTAGGGTTTGTATTTCATTTCATATTTTCTTCACAAGGGTTTTTTCCGGAGAGAAAACAAGGTAAGGTTTTCTACCCTACAACTGCCTACAATTGTCTGCAATGTTTAAGAGTGTGAACTAGGTTTTCAACCCTACTGTGGCCACCTCCAACTCTATTCGATTTTCAATTGTATGCATCGACCTACTTGGTAATTCTGGGGATTTTATTTTATGTTTGTTATCCTTTTATTTCTTGTCTATTGTCTTCAAAATACTTTCATGGCCTTGAAAATTTCCTCTGTGCAACCAACAGGTGCAAGTTCTAGTTTTGGGACAGCTCGACCTCTGTATAACAAAGGTAAGTTCTCTTTCTGATTTTTGTTCATGACTCTTATTCTTGCCTTGCTAATCTCATGATGCCTTGGCTAGCAGTTGTTGGTTTCTTTGGCTTTGCGGAAATGTTCTCCATTTGCAGTTGTGCTATCTCTTCGTCCTTAGTTTGCTAGTATTTGCTACTTCAGGTAAGCCGTTTTGTTAATGCTCATTCTCAGTTCTTAATTTTACTATCTCTTTTTCATTCAAATGCTACCCTCTGAACTTCTGGTGTGTTTGCTTGTGGGATGCAGGTTTCGAACCTAACGTTGCCCTCCTGTTGTCGTCGCGGCCCAGATCTCCCCCGCGTAACAGGGTAGGACCTCTCCTATATGTGCATGTAACTTGTCTTCAAATAGCTAGGAAATAAAAAACCCTCAAAAGGGTTTAGAGGTTTTTTTGTTGTCATGTAACATAGTTTCCAATTTTTCCTTTATGTCTTACTTCATAACAATCAACTGATATCTTTGTTGTCTTTTGATCTGCTTCAATTTGATGTGCGTCAGTTTTAGAGCAGGGTATTAACCCTAGCTGCTGTATAATTTATAAAATCCTTACTGGGTTCGGTCTACAATAATATTAACTGAAACATGTTCCATTGTTACTCTTCAATTCTACATTACATTTGAAGACTTTTTGAATGAAAAAATGAATGAACATGAAATCTATGATCAATGCCTTTTATATATTTTTTAAATATATATGTAATACATGTTTCAATGTATTGTTTATGTATTGTTTCTATGTGGCTCAAAGAGGCTTCGTCCTGCTTAAACGTTTTGGGTTCTGCAATTTCTTTTACCTGTCACAGGAAAAACTCTCGGCACATTTCAATACTTAGATTACTCAAAATGTAGATAAATAATTTTTATTTGAAAGTGAAATTTGATAATGTTTTTTTTTTCTTCCACACACACACAGATTCACTCCTCTAACACACTTCTTCTCCCTACGGATGGCATACCCTCTTTTGTTCAGTTTTGGGTTGGTTTATACCTTTCCCAAATCCCCCATGTAATTGAGAAATTGCCATTCAGCTTCAAAACTGTTTATTAAAACTAATCTTGCTCCTTAAATAATTCACCCAAACG